>OX326958.1:55064416-55444416 GCA_946800325.1 Luzula sylvatica | reverse complement strand
GAAATTTGAGAAATTTGTAATCCCCTTTGCATAAACATACAATATCAAGTTCTATTTTTTTTTTTGGTGATTTATAATACATTTTACAAAAGAAGACAAAAAAAATAAGGGGAATTTTTCATAACAATTTTAAATATGTTTTTATCTTTTTATTTTCTAATTAAACAAATAATTTTCCAAACATGAAAAATGCACAAATAGATAAAGAATGCAAAATTATTTTTTATAGAATTTTAAACACCACAAGAAATCTTGTAATGCTGATTTTTCACATAAATTTATAATTAATAAAAAAAACATATGAATAAATTGGAAATTCAAGATAAACCTCTCAAACTTGACACAATCATTTCATACACAATAACAAATCTAATAAATTAAACATAATTCAATTTGAAAATACCCGTAAAAAATAATAACATATATATACATGTATTCTCGTTCACGGGACTGGCGAAAGTGCAAATATTATTTTTGCTGCTTTAAAATATAAAAAAAATATTTTTCTCTTTCGTCAGAAAATTTGTCGGAAACAGTTTAATTTTTTGTTTTCATATTATCGTATTAAAATCATGATTAAACACTTTCGTGAAATTTTTTGACGAAAAACTAATCTCTTACGCAACGGCCAAGAGATATATTTTTAAATTTCATAATTTGCTATCTATTATTATTTATTACAAATTGCAAAATGCTAGTTGTTAAAAAAAAAAAAAAAAAATCCAAAACTAGGTCTTTATAAATATAAGAAAAAAGTACACTTTTGCCCCCCCCCCCCCCCCCCCAATCTTTTCCAAAAAGTGCACTTTACCCCTCAAACAAAAATCTGCACCTTTTTGCCCCCTAATGTTTCAAAAATTGTTCAACATGCCCCCTCCGTCCATTTGCTGTTAAAATCTCGGTTAACTGATGATGTGGCGTGCTGAGTAGGATATCAGTCATGCTGACATGGCAATTTTCTCTCTCAAACCCAAACCTGACCCGATTAGAACCCAAACCCTATGCACTCAAACCCGACCCGATCTCTCTTCTCTTCTCTCTCAAACCCACCTGAACTCATCTCTCTCTCCTCTCGTGCTCTCTTCTCTGCCTCTTTCTTCTCTCTAACCACCGAAAGGCGACCAATGGCTGAGCTGGTGACGGCTGCCTCTGACTCTTGGTCGGCGGTGGTGACATGGATGGGTCTCTTCGTGAGGACGCTGCTCCAGGTTCTTAGCTGGACGTATTGTTCTTGGCTTCCACAGTTCTTCCCTAGCTTCTTCGCCGTTGAATTCAAGCCTTTGCCTTCCGAACAGGAGATCTCCATTATCACTTCTACTTTGCCTCCTCTGCCTACTGCTTCGCCTGAGTCGGTGGAGCAGCTCACGGTAATTTGTAACTTTAGTTTCCCAAATTCATAGTTTTTTAGTATGTTGATCCTTGGTATTCAGATCTCCTAAAATTGCATTGAAACTTTTGGATTCTTTTTCAAATTTCGTGATACTTGATTTATGCGTTTTACAATTAGATTTCTGAGTAATCAATTGAAATCAGCGTTAACCCAATTAAGTCGGTGTTATCTGAAATTGGGTCAATTAGGGTTAATTAGGGTTCAATTTATCTGAAATTGGGTCAATTAGGGTTAATTGTGTCAATTTCAGTTGCAAATTAGGGTTAATTAGGGTTAATTTTATTCTATTTTTTTGTTTAGGTTAATTAGGGTTAATTGTAGGAAAAAGTCTGTTTTTGGTCCCTAACAAATATCGAAATGTTCAACTTGCCCCCTGACTTTTTTTTTGTTCATTTTGCCCCCTAAACTTGTTATTTTTGTTCGGTTTGCCCCCTCCGTCCAATAACTCGTGCCCTCCAGTTAAATGGCTGTTAAATATGCTGACGTGGCATTATTTTATACAGCCACGTCAGCATAAAATAATGACACGTCAGCATAAAATAATGCCACGTCAGCATAAAATATGCCACGTCAGCATAAAATAATGCCACGTCAGCATAAAATAATGCCACGTCAGCATATTTAACAGCCATTTAACTGGGGGGCACGAGTTATTGGACGGAGGGGGCAAACCGAACAAAAATAGCAAGTTTAGGGGGCAAAATGAACAAAAAAAAAAGTCAGGGGGCAAGTTGAACATTTCGGTATTTGTTAGGGACCAAAAACAGACTTTTTCCTTAATTGTACTAATTATTTTAATATTCTATTTAGGTTATGGCCAAAGAAGGGCTTATCAAGGCGGTCTCAAATCTTTCGAAATCGAATTCTATTTCAGTCACAAAGAAGGGCATTATACAAAGTAATTGATCGAATTAAAAATTCAATCGATCGAGTCAATCCTTACAAAGGAGAAATCGGAGTCGATGCGAGACCTTCTCTTCTCTTCTTCATGGGAAATCGATTCCGCAAAGAGGTACACATCTCTCGACAAACTCAATTTCAATATTTTGCAGGGTTACGTTCGAAATTTCACCATTTTTTTTTCCTTTAATAGGGTGGAAAAATCAGAGACACGTTATTCCAAGTCCTCGAGAAAGAAAAGGACGTGATAATCAAACACGGAGCGCAATCGAGAGAGAGCAGGAGAATTGCGACGCAAGGAATGCACTCGTCGAAATTCTGCCTTCATCCAGCTGGCGACACGCCATCGGCTTGCAGGCTTTTCGATTTGAGTCCAGCTTCAGGAGGTCGCCGTACTATGCATCGCCGACACGAAAGCTCTTAATTGGGAATATGAATTGTTTTGTTCATTTGTTTGAAATATTGGAATTTGTTTGAGATAAATAAATAGTCAAAATGATTAAATTTGATATTTTTATTGTACCATTTTCATGAGATGATACCATTTGTATTGTACCATTTTCATGGTTATATTTGATATTTTTATTCCAATGATACTAACACGAATTCAGTACAATGATTATATCATTAATTAAATTTTTGTAAAATAAAAAAATATTATCAAAAAAATTACCATGCCAGACGATATATAGGAAAAACATGCCAGATGATATACATGAAAAAAATTAAGTGGTACCAATAACAAAAATGTAATAACTATTTTACATCGAGGTCCCAAAAACACAATATCATACAATAGTGACCCCCGCTTCTGTTAATTATACTCACTTTTATTTATTTATTACAAATCCAGTGAGGCATGCTGCCCTCCTTAAGAAAAAATCACCCTCGGCGATCTCTAACACGACTATATCATACTCTCATCTATAATTGCAGCCGTTTTATTTAAATTGAACTCCAACCCTAATTTAAACCAAAGACCACATCTTCGTCCGCTGGAGTCATCCCCGTCAACTCGCTTGCCCCTTCTTGTTTGTCACTCTCATGCCTCTCTTCTTCGGCCAAGCGAAGAAGAACACTTCCATCTTCAACCAGCTAATAAGAAAAATAAAAAGTCTTTTAATCACCATTTCAGATTAATTAACCATAATTTCTGACTAATTAACCCTAATTTCAGATTAATTAACCCTAATTTCAGATTAATAAACCCTAATTTCTGAGTAATTAACCCTAATTTCAGATTAATTCACACTAATTTTAGATTAACCCTAATTAACCCTAATTTCTGATTAATTAACACTAATTTCAGATTAATTAAACCTAACTGACCCTAATTAACCCTAATTTCAGATTAATTAATTACCTCCGTTACCCAATGGCTCCAGCAACCGTCGCTGTGGTGAGGGAGAGAGAGTCACCGTTCGTGGATCTTCGCCAAGTTCCAGCAGTTGTCGGAGAAAGAGGGGGCCTCAGGTTCTGCAGTCGCTAGAGTTCCGTTGCCAGAGAGAGAGAGAGAGAAAGAGCGTGACATTCGCGCCGTCAGGTCGTCGGGTTACAGTCTTTCCCATTTCGCCAAACCGAGCGAGGCCGAGAGAGAGAGACGGAGAGAGAAGGGGCGAGAGCGAGAGAGAGAGAGAGAGAGAGAGAGAGAGGTTATAACACGGGTTTGGGTCGGGTTTGGTTTAAACGGATCGGGTTAGCACAGTTAATCCATGTCATCATCATAATATAATTAAAAAATTCACGTCAGGACGCCACATCATCTGTTAACCGAGATTTTAACACCAAATGGACGGAGGGGGCATGTTGAACAATTTTTGAAACATTAGGGGGCAAAAATGTACAGATTTTTGTTTGGGGGGTAAAGTGCACTTTTTGAAAAAGATTGGGGACAAAAGTGTACTTATTTTTTCTAAATATAATAAATCAGGGGACTTTACTGATATAAAAATACCACAAAGGCTGAAAGGTACAAAGTACTTCTCAAAAGCTCCGAACTCCATTGTTCTTCCACAAGCATCAACAACAAAAATCTTTCCATGGCTTCTTCCAATCCATTAACCCATCTTCTCGGGGATCTCGAGCGATCATCCTTCGTTCCTCTTCTTGGTAAACTGATTAATGAATCTGAGCACGTCCAGAATAACCCACCTGAGTTGGTTCCTCAAGAGGATTTGGTTGCACGCCATGTGCTCGACGTATTGCTTCCCCTTTCTACCACTACCGGCGGCGGACCCCTCGTCGTCCGCCATGTCAGCTATGTTGATGGCAGAGGCAATGTTATAGTCGAGTATCCTGGATCAGTACAGGGTCGGATCGTCTCGTTTGTTGGTATGCATATGGATGTTGTAACTGCCAATCCGCAAGATTGGGTAGGTTATTCTTTTTGACTCCATTCTATAGGAAAAAGAAACAAATTTAGCAAAAACCTCTCATTCTAATTTCGAACAAATTCATAGGATTTCGAGCCCTTCACATTCAGCGAGGACGGAGACAAATTACGCGGCCGCGGTACGACTGATTGCTTGGGACACGTGGCGCTCGTAACAGAGCTCATGAGAAAATTAGGTCAAACAAAACCCAATTTGAAGAGTACTGTCGTTGCGGTTTTCATTGCGAACGAAGAGAATTCTTCAATTCCTGGCGTTGGTGTCGATGCTATGGTCAAAGAAGGCTTGCTCGACAAGTTAAAAGACGGCCCCTTGTAAGTAAATTAAATTTCTTATTTCCTTTTTTTCGATGACACGAAACGTGAATATATCACAAATACCCCTCTTTACTATTTTTGAAGGTTTTGGATCGACACGGCTGATAAACAACCATGTATTGGTACTGGAGGTATGATAGCTTGGTATTTAAAGGCTACAGGCAAGTTATTTCACAGTGGCCTCGCTCATAAGGTGCTCGATTATATTACCCTTTTAACTTTGATAAATAATGTAATCATTGTTATAGCGAGAAATAATAATTTTTATTTTAGGCTATTAATGCGATGGAGCTAAACATGGAAGCGCTCAAAGTAATACAAGAAAGATTTTACAAAGATTTCCCTGCCCATCCTAAAGAGCAAATTTACAAATTCGCCACTCCGTCCACAATGAAGCCTACCAAATGGACTTGTACGTCCCACTTGTCACAATACTTATTTAATCACTAACTAATATTTCGATTAATTTTTCGTTAATTAAAATTCGGTTATTTCCAGATCCTGGTGGCGGTATTAATCAAATTCCTGGCGAATGTACCATTTCAGGCGATGTTAGGTACACAATTCGTTTTGCATTTCTTTTCAATTCTAATCTTCATTTTTATTCTAATTATCCACTTTTTTTTGTTTTTTACAGGTTGACTCCATTCTATAGGTATAATAAAATACTTTATTATTTTCTTTATTTATTAACTATCATGTAATAAAAATCTAAATTTATTTTATTTATGAAAAGCCCTTTGGACGTAGTTAAAAAGGTAAAAGAATACGTAGACGATATAAATTCGAACTTAGACAAACTCGATACACGTGGGCCCGTTTCCAAGTACACCCTTCCAAACGAAAACATAACTGGAAGGTAATAATATTCATTATCCACTTTTTTAATGTTTTCTATTTTTATATGATTTGTTAATAAATTGGTTGATTTGAATTTTAGAGTCGAAATAGTATTCGACGGGGACGTGATGTCAGGAGTTGCGTGCGATTTGGAATCAAAAGGTTTCAAAGCGTTGTGCAAAGCGACCGAAGAGGTTGTTGGTTCTGTGCAACCTTATTCCATCACTGGTAGCTTGCCCTTGATTCGCGATTTACAGGTTTGTAAGGGTATATATGATATTATCGAAATTTGTGTTGATCGCCCCTTGTTAATTTAATCAATTTTTTTTTATTATTTGTTTCATAATAGGATGAAGGGTTCGATGTTCAAACCTGTGGATACGGTGAGTAATTATTTTTAAAAGAAAATTTATGAAATTGGTGCGATGTTAATGTGGATGATTTGTGTAGGTATAATGGACACGTATCATGCGAAGAATGAGCACTGCCTTTTCTCTGACATGGCACAAGGCTTTCGAGTATTCGTTAGCATAATCTCCCAATTGGAAGAGGAATAAATTATTTGATAAGATTTGGATTCTCCACTTTAATGTTGTAAGGGGATTTATGCTACTTGACGATGAAATTACTTGTTTTTCATTTTTATAATCATTAAATGTCGTGGTGTGTTTAATTTCATACTTAATAAAATGATGTGATAATGAATAATCGATTTGAATACTTGGCCCGAGATTTAGTTTAGTTGATTGAATTTTTCAAGTTTCAATTTTTTTTCCAATAATGTCTGCTCTTCAAAGCTACTTCATGACAACTTTTTGTACTCCACAGCACAAAAAAGAAATTCAAAATTCAAATTTCCCCTCTCATTAAAGAGACAATACTAGCGCTCATGTGAAGCCACGTCGCCGTTTACTGTTTACCCCGGTACTGTTCATCCTCTTTACTGTTCATCAGGGTTATTGTTCATCGTGTTTTTTTTTTTTTTACTATATGGAATTTTATTTTATTTAACATATGTCTTGTGTTCTAAATAAAATATTTGAATTTTTCATCGTATTAATAAATATAATTGACATATGTCTTGTGTTCTAAATAAAATATTTGAATTTTTCATCTTATTAATAAATATAATTGACATATGTCTTGTGTTCTAAATAAAATATTTGAATTTTTCATCGTATTAATAAATATAATTGACATATGTCTTGTATTCTAAATAAAATATTTGAATTTTTCATCGTATGAATAAATATAATTTGTATACTATAATTTTACTGTTAATAAAATACTATTCACACAAATACTTTTTGTTAGCCTGAGATGGTATTATTTTTTTTTTGTGCTTATTATAACAGTTTTGATTGGTACCAAGCTGCGTTTTCTCTGACACGTATCATGCGAAGAATGAGCACTGCCTTTTCTCTGACATGGCACAAGGCTTTCGAGTATTCGTTAGCATAATCTCCCAATTGGAAGAGGAATAAATTATTTGATAAGATTTGGATTCTCCACTTTAATGTTGTAAGGGGATTTATGCTACTTGACGATGAAATTACTTGTTTTTCATTTTTATAATCAATAAATGTCGTGGTGTGTTTAATTTCATACTTAATAAAATGATGTGATAATGAATAATCGATTTGAATACTTGGCCCGAGATTTAGTTTGGTTGATTGAATTTTTCAAGTTTCAATTTTTTTTCCAATAATGTTTTCTCTTCAAAGCTACTTCATGACAACTTTTTGTACTCCACAGCACAAAAAAGAAATTCAAAATTCAAATTTCCCCTCTCATTAAAGAGGCAATACTAGCGCTCATGTGAAGCCACGTCGCCGTTTACTGTTCACCACGGTACTGTTCATCTCCTTTACTGTTCATCCGGGTTACTGTTCATCGTGTGTTTTTTTTTTTTACTATATGGAATTTTATTTTATTTGACATATGTCTTGTGTTCTAAATAAAATATTTGAATTTTTCATCATATTAATAAATATAATTGACATATGTCTTGTGTTCTAAATAAAATATTTGAATTTTTCATCGTATTAATAAATATAATTGACATATGTCTTGTGTTCTAAATAAAATATTTGAATTTTTCATCGTATGAATAAATATAATTTGTATACTATAATTTTACTGTTAATAAAATACTATTCACACAAATACTTTTTGTTAGCCTGAGATGGTATTATTATTTTTTTGTGCTTATTATAACAGTTTTGATTGGTACCAAGCTGCGTTTTCTCTGACACGTATCATGCGAAGAATGAGCACTGCCTTTTCTCTGACATGGCACAAGGCTTTCGAGTATTCGTTAGCATAATCTCCCAATTGGAAGAGGAATAAATTATTTGATAAGATTTGGATTCTCCACTTTAATGTTGTAAGGGGATTTATGCTACTTGACGATGAAATTACTTGTTTTTCATTTTTATAATCAATAAATGTCGTGGTGTGTTTAATTTCATACTTAATAAAATGATGTGATAATGAATAATCGATTTGAATACTTGGCCCGAGATTTAGTTTGGTTGATTGAATTTTTCAAGTTTCAATTTTTTTTCCAATAATGTCTTCTCTTCAAAGCTACTTCATGACAACTTTTTGTACTCCACAGCACAAAAAAGAAATTCAAAATTCAAATTTCCCCTCTCATTAAAGAGGCAATACTAGCGCTCATGTGAAGCCACGTCGCCGTTTACTCTTCACCCCGGTACTGTTCATCCCCGTTACTGTTCATCGTGTGTTTTTTTTTTTTACTATATGGACTTTTATTTTATTTGACATATGTCTTGTGTTCTAAATAAAATATTTGAATTTTTCATCGTATTAATAAATATAATTGACATATGTCTTGTGTTCTAAATAAAATATTTGAATTTTTCATCGTATGAATAAATATAATTTGTATACTATAATTTTACTGTTAATAAAATACTATTCACACAAATACTTTTTGTTAGCCTGAGATGGTATTATTATTTTTTTGTGCTTATTATAACAGTTTTGATTGGTACCAAGCTGCGTTTTTTTGTGCTTATTATAATATTTTTGATTGGTACCAAGCTGCGTCTTTTATGTTTTTTTGTTTGTTTTTTTCAGAATTTTATTTTATTTGACATGTTTTGTATTCTAAATAAATATTTGAATTTTTCTTTTGGAACATATGATATGTTTTGAGGAGGAAAAAAGTTTGCATTTATTACATAATACTTGTGAGACTATTTAATATCAGACTTTTTTTTTTAAATTAACATTTATGAAGATTACTTTTGTTTTACACTTGTAACGTTTTAGATAAAATTATTATTTTATGATCATAAAAGATTTTGAAAAATCGCAGCGAAGCGCGAGAAATATTTCTATTTTCTTATCAAATAATATATCTCGCAGCGAAATAATATATCAAATAATATATCATATAATATATCAAATAATATATAAAATTATTACTTTTGCATATTATATTATTTCTTATCAAATAATATATCCCGCAGCGAAGCGCGGGCTATTTTCCTAGTATAAATAATACAAATGACATCATGCGTACGACTTGTACTTCGTGAGCCTTTTTTTTTAATGTTTCAAAATTAATCCGAAATTGATTTAAAAAACTCGGTACCAACTGATTTTTAAAATCATTTGGTTTAATTAAATTAATTAGTTTATTATATTAATGATCAATTTAATTAGTGATACCGTATTTATAAACCCGGTCATGAATTGTATCATCTTTCAAAATCTGTTAATGATAGGTCTACCCAAACATTACCATAACATTTTTATCTACTAATTAACATAATAATTAATACATGTAAAATAATTAAAAAATAATGAATACATAATGAATATTTATTTGAATTAATAAATATAAAATAATACCAACTAATTATTAATCATGTATTTCTAAAATTATAAGGGAAATATTCAAAAAATTCCCTATCTTTTTTGAATATTCTAAAAAATCCCTTATCTTTTTGGAAACTCCAAAAAAACCCCTCTACCAAACTTTTATTTTCAAATACCCCATATGGAGTTAAAATTAATCATGGATGGTGTTAAAAAAAAAATTATGACCAAAATATCCTTCTTTGTACTTCGTGATGCCTTTTTATACATTTGCAAATTGCAACTAAAATTATCTAGTCAAATATAAATTGCAACTAAAATTATTATTTAAGGAGTATAAACAAAAAATCTTGTTTTTACAGGATTTATTAGACACCCCAATAACCTTTTGCAAAACCAACCCCATTTAGGCTTGCACTTATTTTCATTCTCATATCCATTTGTAAAATCTCTCTCTTTCTTCTCTCCATTTTTTTCTCCTGAATACTCATCATCCTATCAAGGCAAATAACCAGTTCATGCCGAAAGAACAATAATTGAAGAAATGTTGATTAACTTCTTCTTTAAAAAAATGACTGAGAATAAAAAGTAGTTACTATACCTGATTCAGCGTGCGCTTGAGTGAACGACCCGATCAGAGATAGTTCTTTCCGAATCCTTAGCTTCTCGCGCATGCATTTCAATTGGGGTCGATCTTTTTTCCATAAGCGGCGATGAAATCAATGAAATCTCATTCCTTTTCTGCAAATAATGAATCTGATTATCTCAAATTGCTCATTTAAAACAGAAAACGAAAGTAAATAGCCATGCAAATTGCAATCAGTATGTAATGCAATGCCTTTTTTTTAGTAAATTAAATTCACACAAGAGAAAAAATGACAGTGAGGTAAATTTACCGAGCGATCCAGCTTTTGCGAGTTTCGCAGTGGAGAACTCCTCTCAAATCCTTGTGCCATTGCCATTCCTCTCCCTGAGCTTCGACGTATCCGTTAATTAAGGGCATGCAACATGGTAATTGGTAATGTTGCAGACCCAATATATTTCGTTTTCTATAAGCCTGGCCCGAGAAGAAGGATACGGACCAGGAATTGGGTTTCAAGTAATTTTACTATACATCTTAGTTAGAGAGGTGAAATCACAATTGGGCTTGAAATGGGTTGGACTCGGATTGGGTCACAGGTAGGGATGTCAACGAGGCAAATATTGTCTGAAACGATCTGAATTGTATCCGAAAAAAATATTCGGATCCGAATCGAATAAATTTTTTAAATCATCATCTCATTCATAATAATATCTAATATACAACAATTCTATTTGAAATTTTTAATTCATAATAATACTTCATAGTCAACAACTTAATTTCAATCAATAAAAAATACTTTATTTCGTTTTATAGTAATACCTAATAGAATTAATTCTATTTCATTTTACGACATCAGACCTACAAACTATTAGTTTTTTCTTTTTTCCAAATTTACACTCTTTCACACAGAAAGTTGCATGAACCTGTTCAGTATTCTGTCCATACGAAATTGGTAAATTCCTTTGACAGAAAATCAACCTACACGAAAGTTGTAGATAATCTTATTATCTACCCAACCCAATTTGGCCTGGCCCAATTAGAGTTCGTATGCAAAAGTTATGACTGTTTTACTTACTGTATGTCATACTGTTGCACCCTTTCGGTATTTCACAGAAACGACACTTATACTTCGTTCATATGAAATATATTTGTACATGAAGGTTGTAGATAATCTTATTATCTATCTAACCCAATATGAACCATTCAAATTGGATTTTCCTACTGAAAGATATGACCACGAATGTATGCTTACATTCGTTTATCCTTGTGTACACTTTTACGGTTGATCCGAAACTGTATTTCCTTCATTTAGTGCAAAAATTATAACCATAATTGTTCTCACTTTAAAGAGTGGATGTTTTTGAACTATCACATTTAGCCACCTCATCTTTGACTTTCTATCACACATATTAATATTTATATAATTTCCATATTTATTTAATTTGATTATATCCATTAATTTATATCATGTATCCATTAATTTATATCATGTTTTACCCATTTAACCATTTAATAATTTATTTTATGATCTTTATATCATGTTCTACCTTAATTATATTAATATTTATATCATGTTTTCATATTTATTTTATGATTTCATACTTATTTTGTGATAGCTCTCACATTGAGCCACCACATCTTTAACTTTCTATCACATATATTAATATTTATATAATTTTAATATTTATTTTATGATTTGATTATATCCATTAATTTATATCATGTATCCATTAATTTATATCATGTTTTACCCATTTGACCATTTAATAATTTATTTTATGATCTTTATATCATGTTCTACCTTAATTATATTAAAATTTATATCATGTTTTCATATTTATTTTATGATTTCATATTTATTTTGTGATTTGATATTCATTAATTTATATCATGATTTACGCATTTAATATTTTTTTCATATTTGTTTTGTGATATTCATAAATTTATTTTATGATATGATTTCATATTTATTTTGTGATTTCATTTATTTATATCATGCTTTACGCATTTAATAATTTTCATATTTTTTGTGATATTCATTAATTTATTTTATGATATTATATCAAATGACACATTTAATAATTTTTCATATTGATTTTATGATATTTTTTTTCTGTAAACATAACAAATAACAATTAATAATTGAATACACAATATTTTATCTAATACAAACCATTACATTAAAAATCCTACATTGAGCCACCTCATCTCTGTGACTTTCTATCACACATATTAATATTTATATAATTTTCATATTTATTTTATGATTTGATTATATCCATTAATTTATATCATGTATCCATTAATTTATATCATGTTTTACCCATTTAACCATTTAATAATTTATTTTATGATCTTTATATCATGTTCTACCTTAATTATATTAATATTTATATCATGTTTTCATATTTACTGTATGATTTCGTATTTATTTTGTGATTTGATATTCATTAATTTATATCATGCTTTACGCATTTAATAATTTTTTCATATTTGTTTTGTGCTATTCATTAATTTATTTTATGATTTGATTTCATATTTATTTTGTGATTTCATTAATTTATATCATGCTTTACGCATTTAATAATTTTCATATTTTTTTTGTGATATTTATTAATTTATTTTATGATATTATATCAAATTACACATTTAATAATTTTCATATTGGTTTTTTGTGATATTTTTTCTGTAAACATAACAAATAACAATTAATAAGTGAATACACAATCTTTTATCCAATACAAACAATTACATTAAAAATCCGCAGCAAAGCGCGGACAAATTTTCTAGTAATATATAATTTGAAAAGCAAACTAGTAGGCCATGACAAAAGTAGATAATACATAGAAAAGAAATGGAACAATAGATTCGATTTGTGTGAAGTAGATTAGCATATCATACAATAGAAATGAGACATTTCATTCACTTTGTGTGTATTAGTAGGTAATTAACGAAAGATGGTGCATTCTTCTATTTAAGTTGCATCCACTTACTCTAATTTGTATGTGTGTATCACAAAATGTTTGTTCTGTTTCAAATTCACAATACGAACAGTGAATTTTAATAATAAGACTTTGTGAAAATAAAAATCATATTGATTAAGGAAGTTTGATGATGAGAAAATTATAATACCATTTTTGAATCCGACACAATGCGAAATATTTATTTAGTACTTTAATGCAACATACAAAAATGAATAAATGCTACTATAAAATAATAAAATAACATGCGTTGACATAAATAAAAAGCAAAATCATATGCTATTTTAAATTTTCATATCTATAAATAAGAATAATAACATTTTAAAAGTTCAGAAAGTTTATTTGTGTCTGAAAATTTTGATGTTTCATGTTTATTATTGAAAAAAATATTTTATAAGTTACGGAAATTATCTGTGTTTAGTAAATAAATATCTTTCATTTTTATTAATTTTTTAAAAGATTAACATGACAATGTTTAAAGTAAAAATACAAATATAACATACATAATAGTATGTGCAATTTTTTTTCAATTATAGTTCTAAAAATAATAATAATAAGGCTTACAAGTCATTAATGTAATTATACTTCTTTTTATATATTGTTTTATATAATTTTCATAATTTTAAGTTAGAGAAAAATATTGAATATATGATAATATGTAACTCAAAATAAAGATAAAATTCAAGTGAATATATTTTTAAATTTTTAAAAATTATATTATGAAAAATACTAACAATATTTGATGTATGTTTTATGATATTATATATTAATCTATTAATGTTAGATATTTAAACTATTCACATTCTATTTGTATTCACAATTGATCATGTAACATATCGTGAAAAAATTTAAAATTAAATACAACTAATCCAACATGAACCTAACGAATAATACTTTGACACATCATTAATGCAAGGTGATGTGGTCTTCTAAAACTGCTTAAAATAATGTGTAAAATAAGACACATAAATATCTACAAATAAAACATAATCACACAAAATAAAAGGTTAATCCATGGTTCAAATTTTGGCACATATCATAATCTAATGGTTTAAATAATTATGTTGATGTGACATGAGAAGATTGCATAAAGATAAATCCAAATTAAGGGGGTTGATAAATTAAGAATAACACATATATTTGTAGATGGATCACGATGGTCCAATTTGATCCGGATATTTCGAGATATCGGAGGATTAATCAAGAATTAATACCAACGCCAAAAAAGCGACAAGTCACTGGTTTTACGAAGTAGAAACATGGCGATGAAACAAGTATTATCCAGGACAAAATCATAATCCCAATTTCCAGCTTATATCTATCGCTCATGAGCCGCTTGAGCGTCCCGTCACGTGAAGCACGGAAGGTCTCTCTTGCATATGATCACAATGCTTATGAAATTTCGCCGAGTTGCGGAGACCGTGGCGAATGGCCATGAAATTTCTTAGTATTATTATTTTTAATAAAATAATACAACATAGCAAACTTTTTTTCTATGTATTAATAAAATATATTATTCAAATTGAAGGATTCTTAAGTAAGTCACTTAACTTTTGAAATCTACAAAAGTGAATTAATTGAACAAATTACAAGTCAGGTAGTTGCAAAGAAAAAATTGAAGAAGTTCTAAACCTAAAAACTAAATAAACCATGAAAGTTTACACAAAAATACTAATATAATAAAGAGGTCATACACACGTTATGCTTTTGATCTTTGATGTTATCACATCACATCATTAATGATTAGTTAGTAACTCAATTAATATCAAATTTATATTTAAAAATTAGATTAGTAATTAATTAGTATGGATCTTTATTGTTATGTTGAAATTAACGATTAATTCGTTTTGGTTGCTAATTACCCCACTAATTATCCTCGAAGTACGCATAGAATATGAAAAAGAAGAATTGTGGGGGCAATATAATAAATTTCAGAAAAAATGGTTTGTGAAGCGCCTACCAGTTTAAAACATTGAGCAGATATATTGTGGAATCATTTCAGAATGTGAGAGATTTCTTATCACAGTTCGGCCATGGTCCAACTTGTCAGGAGAGGGAAACCCATGTGCTCTCTATCTTCATCGTCTCATTCGTCTCTCTCATCTCTCTGAATCACGAGAAATTTTTGTACCAACAATGTTTGATTTACAGTTCAGTTCATTGTTATTTCTCTCTCTAAACAGTAAAAAAAAACACAAAGCGAGAGGACACATTGGGAAAAGAGACTGCCAGAGAAACCAAACTTTCAGAGAAATAGAGTTGTGACATGCATTCTCTTACTTACAATCTTCAATCAAATCTATATTCCAAATTACATAAATCTCGTTACAGTTTACACGTCCCAATCTTATTGGGTGTGTATAACATGACAGTATAAGATCGAGTATACGCAGGGCCGGTTCTGTGTTTCTGAAGGCCTTTGATGATTTTATGACGAGACTTACAAATATAAAAAAATGTATCTTAAATTTTTATCAAGAAATAAAAAAATAGAAAGTAAATTAAAACATAATTGAAATATAATTTTTTTTTAACAACACACAACAAAAGGCTGCTTATTGATATTTGTATATATTTTTTTATGTGATATCGATGAGATTCGAACTCATAACTTCTTCAACATGTGGTTTTATTGTGTCAAACACTCGACCAACTAGGTTACGAAATTATTGACAATTTAAATATAATTTTATAATTCAGGCTATAAAAAAAAAATTGAATTAAATGAGGATGCAACATAAATCACAATTGAGCCAGAAATAATTAAACAAATGACTAAAAAGTAACTTTCGGTTCTAAATTTCTTTGTATAGCATATTATTTTTTTGTGAAAATAACATGTTTTATTAAAATGTGGAAAAATATTTGAAACATCTCGAAATTGAATAATTTATTTTCATTGAATGTGAAAGAATTGACCTGAGTACAAAGGTCCAAGGATAAATGGAATGGCTAATATTTCATTGAGCGAATTATGAAGTGGTAAATTGCTAGAAAAGATATCATATTTAGCATCCATGAAAAAAATAAAAAAACTTTTAAATCAATAGAAACAATACGATAATTTGAAACTAATTATATTTAAATTTTATCTTAGACATTACATCGAGCATCTTGGATATGATCATTAGAAAATATCTTTCTCTACTCATGAATCTCTCATAAAAATGGAAGCCTTGCATTACACTACATCATTGATATAACCAATAAAAACTAATTGCTCAAAACGTAAATCTCACATAATTATTTTTTGCATTTTATCTTAGACATTTCATCTAACACCTTAGCTAGGACATATAGAAATATATTTCTCTATAAATAAAATTCTCATAAAAATAAATGTCTTGCACTACATCATTGTTGAAAACGATAATTTTCTCATTGATTTGAAAAATCTCAGAATTATTTAACAATGCTATTATTTCATATAAAAAACATATGTTTTCAGAAAGAACAAAAAATATGCAAATCGTTAAAATCGTTAATTCAACAGTAAAACAACTTATTGCAATCAACAAAATATAAAACTTATTAGTAATGCATTTATTTTATTTTTTAATAAATCACTCGATATATCATTTCTTTTTATGTTTTAGATTTTATATTATGCAATAAACTAAAATAGATCTCTTATTTTGAAGGACCCGGATTTATGTCTCAAATTCTTATACATATGGCCGGGCCTGAAGAATTCTAAAAAAAAACGAGTAAATGAAGAATTCTAAATAGCGTTATTTTTGTCAACTTGTAATTTCTAAACTAATTGGCATAAAGAACAAATAACATAAACCTTGATTTACTAGAATTATATGGATTTTAGATGTATTAAGATTAAGATATTGTTATTGATACAATATCATAATTTCATATTGTTAATTTCAATTTGATACTAAAAAATAGAAAATTGTTATTTTATTTTGTTTTGTTTTGTTTAACAGTTGTGTTGCTTCAAATGTAGTTACACTTCTATATACATTTAAAAAGTAGATACACATATCTTACCTTGAGAACTTTTAACCTAGTTTTGGGGTTACCAAACTTATAATTAACTAATTTGGAACTTATATGGAGACATGAATCATTTGTCATTCTCAACCCTGACCCATGTGCTATTTTTCCTCAAAGCCCTCTCTCTTTGTCTATATTCACAAAACCTTACTCTGTAGGCCCAAACTTTTTATATGAAATTGGTAAAAAAATTAGGGAAATTCTTCAAAAACCACCAAATTTTTTTGGGATTCCTCAAAAACCCCTAATTTTTTTATTATTTGAAAAAATCCCTACAAATTGAATTTAATTCTTGAAAACTCTCTACAAAGGTTAATTTTAACATTCCATCCAATTTTTATTTTTTTTGGACAAAAATACCCTTCTTAATTTTCTTTTTATAATTTTTTTTTATTCAATATAAATTAATAAATACATTAATAAATTAAATATTTCATGTTATTATAATTAAAAATAGTTTATGATAATATTTTACAACTTGCTATTTTATTTTACTATTTATAATATATATATATATATATATATATATATATATATATATATATAAATTATTATTTTATTAAATAAATATTATTTCACTTTACATTTTTAATTTTTGCATGAAACAAATTTTATATAAAAATCATGTAATAAATTTTAGAATAGTATAATAAATATCATCATACAATATTATGAAATATTATATTGTAAAATATTATTTATTTATTAGTTAATAGAATAAATTCAATTATCAAATAAAATGTGAGGCTATTTTGATCCAAAAAAATATAATTTGGATGAAAAATGAAAGATAACACTAGTAGAGAGTTTTTGAAGAATTAAACTCAATTTATAGGAAATTTTTGAAATAATCTAAAAGTTAGGGGTTTTTTGAAAAATCTCAAAACAATTACGGAGGTTTTGACCCAAAAAATTACTTGGCAATACACCAGTTCATTTTGGCTTCGTGTTGTGTTGCCCCTCAATTATTCGGTGATTTTAGTAAGTATGGTTTAATTTATTGGGGATTGCTTTAAATCTTCAACTACTTAATTTGTTTAGTTTATATTTCGTTGTAGATCACAAATATTCGATAATTCATTTTAAAATGATGCTACGACAGAAGTTTTATATCAATACAAATTTTATAATTTGATTGTTTAATTTTCTGTCTGAAATTAATATATTGTTTAGAATTTTAATCACATCATCATTTTGTAGAACTTAGGGAATATCACCTTTTTGTCACGTTATCATTTTTATAGAATTTGATAAAGTCATCATATTTAAGATGACATGTCACTTATATTATATATTGTCAAGCATTTAATTGGATGAAAAATATAAAATATACAAAAAGTTATTTAAGGGGTTACATTACATTGGCCAAATTTAATCGGAATTTGATTGGTGATAGAAAATCTTGAAATGATTTTTTTTTTTTGTAATTTGACATGTTTCTCAGCGAAAATATATATGGATAATCCGATTATATATGGATAATCCGATTAGCCGCGAGACCAAAACAGATCGTAACGAATCCCTGATTTCTATACGGATCCACATCCAATTATGTTGGTAGCATTAGGTTCGGGTTGGAAAGCATTCATTTCCGACCCGAACCCGCCCTTATGATATCCCTTATCCGGAGGGACTAAATTGAGATTTCTCAATAGAACTATTTTCTTCTTTTTGTCTAAATATTTTTGAAGGATATATAGAAGAGGCCATTTACTGTGCCCCCCATTTTCCCCCACTATTCACGATGTGGGGGGGAAATAATATCCATCTCCCAAATTTATACCCTCCATTTGAATTGATGGTTAATTGAAATTATTAATTATATTGATGACTAATACAATTATATTAATCGTTAATTATATTTGAATTAACCGTTAATTCAAAACACAATGAACCGTCAATTGAAATGAAGGGTGCAAATTCGAGGGGGCAATTAAAACCACACCCCACTATTCACAAATTGGGTACAAATCGTGAATAGTGGGGGAAATTGAGGGGGAAGAGTATAATTATCCGAAAGAGGTCATTTACTGTGTCCCTCAAATGTCCAACAAAATTTTTCCACAATAGTAATCCATGGTTAATCCATGAATTAGTATTTTGGATTAACGATTAATTCAACATCTTGAATCCAAATGTTAGTTTTACAAAGATAAAGCCATGACACTTGAGACACTTAGCTCGAATGACCTCCCTACATTCCTCATATATGATACCATCAATGCCACTCAAGCACTTGATCACCAAAACGATCCTCACTACCCTTCTTCTTCTCTCCCTACCATTTTACTCGACAATGTCGACTTAGAGGAGGGTTTAACTCTGGCCAGAGAAACCGCAACAATGGCCGGACAAACAAGCGGTCCGAGCAGGAGGAAGAGGAGGAGAAGGACGAGAACTTGCAAGAATACCGAGGATGCGGAGAGCCAAAGAATGACCTACATTGCGGTCGAGAGAAATCGCCGGCGCCAAATGAACGAATATCTCTCCGTGCTCAGATCGTTGATGCCTGAGTCGTACATTCAAAGGGTACTTGAGTCTTTATTTTGTTTGTTGATCAATTAAGCATTCAAAGGGTACTTGAGAATAATCGAGAAATCGAGGGTGTGAGCATGGGATGAAGTATGGTGCGACGACCTCCTTAGTTTGTATCTCTTCTATTTCTTTTTTCTCTACGATATTTACCTTTATTTCTCCACCGTCTTTCTTCACCTCGATTTTCTTCTCTTCTTCTCTAATCTCGACCTTTTTTGAAATTATCTGGCCTTTTTTATTAGTTCGTTCTTTTATGTGTTCGATGAGTGTTTTTTCTTCAATCGTGCCAACGACTGTGCACATGTGCTTGTCTCGATTCGTCTTGACACTGTAAACACCTGATTGAATTCAAATCAAGAAAGGTGATCAGTTAGCAGGTTTTGTTAAAAATGATTTCGAAATTAAAAATAAAAATGTGGATTGATTTGAATCGGTACTCTTGTGTTTTAGTATCTCCTCCTTGATAATGTTTTCACATTGCCCACAGTGCATGTAAACTTTTACCTCGTATATAAATATCTCCTGTTAATTAGAAGGAAAATAGAGATCAATAACTTAAAATAGAACGATCTTATGTAATACCGTTACAATGATTTATGTAAATGATCTTTTTAATTTCTTCGAAATTACGTACCTCCTTCTTTTTTTCTTCTTTTACGACAACAATTTTTTCTTCATTCTTTGGAATGGGAGTGAGTAACTCAACCTTCCTTCTACACTTCTTCTCCACACTCTCTCTAATTTTTACCATATCAAATTTTACTCCTTTAACGATTACTTTTCCCTCTTTCTCTTTCACTTCCACCTTTTGAACCCCTGTAATTAAGTTAATAATCTCAAATTTCTAAGTTAAGATGCTAGTTCTTTTTGTTACATGAATTAATATATAAGAAATTGTCTTTCATATCATACGCAAAAGTGAAAAAAAAAAAAGCGACCTTCATGTTGATAGAAATGATGTTCGATTGCGCGAGCACATTCGGGGCAATGTATATTTAGCTTGTACTCAGCAGTAATCACCTCTTCTTTCTTTACTACTTTCTTCTCCACCACCACTTTTTTCTCTTCACCCATTTTCTTTCTCAAAACTTGTGAAGAAAGAAGATCGAACAAAAGATAAAAACCCTAACTCAAGAAATGGCCCACTAGAGAAAATAAGAGCATGACTTTGGTTTGTTATAGCTTGGAATTGAGCTAGCTTGTGATGTTTCATATCAAATGAATTTGGTTGGTGAGGATTTGGTGCAGTTGGTTTGCTTGGTTTAGAAAAAGTGGTACACATTGTCAAAACTTGGGAGCATATTTTCCCTTTGGAAAAATGTTGTATGACCCCCTATCCTCCCATTCTAGTGGTTTACAACTCACTGTACACAACTCACATCGCTGTTCAATCTTACAAGCGGCGTACCTTTTTGCATTTTTCAACGCTTCCTGCCACGGACGTCCATCCCACACAGTTTTTTTTTTTCGAAAAACGGTACCTTCTTCATCATTTAACTTCTCCCTCCTGTTTATCTCTTTCCTTTTTTTCCTTCTCTCCTTTTCCATCACTCCCCCCCTTCACTTTTCAACAATGGAGGAACTGTACAACGATGAAGGCGAGCACCACCCATTTTCCAGCGGACACCACGATTTTACTCCCCCCGATTCAGCTCCCCAAGAACACACTTTAGCAGACCCTCACGTTGGGATGCGATTCGATTCACGCGAAGATGCATATCAGTTTTATTTGAAGTACTCCTGCATCAAAGACTTCGGCATTGTTAAGCGTTCGAAGCACAATTTTTACGGGCAAACTTCTGATTCCACGTTTTCTTGCAACAAGGAGAAGAAACCCCTTACACGTCCCAAGTTTGACGGATACGGAAAAATGAGGAATAGCTACCAAGGAACCGCCTGTCCTGCAAAAATCATTGTCAAGGACTACCTGTTGAATGGGTTGTGGATCATCTCTAATGTCGAACTGGATCATAACCATGATTTACGTCCTGATGATGTTCGTTACATGAGGTGTCACCGTAACATTCCGGAATTCGTAAAGAAACAGATAGAAATAAACGACGATTCAGGTTAAGTTTAAACAGCATTTTTGATGAACTGTTAAACCACGCTTATGTGTATTATTTTGTACTACTGATCGTTGAACAGACTGTTAAACCAAATTTAATTTTCTATCTCAGGCATCCCACAGCACCGCTCTTTCAACGCTATGTTTAACCAAGCGGGTGGACACGAAAATTGCATGTTCACTGATCGGGATTTGCGCAATCATGTTCAATCTCGTAGGTCCTTGAAACTGGCAGCAGGAGATGCGAACGCTTTAGTGAAATACTTCAGAGACCGTCAAAACAAATGCCCCAATTTCTTTTACCTGTGTGAAATTGACGATGACGGGAGATTGCGGAATGTTTTCCGGGCAGATGGTCGTAGCCGCGCTGCTTACCAGTTTTATGGCGATGTTATAACATTTGACACCACTTATTTAACAAACAAGTAAGGTATAACATTTGACACCACAAATTTAAAACTGTAACAACCTTTCTTAACCTTATCGTATGTATGACATGCCTTTTGCACCATTCGTGGGTGTCAACCACCACGGCCATTCTATTCTGCTTGCTTGCGCATTACTAGCTGATGAATGCACCGAGACGTACGAATGGCTTTTCAAGACCTTCCTTGACTGCATGAACAGAGTCCCCCCTCCTGCAATTATAATTGATCAGTGCGCCGCCATATGTTCGGCGGTCTCCACTGTATTTCCTCAGTCTCGTCATCGTTTTTGCTTGTGGCACATAATGAAAAAATTGTCGGGCAAAGCTGGTTCCGGAGAAAACAAGGATGCATTCATATATAGGGTAACAAATTTATTGTTGTTTAATCGTTTTTTGAGTTTATTACAAACCTTTCTTACGCAGGTTTGTCAATTAGTGTACGACACTTCTGAAGTTGACTTGTTCGAGAAAGGTTGGCAGGAGTTAATCGAAGATCCCCAAAACAAAGGTAGTCTCAAGTGGCTCGAACGTATGTTCTCAATAAGGACTCATTGGGTTCCTGTTTATGTCAGGAAATATTTTTGGGCCGGGATGTCAACCACACAAAGAAGCGAGTCAATGAATGCTTTTTTCGATGGTTACGTCAATTCGTCCACGTCTCTATTGAATTTTGCTGAAAAATACGAACTAGCATTGCAATCCAAATGGGAGAAAGAGAGGATGGAGGACTTCAATTGCAATAACCGTGCTCCCTTGCTTGTTTCCGCTTTACCCTTCGAGAAGCAGTTCTCAGAATTGTACACCCATCGGATTTTCTATTTATTTCAGGACGAGATAAAGGCGCTAATTGGGTGTCACACGGAAAAATTGTCCGAACAGGACGGCATTAATCTGTACCGTGTCTTCGACACATCACATGGTAGAACATACACAGTTCAATACTGCTCAAACCAGAAAACGTACTATTGCGAATGCTTATTATTCCAATTCAAGGGAATAGTGTGTCGACATGGTTTAACCATTTATCGACAGTATGTAGTTCAAGATATCCCCAATTGCTACGTTCTACCGAGATGGCAAAAAGACTACATACGAACTCACACCAGAATAAAAATCAATTCCACCAAAGTTCATCGCAACATTCCCACTTACGACTCGGCATATTCACGCGCACACAGCTACATGGTCGACATGATCGAGTGCACTTACAGGGACACTTTAGCGGTAAACAAATGGCTTGGGTGGTTCGAACAAATGGCGATTCGCATATGCGACAGTAACAAAAGTTTCCGAGACGTCGCAGATGAAGAATACCTTTCCGAAGACGAAGAAGATGTTGTTAAAGTCTATGATCCAAAACGAGTAAAACGTCTTGGACGACCCAGATCAACCAGGCTCAAATCCAAGGTTGAGATAGCTTCAATAAAGAAGAAGAAGCAAGCTACAAAAGCCCCTGTCATCCATGTAAGTGTATAGATACAATTCTATTTAAGCTTAACTGTACATGGATATACTAATTTATGCTTGTTTTCCATCCATAGCTCGAAGGCTCTGACCCGGGAATTTCAAACACCGATCTAATGATGCAATTTTCACGATTTAACAATTGAAACAAGGCTGCTATCATTTTTTTTGATATGAAGTCCCAAGATTTTTATTTTATTTTGGCTAATCACAACTGTTGTTTTATTTTTAATCCCTGGTATTAGTACAATTAAACTAATTTCTATTGTCCATTAACACTTGACGTGTAATTAATATTAGTTCCCCTAATTAATATTAGTACAATTAACATGTATTAGCCCATTAATATTTCACAGCCCATTAATATCTGACAGCCCATTAATTTTTGACAGTCCATTCCTGCTTGTTCAAAAAAACATGAAAAAACACGAGTTAAATCGTACCTTTTAGCGGTGTTCAACCACGTGGGAAAAGCTGCATCGGTACACTGCAACGATGTCACATCTTGATGTGAGGCAAATAAGGCACAAATTTAATGCTTAATTTGGGAATTTTAGCCCTTGTGAAGAACAATTCTATATACTTTATTAATCATATTTGAGATAACATGAATATTTCTTCACTAAGTGTGTTTTATTGCTTAATCACAGGAATTAGAAGGAATTTCTGGGAATTTGGAGAGTGTAGTTGTCTCCAACACGTCAAGAGGAGTGAAAACGATATATTACACCGATATATTCGGTACATGAATGAGACGGGAGGCAAACAATTATCATGATAGAAACTTACACAAAATTCTACACGAAAACCACTCAATCCTTAGCCCTTATCCTGCCCACCTACCTTTGGTGGGAATTACCTCCTTACCCCCAATCCTTTCCACCAACTCGTGGCCAATAAGAAGACTCCATGAGTGCTATAAATATGACCACAAGGGCCACGAGTTTGGGACGTTTTTTTTTTATGCCCATTCTCTCTCTCTCTCTCTCCCTCTTAAGCAAGTCCAAGAACCTTCAAGAACACGCAAGAATAGCAAATACGAACGATAATTCTCTAAGATCGATCACCGAATTGAAGCTTACTTCATTCGGTGAATTGGTCTACACTTCGACGAAGATCGAGTTGTGGGGTTTTGGGTTGGAGCTTTCTTCATCCGAATCCACGCAAGCAAGGAGTCAAGCTTACTCTATTCCACTCGGGAGCTTTCTTCCAATTGGACTCCTTGCAAATCTCGAGTTCACTCAACCGGTACGGAGCTTTCTTCGATCGGCAAGTGAATCGGTACGAAAGGAACGAGTTGTGCGAGGTGACTAGCTTTCTACGCATCTCGAACAACGGAGAAGGCATCCAAGACGAGACTCGAAGCTTACTTCATCTCTCTAGGTGTTTTCTTTCCTTTCTTGAAATTCTTGTAGTTTAAATTCGAATTGGATTTGTGTAAAGAATTCTTAGTTTAATGAATCTTTAGTTCTTGTTACTTGAATCAAATCCTTGTTTGTGTTTTTACTTGATCTTTTGCTTTTAATTACTGCCTTGAACTTAGTACAAATTTCCATTAGTTCAATCCCAAAACAACCCCTCAATTCATAGCTCAAATCAATTTGCAAATTCAAAATCCAGAACAAGTTCCGTTGTAACGGAACCCAACTTGCGTTGTAACGGACTTTTCGGTTTGTACCTGACTTTCAGTCTGTTGGAACTCCGTTATAACGCAATTTCATGTCCGTTGTAACGGACTTGTGAGGAATAATACTCAAGGGCAGTCATACTAGTGCGTTGTAACGGACATACTAGTTCGTTGTAACGGATCAACCAATCTGTTATAACGCTACTCCTATCCGTTATAACGGACTACCTCTTTCCGTTGTAACGGAACTTTCTCCGTTGTAACGGACTTTCATATCAATTCCTGCGTTAGCATTACCCTAATGTTTGTTGTAACGGAACCTACTTCCGTTGTAACGGACTGCCTTCTGTGAATTTTCTTTGTTAATTCTAGTCCATTTTTGATCCAAATTTTGACGCAATTGCTCCCCGTGGAACGAATCTATACATTTGCCACTGTACAAACATAGATTACAAATTTTGTTGATTGTTCGGGGTTTTAACACAACGACATAAAACACGCCAAAAATCCTCTCATCACATCTCCTGCTTGTTCAAAAGATTCTAATCGCGACTTTGCCGCCTTGCAAGCCAAAATATTTGCATCGTGTCCCTAACCCCCGCCCCTTCACTGCCAATCAATGCACACTATCGCCACCCACCTTTCTCCATTAATGGTGTCAATATAAGCCCACCTATTCCCCTTCTTCTGTTCCCTCGCCTCTTTCCTCTTCCTTTTCTTCTCTTCAGACAACAATGGCACCCAAACGGAAACACCCGAAAAAAACGCCTAGAGAATCAACATTCACCGTCAAAACCCGTTGCAGCCCTAAAAGATTCTCCCAGTTCTACAATGACTTTTTGAAGGACAAACTCACACCGGAGCACGTCGAGGAACTCAACAAGTGGCCGTTCCAGAACTTCCTCTCCATGCCACCGATAAACATGCAACGGGAGTACCTTTCCAGAGTGATGTGTCACTGGAACCCTCTAATAGGATGCTTCGTTGTCAACGATAAGAACCTCCGCTTCTCCGCCCACGACGCCTGCCTCGTACTAGGTTTACGAGGATTCGGTCAACCCGTAGACATATCCCCTCGTCGCATGGTCGACAACCATATCACGAAAACCTTCTTCAATAGAGAATCGCACCTTGAGGCTGTCGACTACGAGTCCAAGTTGGACTACGAATTGGGAGACACTACAACATACATGGGCTATTGGGGCGGCCAAAACTGACCCAACAAGACCTCAAAACCGCCCCAATAGCTTATTGGAACGGTCAGACGACCCTAACTAGCCGACCCTAAAGGTCGCGTTCCTATCAGGGGCGGGCCGACCCTATAGTCCTTTTGGGGCGGTATTTAATGGGGCGGGCCGACCCTAAATGCATATCAAGTCAGATCAGTACGTTTAACGGGGCAGGTGTCAAATCAGTACGTTAATGGGGCGGGCCGACCCTATAACACACATTAATGGGGCGGGCCGACCCTGTAACCCTCTGCCGTCAAATCAGTAAAATGGGACGACCCTATTACAATTATTAATTATATAAATATATTAATTAATAATTTTTCGAAATATTATATTAGAATTAGTAATTATTTCGAATTATTAATTATATTCGAATTCGAAATATTATTATATAATTATATTTATATGAAATACTAATCCTACGCGCAATTTCAACAAACAATCAAATACACAAACACACAAACATAAATCCTACACGTAAATTCAACAAAGAAGACTAATTATTACATACAAATTTGACCAAAAAGATGGTGAAAATGAATTTTTAAAACTTAAACAAAATAATAATAATGAAGAGGCCAAATTATTACAACATTAATTTTTTGACAGATTTAAAAATAGTACAAACAGATCTAGAAAAAATAACCCTCTTGAGAGGACAACTCTCTTCTCGACTTCCTCTTTTTTTTTTGCCGCTAATCACATTGTTTAACCTAATTATGAAAAAAAGACAAGAAATAAATGTAAGTTTTCATTTATAAAAACAAGGAATATAAGCTTACTGCGCAAGGGAAAAAAACGGAATAGAAGCTTGCTGCGCGTCTTTCCTCGAAGCTTGCTGCGCATCTTTCCACCCCTCGAAGGCTCGTACCAAGATCAAGTGTTGGTTATAATCAACAGCTCCGATCGAACCCCGGCAGCGGTGAAACTGAAATTCTCTGCCACTGTAGCGTGTAACCAACAACTCGCAATCCACGTCCGATTCGTCCTCATTCAACAATTAAAACCCTAATTCAACAATTAAAACCGAAATTCAGCAATAATCACAAAACCGTAACCCTAATTCTACATTTTTCCCCAATTGAAACCCAAATTCAACAATTTACTACAAAAAAAAAAACTGAAAAAACAAAAAGAAAAAACACAAAAATACCTGCAGCAAGAGAGATCCGGAGCTGAAATCCCAATTGAAACCCCCGTCGTCCCATCTCCCATCTCCCTGTACCGGTACTGGTATGGGCAGTACCGACACCGTTATTTCCCTGCTACTGGACGCCTCCTTAATTCCGGAGAACCTGCATCAGATCAATTGAAACCCGAATCAGATCAATTGAAACCTTAATTTGATCAATTTCGTCGAGGTATTTGCCATTTCGTTCGTCGAGGTATTGGCTCCTGCGTTCGCCAAATACTCCACAGGAACGTTCCTGAAATAATCTGGAAACTTACATAGGAATCGACGAGTTTTTTGAAGCATGAATTGTAAATAACATGTGTTGCCGCCAAAAATTCTGCAAATAAATAAACATGTGTTAATAGTGCATTCATTACTTCATTCTTCCCTAATTAATCAATGATACGATACGATATTAATATAGTTAATTATTTAAAAAATAGTATTTAATAAAACCCCACACAGAGAATCCCACACAGCCCTCCCCCAATCCTCCTCCCCCACAAACACATCAGCCCTCCCCCACTCCCCCACCAGGCCTCCCCAAAATTGAAACCCTAAAAAAACACTTTGTAAAATGATCATTACAAAAACATTACAAAAAAAATATTTAATAAAAATATCATATTTATCCTTTCGAAAAGAATTTATAAAAAAATATGATCAGAAAATTGAAAAATGATTTTGTAAAATATTTTGTAAAATGATTAGTATTACAATTTTATTTAATAAAAATAAACTAAGTTAATATGAAATCCAACAATTCGTTAATTCGTAAAGATGAATAGAGAGGAAAAAATTACAACCTGAAATTGGTTTATTGTCGAAGGTGAGAACGACTACTGCAATTTCGACAATCCTCTATTCAAATCAAATAAAAAAATACACAAATTAGCAAATATTTCAAATCAAATTGAATATAATATCAATTAAAAATCTGCGAAGTAATTTAAACAAATTAATGTAGGTATCGAGTATTACCAGCATCGCAGCCTCTCTCGCGGAGCGAACTTACAATCTATCTCTTTAACCCGTTAACCAAATGGGCCAAATTCGAGCGAATAACCTGAATCGTTTTCTCTACCTGAATCTAATATGAAAAAATAGTGACGAAATATTTAATGCACAATAAAACAATAATTTTTTTGTTCACAATAAAACAATAATTTTTTTGTGCACAATAAAACAGTAAATAAAATTTGAAATAAAATGAAAAAAACTTCAATAAAACTCAGAAAAGATCTAACAGTAAATTATTTCGAAAAAAACTAAGAATAGAAAAAATACAATAAAACTCAGAATAAAACTAAGAATAAAAAAACTTCAATAAAACTCATAAAAAATACAGTAAATTATTACATAAAAAAAGAGTAAAAAAGGATTAAAATAAACAGGAAAAAAGAGAAAAAATATTTCGAAAACAAAAACAAAAAAAATGTTTAACAGTAAAAATCTGAAATTGAAAAAGAAATAAAAAAAGCTATTTCAGAGTAAAAAAATAACAACAAAAATTATAAATTGACCAAAAAAAAACAATTTAACAGTACAAAAATGTATGATCAGTAAAGTAAATGGAACAAAAAAATGCAAAATTGAAGGGGGTAGATCCATTGACCTCTGCATCGTCAATCCGACAAACAATTTCTTGCGTTCACATCGCTCCTCTTCTCCTTGTTCTTTGTTAACGACGCCTGAGTCGGCTTAGAGAGAGCTTCGTCCAACCGTTCGTCAAAGCTTCGTCGCCTAGGTTTTTAACGAGGGGGAGAAAGATATAAAGAGCTTAGAGGAGGGAGAGGGAAAGAGGTTCATCCAGAGAGAGCTCGTTCAGAGAGAGCTCTTAGAGAGTAGGGGAGAGAGGTTTGTCGGCTAGGGTTTCACGAGAGGGAGAAAGAAGGAGAAAGAGGAAAGAGGAAAAGAGGGAGAAGAGAAAAAGTCACGTGAAAGAAAGAAAAGAAAGAGAGAGAGAAGAGGGGAGAGAAAAAAGAGAGGGAAAAGAAAGTGGGGGACAGAGCTTTTGTCAGGGTTTTGGGTCGGTATTTTTTGGGGCGGGCCGACCCAAAATCCTGTAGGGTCGGTCTGTAATTGGGGCGGGCAGTTGCAAATCACTATTGGGACGGTATTTTTTATTGGGGCGGGCAGTTGCAGAAGGTAGGGGCGGGCTGACCCAAATTTCAGCCGACCCAATAGTCTTTTTGGGACGGTACACATGTTTTGGGACGGGCCGACCCTGTTTTTTGAACTTTTTGGGGCGGGCCGATCCTGATTTGACCGACCCTAATGTGTTATTGGGGCGGGCAGACCCAATAACAACACAAATTTAGGGGCGGCCCGACCCTAAAAAACAATTATGTTGTAGTGAGAAAAGAGGACAGCAACTCCAAAAGAATGGTTAACCATGTTCACCATGTACCTGTTTACCACTGTCTTGTTCCCGATGAGCAACCGACTTACCCCGCAACAATTCTGGGATTACGCGGTCGATGTCGACAATCTGTGGGAGTATGCATGGGGTCAAGCAGTGTTTGACTTCATGCAAAAATCAATTCCTGAAATCGGAGCAAAAGCGCACAGTTACATTTCCGGCAATTTGGCTGGAAACTCAACCCCAACCTTGATCGGATGTTCCTTCGCTCTACTGGTACGTTCAACACTGTTTACAGGATTACAACATGTCAAGCAAATTATATATCGACTTCTTTTATTTACAGGTTTGGTATTACGAGCACACCAAGCCCAAACTGATCAAGATTACCCCTAGGGTATATCCGCGTTACAGGTGTTGGCAATTGAACACTGAGGAAACGAGAGAGGCCTTCCACAAGATCGAATTGTCCATGGATCCGGCGAGGATGGTGGTATGTTTAACACCAGAGAGAGAGGAGGCTTGGGTTTTTGAACACGACACCGGAAACGCAAGGAAGTACTTCTTCACAGAAGCACCCGGAGAGACACACGCTAAGGCGTTATTCCACACAATGGAGCAGATGCTTACCGATGGGCACGAGACGATGATTCACCTCCGTCACATGATGGACCGAACGCCCCCAAGGGCAAATACAAGTAGGCAGTCTTCAAGGTCACCCGCAGCGACACAAACGAACATTGGTAATATTTTAAAAAATTTATTTTGTTCTTCCACAAGTTACCAACTGATGTTAAACTCAATTATTCATATGTAGCTGCTGCGAGGAACAAGGGGAAGGGCGTACACGAGCCGTCTGCTGCGAATAAGGGGAAGGGCGTAGCAGAGCGTCATTTCTCACCAACGCGTCGTTCTCCCCGTATCCAAGCGCAGAAAACCGGAGGAGTTCAAGGTTAGACCATATATATTACTTATTCTCTGCACGATTAAACTGAAGAATCAACTTGTCTATTAATTATTCTCAGCAGGATTAAACACGGCTAGGCGTAAGTGTACTCAAAAGTTGGATTCTTCGAATGACGTCGAAGGTACGTACATCTTGTATTGCTAAACCATTTCGATCAATTTGATAAATTATGAAACTATTAGCAGATTTGGATGAGGAATGCGAAGAGAACGAATCAGAGGACGATTACTTGGAGATGCCGATGAGCAGAACTAATCGTCCAAAGAAGCAAAAGTTTGACTCGTTACCGACAGGTTAGTTTTCTGAATCAAATGGATAGTTCGTTCTTTTGACATTGAATATCGTTGTTTTTTTTCTATGGATTTTTGCACAGAATCGAATGCATCGGTCAACTTGGGAAATGGCGGGCAGAGTAGCGTATTGAAAGAGCCCACTATTTACAACATTGACGATTTGGGTCTCCAAGTAGGGGAGGAAATCTCACTGCCAGTAGGAGGCGAACACGGGAACATAGGTTAGTCATTACTGTTAAATGCTATTACAGGATATTTTAATCAGTTCCCTTTATCGTGGTAAACAGTCCTCGAGATGACAGCTATGGTTGACGAGCACCCAAGCGCCTACATTGAAGATCACGAGTTGCCGGATGTGGAGAAGATAGTGGCCGAACACAAAGCAAACTCCATCTTCGGCGAGAAAGGTGGTTCGACCCATTCGTTCAACCAGTCGCCAGTCAAGAACTACGGTGGATTGAAGGTCGGTGGTTCGACCTCATTTCATCGACCTCCTGCAAGGAAGGCAAATTCCGACCCTGCTATCGCTGGTAACTATCTATTAAACCATAATTCTTACGAATTCAATTTCATACAGTGCATTTTTCCAGTGAGTCAAGCAATTGCCATCAAGTCAACACCGTCGAGACAATCAGGAGCAGGATCTTCGGGGAATATAACCAACACACCAGATACGAGTGTGTATAATAAGTCCTACCAACCCCCCCAGAATGAAAACTATTCGGTTGCAAAAGGTACAACACACAACGACTGTTCATTTTATTACAAGTGTTTTCTAATTATGTTATTTTATTATTTAAGATGGGTATAGATCCAATGTCCCTTCACACCCGGAATGCCAGACCGATGATCTCCAAAGGAAATTAGTTCAACGTTATGCGAATCAGTTTCCCAGCCAGACTAGTACAGCAGATAATAGCAAGTCCAAGGGGAAGGTTGACAATGCCTTCGGTGCGAATCCTACATTCGACTTGGGTAATTTTTTGGTTTAACAATGTCCATACGTACACCATATAATTTTCTATTCGAATCCAGGATTTGATGCGGAAGACAATTCAATCAATAGCCCCTTCGAAGCCGTCGAACTGTTGAAGTCTGGTAGTGATTACAACGTAATTAGCACGGACGCCTATTGCTCTGAAGACTTGGAAAATCGATATCCACCATTCAAGTTAATACCAAACTTCATGAAGAGCGTTATTTATTGTTACATCACAGACAGTTATAAGGTTGAACAAATGGAGAACACTTCTTTACGCTTCACCAAGATGGACATAGAACTTCTTTGTCAAGGCAAGCAGATTACGAGCAAGGTAACAACATTTTTACTCCTATATATATAGTTTTCATTCATATATACAATACTACATCATCTTTACAGCTACTCCATGTCTTACTGGACATGACGCGTCTATGCTGCTGATGTGAGGCAAATAAGGCACAAATTTAATGCTTAATTTGGGGATTTTAGCCCTTGTGAAGAACAATTCTATATACTTTATTAATCATATTTGAGATAACATGAATATTTCTTCACTAAGTGTGTTTTATTGCTTAATCACAGGAATTAGAAGGAATTTCTGGGAATTTGGAGAGTGTAGTTGTCTCCAACACGTCAAGAGGAGTGAAAACGATATATTATATACCGATACATTCGGTACATGAATAAGACGGGAGGCAAACAATTATCATGATACAAACTTACACAAAAGTCTACACGAAAACCACTCAATCCTTAGCCCTTATCCTGCCCACCTACCTTTGGTGGGAATTACCTCCTTACCCCCAATCCTCTCCACCAACTCGTGGCCAATAAGAAGACTCCATGAGTGCTATAAATATGACCACAAGGGCCACGAGTTTGGGACGCTCTTTTACACCCTCTCTCTCTCTCTCTCTCTCTCTCTCTCTCTCTCTCTCTCTCTCTCTCTCTCTCTCCCTCTTAAGCAAGTCCAAGAACCTTCAAGAACACGCAAGAATTGCAAATACGAACGATAATTCTCTAAAATCGATCACCAAATAGAAGCTCACTTCATTCGGTGAATTGGTTTACACTTCGACGAAGATCGAGTTGCAAGGATTGAGGTGGAGCTTTCTTCATCCGAATCCGCGCAAGGAAGGAGTCAAGTTTACTCTATTCCACTCGGGAGCTTTCTTCCAATTGGACTTCTTGCAAATCTCGAGTTCACTCAACCGGTACGAAGCTCTCTTCTATTCACGGGTGGATTGGTACGAAAGGAACGTGTTGTGCGAGGTGTCTAGCTCACTAGGATCTCAACGCAACAAGGAAGGCATCTAAGACGAGACTCGGAGCTCACTTCATCTCTCTAGGTGTTTTCTTTCCTTTCTTGTAATTCTTGTAGTTTAAATTCGAATTGGATTTGTGTCAAGAATTCTCGGTTTAATGAATCTTTAGTTTCTTGTTTACTTGAATCAAATCTTTGTTGGTGTTTTTACTTGATCTCTTACTTTTAAATATTGCCTTGAACGTAGTTTAAATCTCCCTTAATTCAATCTCAAATCAAACCTTCAATTCAATCCTCAATTCAAATTACAATTTCGAAATCCAGAACAAGTTCCGTTGTAACGGAATCCAAGTCCGTTGTAACGGACCATTCGGTTTGTACCTGACTTTCAGTCTGTTGGTACTCCGTTGTAACGCACTTTACTTCCGTTGTAACGGACCAGCGAGGAAAAGCATTCAATATCACTCATACTAGTGCGTTGTAACGGACATAAGAGTCTGTTGTAACGAATCAACCAATCCGTTATAACGCTACTCCTATCCGTTATAACGGACTACCTCTTTCCGTTATAACGGAACTTCCTCCGTTGTAACGGACCTTCATATCAATTCCTGCGTTAACATTACCCTAATGTCCGTTGTAACGGAACCTACTTCCGTTGTAACGGACTATCTTCTGTGAATCTTCTTTGTTATTTCTCATCTAGTTTTGATTTAATCTTTGACGCAATTGCTCCCCGTGGAACGAATCTATACATTTGCCACTGTACAAACATAGATTACAAATTTAGTTGATTGAATCGGGTTTTCGAATACAACGATACTTTTACACAACAAAAACCCGATCATCAAATGGCGCCGCTGCCGGGGAGCGGTGTTTAAGTCAAATTTTTAGATCGAAATTTGAGAATTAAATTCATAAATTTGTTTACTCACTTCTTTGTTTCTTTTGTGACAATCTGTTAGATTTGTGTTCTAAAACTTATTAATATTTGGATAATTTTTATATGTTATTTTTATGAATTGGATGTTATTTACATTTTGTTCCATGAGTTTTTATATTTTCATTTAGAAGTATTCAAGAAGATGCACTTGGTCTTGAATCGCAGAACTTTAAGTGATAATAAAATATTGAACTCTAAAATGTTCACATGTCTTGGATATTAGCAGGAACACTAATATACATAATAAGAATGTCGTGTTGATTAAAAGTACGTTGCAGTTCTGCAAACGTTGATAAAAGATTATCATTTAATAACACGAATATATGAAAAGCTTCATATATTGAACATACCTAACAGATGAAACATTATATTAATTGTGTTAGTGTCATGAATGTTTTCATCGTGTCTCTGGTTCTAAGATTGAGAGATGTATCTCTTTCACATGAGGAATGCATAACGTAATTATTATTAAAAGCTGCTTATTAATAAGTGGTGATAAAAGTAATAGTTCTTTGTACGTAACTTATGCTGGAAAGAGAGTACATGTCAATAGTATCGTTGCCACTCATTCATTATGAGAAATGATATTATGGGCCCCTTGATAAAGTAGAATTATGAATGGATCCAATATAACTGAAATGCAGTTATATATTTATAATTTACTTAATAGAGATCAAGAAATGATTATAATACAAAGATGACACATCACTACTTTGTATATTGATCACAATATCATAAAGGCAAGGAATGGACACAATCAATATCACAAGGATTACGTTTCGTAAAAGGGTTACTAAACATCTAAGTTATTTGGGTAACCGTAATGTATAGCTAGAATACCGCTTACGGTTTATGGAATAAAATGTTTTATTTCATTGCCAACATAACATAGATCCTCGATATAGGTCACACCAACTGAATGGGAAACAAGAAATATATTATATATTTTTCTATGTATAAATATTTCATGTTGTATGAAATACAGATACAAATAGAAAATATGTAAAATATTATGTCATATGAGATGATTACTTAGCATGGAAATAAATTAAATGAAATGTGCATATTATGAAAATAATATATGTAGCACATATCATAATTTGTTTCAAGCCCAAGCCCAAAACATATTGAGAAGAGAAATTGACAAGTCCAAATAAACATGAATCATGACCATAAATTCGAGACAGATTTTGAGACATGTTTGAACAAATATTTGAAATAGCAAAACTTTACCATTCTGTACAAATGACCTATTCAAATTGTAGCCATTTGAATGTAGTTTCTAATGGTGAAAATTACAAGTCATTTGGAATTTTCTAGAAGAAGTTATGACAGAAACAGTGACCAATGGTCAGGAGTTAATGTGCTGCTTCGAATTTTGTTCAAGCCTTGATTACGAATTTTCAAAGGGTTTTTGACCTAATGTTTAGGGACTATAAATATGAGACCTGGCTAAGCATTTTGTAACAAGAATTTTCTCTCTATAGCCAGTCTCTCTTTCTCTTGAAATGTTTGTTGAAACGTTGATTGATAAGCACGGACTCGACGCCGTTCTTGTTTCGGATTCAAGGGTGAACCAAAGAGGACCAGACCTACGTTAAAGATCTTCGGTATTGTATTCTAATCCTTCTTGTAGGATAAATAAAATAAATTAGAGTAGAAAGTTAGCTTAAGTAAGACGATTCCCGACTTTGTTGGAATAAATTTTTGATATTTACTCTGACGAACGTCATGAAATCCTTCACAATCTAGGTGTGAAGGAAATAAGCTTTATGCACAACACAAGATCACGAAAAGGAGAATTACTTCCGTTTGTCAAAGAAATCGAAAGAAGGAACAAGAGCTCTAAGAAGGGCAAGGAACCGACACAAGAAGATCAAGACGAACCTCAACTTCAAACTCAAACTTTTTCTTCTCTCTCTACTCATTTAAATTCAAACATGGGTGATGAAACTAGGGCTCCAAGGCCAAAAACCTTAAAGGAACTAGTGGCCCCAAATATCGTAGAAGATAACTACAATTTTATTAGGCCGAATATACCGAACTTTAAGGCCGATCCGAGCATCATAGGCTCTTTACCCATCTTTCATGGCAAAGCTACCGAAAATCCACACAAACATTTGAAAGATTTTAAGATTCAACTAAACATTTATGCAAATTATGAGGCATTTAACGATATTTTACTTCTTATTTTTCCTTATTCACTAGGTGAAGGGCCGAAAGAATGGTTCTACAACCTACGAGGACCCCTCAACTTCAATGAAGTAGCCGAGCGTTTTAAGGAGAAATACTACTCGCATTCGAGATTGGCAGCAATTAGGCGAGAACTTCTAGCAATCACACAAAAGCCAAAAGAGGTTCTCCACGAGTATTACGATCGATTCAACCGTTTGATGGAGGAATGTCCAAGCCACAATGTCGCAATCCATTACCTATACGAGCAATTTATACAAGGGCTAGGTTACTCGGAGAGCCAATTCCTCAACGCATCCGCGGGGGGAAGTATCGCAAACAAAGATCTCGAAGAGATTAAGAAGCTACTCGAAGTAATGGCAACCAATTCTCAATCAAGACGGAATGTTGAATACCGAGTTAATGCGTGTAGCGACCTCAATGTCGACATGCTTAACAACAAGCTCGACATTATCATGAAGGCTTTGGGAAAAGAGGAAACGAAAACATGTGGGGTTTGCCTCGCAAATACCCACCACACCGATGAGTGCCCAAGTGTGATCGAAGATGCGAATGCCATTTACAAGAAATTCGACGCCTCGAACTCGTATAACCCTAATCTCCGCAACCATCCTAACTTTAGTTGGTCGAATCCCAACAATGCTAAACCCGACCCATATCGACAAGCGGTTGCAAAACCGGCCACATACCAACACCCGAATGCGACTCAAACGGTTCAAAAACCGGCCCAAACACAAGAACCAAATCAAGACATAAAGTCGATGATGGAGGGCATGATGTCGATGATGCAAAATGTCAATAAAAATGTGGACTCGATTAAGCAAGAAATGAAACAAGAGTTTGGAGTGGTGAAACAAGATATCTCAAGCATGAAACAAGAGTTTGGGGTGGTAAAGCAAGATATCTCAAGCGTAAGGCAAGAGGTTTCGAACACAAATCGCCATGTGGGTAACTTGGAGACCCAAATGAACCAAATAGCTACGCGGGTGAATGTTCTAGAAACGCAAGGTACATCTCGATTACAATCTCAATCTTTAGCACCCCTCGAGCAAAGGCATGTGAACCCAATATCGCTCCGAAGCGGTAAGGAAGTTGGTGAGAGCTCGAAGCAAACTAAGGAGGTGCGAGAAGAAAAGGAAATGGAGGTACCGGTACCGAAGGAGAAGCCATCACAAGCCAAGGAAGTACCATTCGAAGCAAAGGCACCCGTAGCGATTCAAGTCAAGCCACCTTTCCCGAGTCGCCTCCCCAAACCGGTCGAATCAAATACCGACGTGCTCGCTATCTAGAAAAAGGTAGAGGTAAACATTCCTTTACTCGAAGCTATCAAAGAGGTACCGCGATTGGCAAAATATCTCAAGGACTTATGCACGAACAAGAGAAAACCAAAAGGGGACGAATTGATAAGTGTGGGGGAAAGCGTTTCGGCAATTTTGAGACTCCCACAAAAGCACAAGGATCCGGGGATGTTCGCTATCCCTTGCAAAATCGGGCAACATGAATTGCCGAAATGCATGCTTGATTTGGGCGCTTCAATAAATGTGATGCCATACTCGATATTCAAGACTCTCGATCTAGGCCCCCTTGATGATACTCAAGTTGTGATCCATTGGCCGATCGGTCCACGACTCGACCGGTTGGGGTGATTGAGGACGTGATAGTAACCGTTAATGGGTTGCTATTCCCCACGGACTTCTACGTTTTAGACATGAATGAAGGGAATAGCGATTCAACCCCGATTCTCCTTGGACGGCCATTTTTGAAGACGGCACGCACAAAGATCGATGTACACGTGGGAGAGCTCACAATGGAGTTCGATGATGAGGTAATCAAATTCAATATTTTTGACAAACTAAAGGAACCCATTGTAGGTACACTCAAATTAAGCGCTATGGACGTGATCGACGATTGTGTACAAGAGGTCATGGATAGCTCTTTCGAAAACCTTCAATGGAGCTCGAACCCACTATTCGAAGAATTTGAAGGATATGACAATCCTACATTCGAGATAGAGCCGCATTTGGAAGAAGAACAAAGCATAGATCAAGCACTCTTTCTAAGAGACCTCGAGATTCCGATGAAGAGAACTCCACCTTCCACCGAACAAGCTCCAAGGTTAGATCTAAAATCATTACCTTTTGGACTAAAATACGTGTTTTTAGATGAAGCGGAAACTTTGCCGGTGATAATCGCCTCGAATCTAACAAGGGAGCAAGAAGAAAAACTCCTCGAAGTGCTCAAAAGGAATAAGAAGGCTTTCGGGTGGACACTTTCCGACATTCCGGGCATCTCCCCCTCCATGTGCACACACCGAATCCTTCTCGAGGACGGAGCAAAACCATCGCGCGAACCTCAAAGGCGGCTCAATCCGGCCATGATGGAAGTAGTAAAAAAGGATGTGATTAAGTTGTTGGATGCGGGGATAATCTATCCCATTACCGACTCGAAATGGGTCTCGCCAATACACGTGGTACCGAAGAAAACGGGGATTACGATCATTGAGAACGATGAAGGCGATCAAGTACCGACTCGAATTCAAAACGGGTGGCGAGTTTGCATCGATTACCGAAAGCTCAATAAGGCGACGAAAAAAGACTACTTCCCGCTTCCATTCATTGATCAAATGCTAGAAAGACTCGCGGGAAATCTGTTTTATTGCTTCCTCGATGGATTCTCGGGCTACTTTCAAATACCGATCGCACCCGAAGATCAAGAGAAGACCACATTCACGTGCCCGTTTGGTACCTTCGCGTACCGACGCATGCCATTCGGCCTATGCAACGCCCCCGGCACATTTCAAAGGTGTATGCTTTCTATTTTTTCCGATTATATTTCCAAATTTATAGAAGTCTTTATGGATGACTTTTCGGTGTTTGGTGACTCATTTGAATCATGTTTATCAATATTGCAAAAAACTGTATTGTGTCAAATGATGTCTAATGAACGAACTAACACATCAAATGGTGTCTAATGAATAAACTAACACAAGATATATTCAAATAATAAATCCAACATTCATTAGGATAAAATCAAAAATCTCAAACTAACAGAACATACAGAATCTTTTGGACTAACACAAGATAAATTGTAAGATATTAAAATAAAGAATTCTCTTAATAATAAAAGAACATAACGAAGGCAAATAAAAACTCCCCAAAATTCTAAATAATTCACCTAATTTCGATAAATTCCTAAAACATAGAATAGTTATTTGGATAACTCGTTTGCGTTCCAAACATAAATGGTTCTCACAAAAATAATCTAAATTCTTTCATTCTCTGGCAACCACAAACTTATTGGTTTTCTGCCCTCCATGAGTACATGCGAAAGTTACATGTCGCAAGACTCCATCGTTATCTTTTCTGCTATTCGTTCTCGCCACCGCAAATTCACGATTTTTCGCGTATTGCCCATAATACCGAAATGCTTCATCATGTGTGTCAAATAGCATACCTTCTTTCGGTTCTTCGACTAGAATATCATTATCATGTTCTTCCCCTTCATTAATTTCTATAGAATTGACCATATTCGTCTCTGTGAAAATGAAAAAAATCAAATTATTGTCAACATAATATACATATGTGCTGTTATACAATTTAAGGGGTGCCCATTGTTATTTTAATCTAGTAAACTTACGATTTTTAGTGGAGAAAGAAAGGAAGAACACTCGAATTTTATTCACTAATTTTTTTTACAGATTCTCTCTTTTTATTAACCCTTTCTCTCTCTCTTTTTTTTTTTTACTTTTCTTCTCTCTTTTTTTCTTTACTTTTCTTCTCTTTTTTTTTCTTAACTCTTCTTTCTTATTTTCTACAACAAATGAGATACCTATTTATAGGGCTCATGGTACATGAACCTTATTAATTCCAAACAAAACTCTCAAAGAAACTTTCACAATTAATCTCTCAAAAACTCACATAATTAAACTCTCAAAAAACTCACACAATTAAAACAAAGTTGAAACTCAATAAGCTTGAAACTCACAAATTAAGTTTAATATTTAACACTCCGCCTTAAACTTAATTGTTTTTCCATCCTTCATCCCGATCATCGCCTTGTAGTTGTCAAACAGTACTCTAGGAAGTGGTTTTGTGAACATATCTGCTGCTTGATCATGACTACTAACATGATGCATTCGCACGTTTTCTTCGTTCACATGCTCCCGAATAAAATGAAAACGAACATCGATATGTTTACTCCTCTCATGGTGAACCGGATTCTTTGTCAACTCAATTGCAGATTTATTGTCGACTCGTATCTCGGTCGCCTCGTGTTGCGGAAGTTTTAAGTCGTGTAGCAAGTTCCTTAGCCAAATTGTGTGACACACACACCAAGATGCCGCCACGTACTCCGCCTCGCACGTTGACAACGTTACTATTGGCTGCTTCTTTGATTGCCACGTGAAAGCTGTGTCTCCCATGTAAAACACGTATCCGGATGTACTCCTTCGATCATCCACGTCACCACACCAATCACTATCAGAATATCCCACTAGCTTGAAATCTTCAGTTTTGGAGTAGAATAACCCAAAAGATTCGGTTGCTCGAATGTACCGCAAAATTCTCTTTACAGCTTTCAAATGTGTATAGACCGGCTCCTCCATGAATCGGCTTACAACTCCAACACTATAAGAAATGTCCGGCCTTGTGCATGTGAGATAGCGAAGACTTCCAACTAGACTTCGGTATCTGGTTGCATCTACTCGTTCCCCATCATCAAATTTTGAAAGTTTCGCACCAAGTTCCATCGGGGTCGATACAGGGTTGCAATCCGCCATTTTGTTCTTTTTCAAAATTTCTTTTGCGTATGCTTCTTGTGATACAAAAATCCCTGCATTTCCTTGCCAAACCTCCAGACCAAGAAAATACTTCATCAAACCTAAATCCGTCATCTCGAACTCCTGAGTCATCACGCTTTTGAATTCCTCAATCATCTCGGTACTGTTTCCCATAAAAATCAGGTCATCAACATAAAGAGCGACAAGAAGCAAATTACCTTCGCTCGTTTTCACGTATAGCGCGTGTTCGTATGGACACTGAGTAAATCCATTCTTCTTGAAGTAAATGTCGATGCGAGTGTTCCAGGCTCGAGGTGCCTGTTTTAACCCGTAAAGTGCCTTCTTCAATTTCAGTACCTTCTTCTCTTCTCCTGGTTTCATGTACCCGAGTGGTTGTTCCACGTACACCTCCTCTTTTAGCACACCATTCAAAAACGCTTACTTGACATCCATTTGATAAATTGGCCATTCGAATTGGGCTGCTTGAGCAATGAAAAGGCGAATCGTCTCCATTCTTGTAACCGGGGCAAAAACTTCGTCATAGTCTATCCCCGCTTTCTGTCGGTAACCCTTTGCAACTAGCCTCGCCTTGTATCGCTCTATCTCGCCTTGTGCGTTCATCTTCTTTTTGTATACCCATTTTACTTCTATGGGCTGACTTCCTTGTGGCAATTCGACCAACTCCCAAGTTTGGTTCCGCTCAATCGCTTTTATTTCTTCATCCATGGCTGCTTGCCACTTCTCGTTTCTTACAGCTTCTTCAAACGTAATCGTTTCAGAATCTGCCAATAAACAAATTAGATGTACCTCACTTGTCGAGTCGTACAAGTCTTGTATGCTTCTCATCTTTTGTTGTCTTGGCTCATCTTCATCATCAATTGTTGGTGTGATTGTGTTTGCAACGATTGTACTCGTAGATGTTTCTTCTTTCTCGAATATCGTCTCTGATGATTTTTCCCAATCCCACGAAGCTGACTCGTTTACATACACATCTCGGCTGACCACTACTTTCTTCTGTATTGGATCAAACAACTTGAAACCTTTTGTTTTCTCATCATAACCGATGAAGACGTATGTTTTTCTTTTATCATCGAGCTTGGTCCTTCTCTGATCCGGTACATGCGCATAAGCCACACTACTGAACACCTTTAAATGAGACACTGTCGGTTTCAGCCCGCTCCATGCTTCTTGCGGTGTTTGATCTTCTAATTTCACATGAGGGCATCGGTTTTGAACATAGACAGCACACAATACCGCCTCTGCCCAGAATTCCTTCGGCATTTTCTTGCTCTTCATCATTGACCGGACCATGTCGAGAATGGTCCGATTCTTTCTCTCGGTCACACCGTTTTGTTGGGGTGAATACGGTGCAGTTAGGAATCGCTTGATGCCATGTTCCTCGCAAAAGTTCATGAATGAGGTAGACGTGTACTCCCCGCCTCTATCTGACCTGATTGCTTTGACGGACCTGCCTGTCGATTTTTCTACAAGCACCTTGAAGTTCTTGAAAGTTTGTAGAGCCTCTGATTTTTCTTTCAAAAAATAGACCCACGTTTTTCGAGTGTAATCATCAATAAACGTAATAAAGTACCTCTTTTCACTGAAAATTTTTGGAGTGATTGGTCCGCAAATATCAGTGTGTATGAGCTCGAGTGGTTCTTTTGCATGATATTCTGCATGTTTCGGAAATGTGGTCCTTGCTTGCTTGCCGAGTAAACACCCTTCGCAAAACTCTATGGTATAGTCCATGTCAGGTAGCCCATGGACCATGTTCTTCTTTGCCAGTTCCTTTAGACCACCGTAATGAAGGTGACCATACCTGAGATGCCACAAAGCTGATTTGTCTTCCATGTCGATTTGTAAACATTTTTCTCGCACGTTTCGTAAGTTCAACTTGTACATACGATTTTTGGCCATTTCGACTCGTGCCACCAAGTGCCCTTGATTATCTTTTAACTGCATTACCCGGTTTCTCATGAATACCGAGTATCCCTTCTCCATCAGTTGCCCCATACTCAAAATATTGCTCTTAAGACGAGGTACGTAATAAACATCCATGATTGAAACTTCTGTACCATCATTTTGTAAATAATGAATTGTACCTTGACCTTTCACTCGAATTTTCGACGCGTCTCCGAACGATACGTGCCCATCTTCAACTTCTCGCATCTCTGTGAATAGATGCTTGTGCCCACACATGTGATTTCTTGCACCAGTGTCGAGGTACCAAACTGTGTCGCTATCGGTATTACTATCGTTGTAAGCCATCATGAGAACGCCATCTTTCATCTCATCCTCGGTGACAAGATTGGTGTTCTCCTCCACCTTCTTCTCGCCATAGCAATCTTTTGCGAAATGCCCGATTTTTCCACAATTATAACACTTGTTGGGGTTGCAGTTCTTCGCATAGTGACCATATTTGCCACACTTATAACACTCCACATTTGAGTGATTTGACTGACCGCCTCTTCCGCAACCACATCCTCTACCTCGCCAATTTTGCTGGCTCGACTGCCCCTGCCCCTTCTCCTCATTGTATCCGCCTCGACCACGGCCTTCACTACCGCGTCCATTTCCGCGACCTCCACGACCATGCCAGTTACCTCTAGAGTTTTGAGTATAGAGTACCTTTTCGTCTTTGATAGACATCTTGGCTTGCAATGCTTCTTCGAGCGACTCGTTTTTCTTTTTCTTCTTGCGTTGCTCATGTGCCTCTAGCGATCCAGCGAGATCATCGATAGTTAGCTCCTCTAGGTCCTTGGACTCTTCGATAGCACACACAACATTCTCAAAATTGTCAGTTAGCGACCGCAAAATTTTCTCCACGACCCTCGAGTCATCTAGAGTTTCACCATTGCATTTGAGCTGATTTACCACGGCTTGCACCCGTGCGACGTAGTCGGATACACCTTCCGACTCCTTCATTTTCATACCCTCTAACTCGCCTCGCAAAGTTTGGAGTCTAACTTACTTTACTCAATCAGCCCCCTTGAAGACTTTTTGCAACGTATCCCACGCTTCTTTGGCGTTTTTGGCGTTCGATATTTTTTCAAACTCCGCCTCATTGACTGCTTGGAATAATATGTATAACGCGGTCTTATCTTTTACTCGTGCTTCTTGCGATTTCTTAATTTCATTCACCGTCATCTTCTCGGTATTCTCCGGTTCTACGTAACCGTTCTCGATTACCTCCCATGCATCTTTAGACCCGAGTAGCGCTCGAATTTGGATGCTCCAATTGTTGTAGTTTGATTTCGTCAGTCATGGTAGCGGAATATTTGCAAGCGATATTTTCCCAGTTGCCTTTCGCTCTGATACCAATTTGTTATTTTAATCTCGTAAATTTACGATTTTTAGTGGAGAAAGAAAGGAAGAACACTCGAATTTTATTTACAAGCATGTACTAATTTATAGTTCAGTACAAGCATGTACTAATTTATAGTTCATAGAATAAACAAAGTAGAGAGCAGTATCAATTTAAGTATCAATTTACGTGCATTAACAAAGTAGAAACAATAACAAAATTGAAAAACAGAGTATTACCGTACAGTGAATAAAGCAGCAAAACAGAGTATTGACGTATCGAAGAAACAACAAACTGCAACTCGAGGACGACGGCGGCGACGGCTAAGAGACGCTACGACGAAATCTGTCAGGATCGATCGTTTGGAGAGGGTGAAGGCGAGACAATTCTTTCCTATTTTTCCTCAGCGCTATTTCCTTCCTTCTCCAGTATTCTTTCTTCTTTTTTTCACGGATCCATTAACAAGTTAACGGGTTTGGATGTTGTGTAAACGGGTTTTAATGATTTTTTCATCCATCACATATGCTGACGTGGCAGAAACGTGAGTGCCACGTCAGCTGCGGGTTGCTAGCGGGTTGACAAGTGCGTGATGTATAAACTTATTGATCATTTCATATGCAATAACAAATCTAATAAATTAAACATAATTCAATTTAGAAATATCCGTAAAAAATAATAACATATTTATATATATATTCTTACCATCTTACAAAAAAGTTCTTAAACACGTGCTGGTACATGTATTCTCGTTCATTGGACTGGCGAAAGTGCAAATTTTATTTTTGCTACTTTAAAATGTAAACAATTATATAAAAAAAATATTTTTCTCTTTCGTCAGAAGATTTGTCGGAAACAGTTTAATTATTTTTTTCATATTATCATATCAAACAGTTTCGTGAAATTTTTTTGACGAAAAACTGATCTCTTACGCAACGGCCAAGAGATAAATTTTTAAATTTCAAACTTTGCTATATATTATTACAAAGAGTGATGATGTACCTCCCCCTTATACTCCCCCCCAACTCTTGATGTGGTCATCATAAGGATTAACACCATCAAAACTTAACATCTTAATTATGATTTAACATCTTAATTTATGATTTAACATCATAACTAAGATTAGTTATGATGTTAAATCATAAATTAAGATGTTAAATCATAATTAAGATGTTAAAGTTGATGGTGTTAATTCTTATGATGACCACATCAAGAGTTGGGGAGAGTATAAGGGGGAGGTACAACATTTTCCTATTACAAATTGCAAAATGCTAGTTGTCAAAAAACAAAAAACAAAAAACAAAAAAAAAAAAATTCCAAATCTAGGTCTTTTTAAATATAATAAATCAGGGGACTTTACTGATATAAAAATACCACAAAGACTAAAAGGTACAAAGTACTTCTTCTCGAAAGCTCCAAACTCCATTGTTCTTCCACAAGCATCAACAACAAAAATCTTTCCATGGCTTCTTCCACAAGCTCCAAACTCCATTGACCCAGCTTCTCGGGGATCTCCAACGATCATCCTTCGTCCCTCTTCTCGGTAAACTAATTAATGAATCTGAGCACGTCCAAAATAACCCGCCTGAGTTGGTTCCTCAAGAGGATTTGGTTGCACGCCATGTGCTCGACGTATTGCTTCCCCTTTCTACCACTACCGGCGGAGGACCCCTCGTCGTCCGCCATGTCAGCCATGTTGATGGCAGAGGCAATGTTATAGTCGAGTATCCCGGATCAGTACCGGGTCGGATCGTCTCGTTTGTGGGCATGCATATGGATGTTGTAACAGCCAATCCGCAAGATTGGGTAGGTTATTCTTATTGCCCACATAGAGAAATTTGCTAACTTTCAGGAAAAAGAAACAAATTTTAGTGTTAACATTCATTTAGCAAAAACCTCTCATTCTAATTTCGAACAAATTCATAGGATTTCGAGCCTTTCACATTCAGCGAGGACGGAGACAAATTACGCGGCCGCGGTACCACTGATTGCTTGGGACACGTGGCACTCGTAACAGAGCTCATGAAAAAATTAGGTCAAACAAAACCCAATTTGAAGAGTACTGTCGTTGCGGTTTTCATTGCGAACGAAGAGAATGCTTCAATTCCTGGCGTTGGTGTTGATGCTATGGTCAAAGAAGGCTTGCTCGACAAGTTAAAAGACGGCCCCTTGTAAGTAAATTAAATTTCTTATTTCCCTTTTTTCGATGACACGAAACGTGAATATATCACAAATACCCCTCTTTACTATTTTTGAAGGTTTTGGATCGACACGGCTGATAAACAACCATGTATTGGTACTGGAGGTATGATACCTTGGCATTTAAAGGCTACAGGCAAGTTATTTCACAGTGGCCTCGCTCATAAGGTGCTCGATTATATTACCCTTTTAACTTTGATAAATAATGTAATCATTGTTATAGCGAGAAATAATAATTTTTATTTTAGGCTATTAATGCGATGGAGCTAAACATGGAAGCGCTCAAAGTAATACAAGAAAGATTTTACAAAGATTTCCCTGCCCATCCGAAAGAGCAAATTTACAAATTCGCCACTCCGTCCACAATGAAGCCTACCAAATGGACTTGTACGTCCCACTTGTCACAATACTTATTCAATCACTAACTAATATCTCGATTATTTTTTCGTTAATTAAAATTCGGTTATTTCCAGATCCTGGTGGCGGTATTAATCAAATTCCTGGCGAATGTACCATTTCAGGCGATGTTAGGTACACAATTCGTTTCACATTTCTTTTCAATACTAATCTTAATTTTTGTTCTAATTATCCACTTTTTTTTGTTTCTTACAGGTTGACTCCTTTCTATAGGTATAATAAAATACTTTATTATTATTTTTTTATTACTTTAGTAACTATCATATAATAAAAATTTAACTTTTATTTTATTTGTGGAAGCCCCTTGGACGTAGTAAAGAAGGTAAAAGAATATGTAGACGATATAAACTCAAACTTAGACAAACTCGATACACGTGGGCCCGTTTCCAAATATACCCTTCCAAACGAAAACATAACTGGAAGGTAATATTCATTATCCACTTCTCTACTATTTTTTTTATTAACGTGTTAATAAATTGGTTGATTTAAATTTTAGAGTCGAAATAATATTCGACGGGGACATGTTGTCAGGAGTTGCGTGCGATTTGGAATCGAAAGGTTTTAAAGCGTTGTGCAAAGCGACCGAAGAGGTTGTTGGTTATGTGCAACCTTATTCCATCACCGGTAGCTTGCCCTTGATTCGTGATTTACAGGTTTGTAAGGGTATATATGATATTATCGAAATTTGTGTTGATCGCCCCTTGTTAATTTAATCATTTTTTTTATTTGTATCTTAATAGGATGAAGGGTTTGATGTTCAAACCTGTGGATACGGTGAGTAATTATTTTAAAAAGAAAATGTGTTAAATGTTTGTGATGTTAATGTGGATGATTTGTGTAGGTATAATGGACACGTATCATGCGAAGAATGAGTACTGCCTTTTCTCTGACATGGCACAAGGATTTCGAGTATTCGTTAGCATAATCTCCCAATTGGAAGAGGAATAAATTATTCGATAAGATTTGGATTCTCCACTTTAATGTTGTAAGGGGATTTATGTTACTTGACGATGAAATTAATTGTTTTTCATTTTTATAATTAATAAATGTCGTGGCGTGTTTAATTTCATACTTAATAAAATTATGTGATAATGAATAATCGATTTGAATACTTGGCCCGAGATTTAGTTTGCTCGATTGAATTTTTCAAGTTTCAATTTTTTTTCCAATAATGTCTACTCTTCAAAGCTGCTTCATGACAACTTTTTGTACTCAACAGCACAAAAAAGAAATTCAAAATTCAAATATAAATAATACAAATGTAATCATGCGTACGATTTGTACTTCGTGATGCCTTTTTATACATTTGCAAATTGCAACTAAAATTATCTAGTCAAATATAAATTGCAACTAAAATTATTATTTAAGGAGTATAAACAAAAGAATCTTGTTTTCAGAGGATTTATTAACACCCCAATAACCTTTTGCAAAACCAACCCCTTTTAGGCTTGCACTTATTTTCATTCTCATATCCATTTGTAAAATCTCTCTCTTTCTGCTCTCCATTTTTTTCTCCTGAATACTCTTCATCCTATCCAGGCAAATAATGGAAAAGAATAAGACTAGATTTACCAGTATTTAAATGTACCAAAATGCGCAATCGGCGCCCATGGAGCTCGCTTTGGATGGCGGTCAATTGGAATCTGTGGAAAGAACGCAATCGGCGCATTTTTCGTCAAAAGAAACAATCGCCAACTTATTTGGCGAGACTCGCCATGCAAGAGGGTGTGGCATGGGCCAATGTACCAAACTAAGTATTTTAGTTCTTATCCGAGAATAGAGGACCAGGCGGTTTCCAGTTGGCAAATTTTATTTTATTCTAGTCCTAATCGGTGAGACGAGGGTTTTACCTCAGCCACCTTTCATGTATCTGTAATCTCACTCTATCTCCTTTTACTATTTATACAACACACTTCCAGGCTTAGCACTTTGCTAACCCTTTCAAAAAAACAAAAAAAAAAAATGTACCAAAATGCTCATGTCAAAATTTATCGATTTAACAAATATAGGAATTGAAATAATTTGACATATGCATCATCAAAATTTATAATTTCAACAATAATGAAATTTTAAATTTATCGATTTAACAAATATAGGAACTGAAATAATTTGGCATATGCATCATCAAAATATATAATTTCAACAATAATGAAAATTTAAATTTATCGATTTAACAAATATAGGAACTGAAATAATTTGACATATGCATCATCAAAATTTATAATTTCAACAATAATGAAATTTTAAATTTATCGATTTAACAAATATAGGAACTGAAATAATTTGACATATGCATCATCAAAAATTATAATTTCAACAATAATGAAATTTTAAATTTATCGATTTAACAAATATAGGAACTGAAATAATTTGACATATGCATCATCAAAATTTATAATTTCAACAATAATGAAATTTTAAATTTATCGATTTAACAAATATAGGAACTGAAATAATTTGACATATGCATCATCAAAATTTATAATTTCAACAATAATGAAATTTTAAATTTATCGATTTAACAAATATAGGAACTGAAATAATTTGACATATGCATCATCAAAATTTATAATTTCAACAATAATGAAATTTTAAATTTATCGATTTAACAAATATAGGAACTGAAATAATTTGACATATGCATCATCAAAATTTATAATTTCAACAATAATGAAATTTTAAATTTATCGATTTAACAAATATAGGAACTGAAATAATTTGACATATGCATCATCAAAATTTATAATTTCAACAATAATGAAATTTTAAATTTATCGATTTAACAAATATAGGAACTGAAATAATTTGACATATGCATCATCAAAATTTATAATTTCAACAATAATGAAATTTTAAATTTATCGATTTAACAAATATAGGAACTGAAATAATTTGGCATATGCATCATCAAAATATATAATTTCAACAATAATGAAAATTTAAATTTATCGATTTAACAAATATAGGAACTGAAATAATTTGACATATGCATCATCAAAATTTATAATTTCAACAATAATGAAATTTTAAATTTATCGATTTAACAAATATAGGAACTGAAATAATTTGACATATGCATCATCAAAATTTATAATTTCAACAATAATGAAAATTTAAATTTATCGATTTAACAAATATAGGAACTGAAATAATTTGACATATGCATCATCAAAATTTATAATTTCAACAATAATGAAATTTTAAATTTATCGATTTAACAAATATAGGAACTGAAATAATTTGACATATGCATCATCAAAATTTATAATTTCAACAATAATGAAATTTTAAATTTATCGATTTAACAAATATAGGAACTGAAATAATTTGACATATGCATCATCAAAATTTATAATTTCAACAATAATGAAATTTTAAATTTATCGATTTAACAAATATAGGAACTGAAATAATTTGACATATGCATCATCAAAATTTATAATTTCAACAATAATGAAATTTTAAATTTATCGATTTAACAAATATAGGAACTGACCATCAAAGGGTTAAATTGAGATCCTTGTTCGTAGCAGGGGAACGAGATAAACTTGTCAGAGTCAGCAGAACTTCGGCCACTGCGAAATTTTAAATTTTTCCATAAGCGGTGATGAAATCAATGAAATCTCATTCCTTTTCTGCAAATAATGAATCTGATTATCTCAAATTGCTCATTTAAAACAGAAAACGAAAGTAAATAGCCATGCAAATTGCAATCAGTATGTAATGCAATGCCTTTTTTTTAGTAAATTAAATTCACACCAGAGAAAAAATGACAGTGAGGTAAATTTACCGAGCGATCCAGCTTTTGCGAGTTTCGCTGTGGAGAACTCCTCTCAAATCCTTGTGCCATTGCCATTCCTCTCCCTGAGCTTCGACGTATCCGTTAATTAAGGGCATGCAACATGGTAATTAGTAATGTTGCAGACCCAATATATTTCGTTTTCTGTAAGCCTGGCCCGAGAAGAAGGATACGGACAAGGAATTGGGTTTCAAGTAATTTTACTATACATCTTAGTTAGAGATGTGAAATCACAATTGGGCTTGAAATGGGTTGGACTCGGATTGGGTCATAGGTAGGGATGTCAATGGAGCGAATATTGTCTGAAACGATCCGAATCGTATGCGAAAAAAATATCCGAATCCGAATCCGAATCGAATATTTTTTTTAAATCATCATCTCATTCATAATAATATCTAATATACAACAATTATATTTGAAATTTTTAATTCATAATAATACTTAATAGTCAATAACTTAATTCAAAAAATAATCTATTTTGTTTTATAGTAATACCTAACAGAAAATAATTCTATTTTATTTTACCACATCAGACCTACAAACTATTAGTTTTTCTTTCTCCAAATTTTTTCCCGCCCTCACTTTTATATTAATTTATAATTTAATTTATATTCTTTATTTTAAATTACAAAATAATCAAGACTTTAGTTATAAAAATAATATTATATTATTACATCATAGTATCCGTTTTAATATCTGAGTAAAATTGGTATTCTTATCCGACAATATCTGTATCCGTATCTGACGATATCCGAACTGTATAATATCTGAACCGTATCCGGATCCGGATCCGTATTCGAAAAAAAATATGGATATGAATCTGGTTTGATCATTATCCGAACCGTATCGGATTGACACTCCTAGATCATAGGGTTTTAAGAAATTCAGAGGATAATTGGATTTTCATCCTTTGAATTCCAGGTCTTTTAGAATTAATTGTGTATATTAAATGCATTTAAAAATATGAATAATGAAATATAAACAATGGGTGGTTAAAATAAACGAGAAATGTGAGTATTGAAAAAAAAAATACCCGTATTTTGTTGACAATGATTTTAAATGAGAATATAATAATTATTTGGTAAAAAAAAAATTAAAATCGTTTTTAATTAAGTCATGTTAAATCTCGCAATATTGCCGCCTAATACAATCTACACATGATTTATGCCAGTTCGGATTAGGATTAATTTCATATTGGAGTCAATACGGTACCGAGTCGTCTATTTTAGTTTACAATAACATTTAAAAACATCTAATTTCGGGTTCGAAATCGTATTTTTTTTTATCCCAGATCGGTCTGATTGGGATTATATTTTTTAAAATTGAACTCAATAAAGTATGATTAGACTTAGATTATTCGGATGGGGTTCTTCGAATCAGAGACATCATCATTGCCATCTCAGATTCTCAATTTGCTTGATGGTCCTGACAAAATATACGCAATTTATACACAACACATTTTCTCAACTTAAATTATTATCCAAGTAAATACAAGGAAACTCGCATTATAGTAATACATATACAATTATATGTTGACTTAAATAAAATAATAGACAAAATGAGATACATATTGTAGTATTGTTTTTGTAACGAGGAAAAAGAGAGACAAAGTAAATTCCAAACGACATTAAATCCATTTGGCACACAGGCTTAATTCTGCTTACGTCCTTCCAAATCTCATTTCCACAGTGCACATGTTCTCTCTCTCTCTCTGCTTCTTAGACACTCACTCACATTCAGAGAGAGAGAGAGGGGGCCAACAGAATGCCCGATCCGATATGTACGATTTATTTTGGTAGTATTTACGGACTCGTTTGTAAGTATCTGTATAGGTGTATTTTCAGACAAATAATTGAGAATGTTTACCACCATAACATAGTAGAATCTTTACATAATTCTAATTAATCATTACATTGCAACTTGCAAGCAAACAGAACCCCACAAAAAATTTAAAAACTTCTAATTTTTCGAATGCTTTCAAAAAATATATATTCAAAAAATAATTGAGAATGTTTAGCACAATAAATCTTCATGCTGTAAAGGTTGTGGGTTCGAGTCTCGGCTGCATCAATATAAAAAAAAAATTATAATGGCCACGATTCGTGGCCTAGGATTCTCTTAAAAAAAAAAATCGACAGAATCTGTGTTAAAAAAAAAATACTTCAAATCAATTATGTAAATAGTAAATGATGCATTATTTACATTGTATTTTTTTACATAATATCGTCACAAATTCAAACTAGAAAAAATGTTATAACAGACTTATATTAATATTAATCTCAAAGTGAATAGAAAATTCAAGCGAATGCATTTAATTGGTTTTACAATCAAAGTTCTACAAATACTATTAATATATGATATATGTTTTATAATTTTATATAAAATATCTCTCTATTTTACTGTTATTTTTATATTATCCTCGTGATACTTTATATTATTAATTCTATGCAAATATTCTATATTATTCAAAAATAAATACTATTATTCATTAATCATATTTTTAATTAAGCGTAACCATAATTAACCTCGACCAGGAACAAATATTCACCGTTTCACACACAATTAATGTATTTAATATTTCTAAGAAGTTTGTTTATTATCGTCCATAATTAATCAAATTTGAATTTATAAATTTGGAAATAAATTATTGGGTTGAATCAATGCACCGTTTAACATGTGTCAAACGGATACACATGAATAAAACTATCATAAAAAATAAACGAAAAGAAAAACAAGAATTTGGCAAGAATTTATAAAATACAAGTGAAAATATTTGGTTTTTAAAAAAGATTGAAAATAAAATAACAAATAAATTGTTCAAATAAATATGACTTATCATTTGTAAAATAAAATATAATAAATAATTAAATAAACAAAATTAAATAATAATTTGATTTACCACCTAATTAATACAATTTGTCATATATTATGATTTATTATCTAAAATAAATTAACATTTAGTGCATTTATTATATTTTACCAACAATCAATAAGTTGAGGAGACATTAAAAGGGACAACTATAATTTTTCTATTCCTAGTTAGTAAAAAAAAAATATATATATATAATGTATTATTTCTTTTTTTCTTTATAGTATTCTAAAAATATGTTTTAATATATAAAATAAATTTTGGCACAGGAATGATGGCTTTAGAAACGCAAGGTTTTCTTTACAGACCAATTGATGTCCTAATCTAGCTGCTAAGATTAAAATATGACATGATTTCTCTTGGAAGAGTATTTAGTGCAAAAATTATAACCATAACTAGGAGATTACCCGCGCTTCGCGGCGGTTTTGTTTCATTTGTTTTACCATACACATAATATATACACATAATATATAGTTATGATTTTCCGGGAGCAAATATAAGACTTTATGAAAATAAATATCATATTGATTAAGAAAGTTTGATGATGACAAAATTATTATATTATTTTTTAATACGACACATTGTGAAATATTTATTTAGTACTTTAATGCAACACATACAAAAATAAATAAATGTCACTATAAAATAATAAAACAACATGCGTGGACATAAACAAAAATCAAAACCATATGATATTTTAAATTTTCATATCTAAAATTAAGAATAATAACATTGTAAAAAATTTAAAAAATTATTTGTGTCTGATAAATTTTATGTTTCATGTTTATTATTGAAAAATATTATATAAGTAAAAGAAATTATTGGTGTTTAGTAAATTAATATATTTCATTACTTTTTTTTTTTAAGATTAACATGAAAGTGTTTCAAGTAAAAATACAAATATAACATAATTATTTTAAAAAATAATAATAATAATTAGGATGTGCAATTTTTTTCAATTATATTTTAAAAAATAATAATAATTAGGATTACAAGTCATTAATGTAATTATATTTATTTTTATATCTTTTTTTACATAATTATTTTCATAATTTTAAGTTAGAGAAAAATATTGAATATATGATAATAACATACTTAGCAATATGTGCAATTTTTTTCAATTATAGTTTTAAAAATAACAATAATTAGGCTTACAAGTCATTAATGTAATTATATTTATTTTTATATCATTTTTTACATAATTGTTTTCATAATTTTAAGTTAGAGAAAAATATTAAATATATGATAATATGGATCTCAAAATAAAGATAAAATTCAAGCCAATATATTTCTTAATTTTTTTAAATTATATTATGAAAATACTAACAATATTTGATGTATGTTTTATGATATTATATATTAATTTATTAATGTTAGATATTTAAACTCTTCACATTCTATTTGTATTCACAATTGATCATGTAACATATTGTGAAAAAATTCAAATTAAAATACAACTTGTCCAACATGAACCTAACAAATAATATTTTGACACGTCATCAATGTAAGGTGATGTGGCCTTCTAAAATTGCTTAAAACTATGTGTAAAATAAGGGACACATAAATATCTACAAATAAAACATAATCACACAAAATCAAAGGTTAATCTATGGTTCATATGTTACCACATATCATAATCTAATGGTTGAAATAATTGTGATGATGTGGCATGTGTTGTGATGAGGTGGCATGAGGAGATTGCATAAAGAAGGGTCAAAAATAAGGGGGTTGGTTAATTGTTCTCCATTTAAAGAGTGGATGTTTTTGAACTCTCACATTTAGCCACCTCATCTTTGACTTTCTATCACACATATTAATATTTATATAATTTTCATATTTATTTAATTTGATTATATCCATTAATTTATATCATGTATCCATTAATTTATATCATGTTTTACCCATTTAACCATTTAATAATTATTTTATGATCTTTATATCATGTTCTACCTTAATTATATCAATATTTATATCATGTTTGTTGTTTAATTTAGACCTAGAGGGGGGTGAATAGGAAGTCCAAAGGTCCAATTTTCGCGATAGTGCAATACAATTACTATTTGGTGCGGAAGCGTAAATAAATTAGAGAAAGAAATACTATACCGAAACAAATAACACGCGATATTTGTTTACGGAGTTCGGTAGGTGGTTGTTTTGTAGATTTAAATCACCGGTTACTTGCTCAATCGACCGACTCGATTGAGTGCAAGTACCTACGTCTCCGGGGTTGCCTTGTGCCTTTTCGGCTTTCGATTGAATACCCAACTCAAACAATTACAAGGTTTGCCTAGATCGATTTACACGAATTTATCGATCAATGGCGGGCTTTACAATAAGTAACTAGCCTATTACAATTTACTACTAACGAACTAGTCGTGATCGGTCACGCAAGTTGGGAATCGTTGAGTAGTGGATTCGAAAGTGGATCTAATGATCCCTAATTATGGTTTGGAAATATGAGCTCAAGATTTTGACTTAGTTTCCCTCTTTTTGTTTGGTCTTTTAATTTGTGGAAGAGTTGGTGAGAGAAACTAAAGAGGGAAACTATTTATAGAACACATAGTCCCCTCATAATCTAATTTTCTGTGCAGTGCGTCATGACGCAAGGAATGGTGCGTCATGACGCACAGACTGTGGAACTAGCCGTTAAGCTAGTGTAAATTCAAAACTCTTGTGTTGCGTCACGACGCACAAGAACGTGCGTCATGACGGTAGCATGTGTATATTAGGGTTCGTTCTAACCCTTGAATGGTTCGTTGTAACGAACCCCCTTCTGTGAATTTTACTCACTTGGTCCGTCATGACGCATGGTCTGTGCGTCATGGCATGTACAATGTTTCTCTCAAGAGCTTTTATAGCGTCATGACGCTTGGATTGGTGCGTCATGACGCTACACAATTCAAGACACAATTTCTCTTAGGTGCGTCATGACGGTGCTTATTGTGCGTCATGACGCACTGTAAGATAAAACTAAGTATGTCTTTAGGTGCGTCATGACGGTTATTGTTGTGCGTCACGACGCACCATGATTCAAGGCAGTTTTTACTTTGTTTTATTGGTTTTGAACATTTCCAACTTATTTTTCTTGAGTTTGATAATTCCAAAGACAAGTTTAGAAATACCTATTGGATATTTGAGGTGATGATTTGATATCCCAACTTGTGGAATCTTCACTTTGATCTTCGACATCTTGATTATTTATTTCCTTTGATCGTACTTGTGCGTCTTGCTTCATCTTTTGATCCTTTTGCGGGCTTCGTCTTTTATCTCTATAATTGTCACTTACGCAAATTGATTAGTAGTATCGACATTATTTTGAGATAATCAAACCCTAGGAAATTTGAACCAACAATGTTTTCATATTTATTTTATGATTTCATACTTATTTTGTGATAGCTCTCACATTGAGCCACCTCATCTTTAACTTTCTATTACACATATTAATATTTATATAATTTTCATATTTATTTTATGATTTGATTATATCCATTAATTTATATCATGTTTTACCCATTTAACCATTTAATAATTTATTTTATGATCTTTATATCATGTTCTACCTTAATTATATTAATATTTATATCATGTTTTCATATTTATTTTATGATTTCATATTTATTTTGTGATTAATATTTATATAATTTCCATATTTATTTTATGATTTGATTATATCCATTAATTTATATCATGTATCCATTAATTTATATCATGTTTTACCCATTTAACCATTTAATAATTTATTTTATGATCTTTATATCATGTTCTACCTTAATTATATTAATATTTATATCATGTTTTCATATTTATTTTATGATTTCATATTTATTTTGTGATTTGATATTCATTAATCTATATCATGCTTTACGCATTTAATATTTTTTTTCATATTTGTTTTGTGATATTCATAAATTCATTTTATGATATGATTTCATATTTATTTTGTGATTTCATTAATTTATATCATGCTTTACGCATTTAATAATTTTCATATTTTTTGTGATATTCATTAATTTATTTTATGATATTATATCAAATTACACATTTAATAATTTTTCATATTGATTTTATGATATTTTTTCTGTGAACATAACAAATAACAATTAATAAGTGAATACATAATCTTTTATCTAATACAAACAATTACATTAAAAATCCCACATTGAGCCACCTCATCTCTGTGACTTTCTATCACACATATTAAAATTTATATAATTTTCATATTTATTTTATGATTTGATTATATCCATTAATTTATATCATGTATCCATTAATTTATATCATGTTTTACCCATTTAATAATTTATTGTATGATCTTTATATCATGTTCTACATTAATTATATTAATATTTATATCATGTTTTCATATTTACTGTATGATTTCATATTTATTTTGTGATTTGATATTCATTAATTTATATCAAGCTTTACGCATTTAATATTTTTTTTCATATTTGTTTTGTGCTATTCATGAATTTATTTTATGATATGATTTCATATTTATTTTGTGATTTCATTAATTTATATCATGCTTTACGCATTTAATAATTTTCATATTTTTTTTGTGATATTCATTAATTTATTTTATGATATTATATCAAATTACACATTTAATAATTTTCATATTGGTTTTTTATGATATTTTTTCTGTAAACATAACAAATAATAATTAATAAGTGAATACACAATCTTTTATCTAATAAAAACAATTACATTAAAAATACGCAGCGAAGCGCGGACAAATTTCCTAGTAATATATAATTTGAAAAGCAACTAGTAGGCCATGACAAAAGTAGATAATACATAGAAAAGAAATGGAACAATAGATTCGATTTGTGTGAAGTAGATTATCATCATACAATAGAAATGAGACATTTCATTCAATTTGTGTGTATTAGTAGGTAATTAACGAAAGATGGTGCATTCTTCTATTTAAGTTGCATCCACTTACTCTAATGTGTATGTGTGTATCACAAAATGTTTGTTCTGTTTCAAATTCACAATACGAACAGTGAATTTTAATAATAACTAGGATATTATCCGCACTTCGCGGCGGGTTTAGTTCATTTATTTGTTCATGCATATAATATATAGTTGTGATTTTTCGGAATCAAACATAAGATTTTGTGAAAATAAAAATCATATTGATTAAGGAAGTTTGATGATCACAAAATTATTATACTATTTTTGAATCCGACACAATGCGAAATATTTATTTAGTACTTTAATGCAACATACAAAAATGAATAAATGCTACTATAAAATAATAAAATAACATGCGTTGACATAAATAAAAAGCAAAATCATATGCTATTTTAAATTTTCATATCTATAAATAAGAATAATAACATTTTAAAAGTTCAGAAAGTTTATTTGTGTCCGAAAATTTTGATGTTTCATGTTTATTATTGAAAAAGTTATTTTATAAGTTATGGAAATTATCTGTGTTTAGTAAATAAATATCTTTCATTTTTATTAATTTTTTAAAAGATTAACATGACAATGTTTAAAGTAAAAATACAAATATAACATACATAATAGTATGTGCAATTTTGTTTCAATTATAGTTCTAAAAATAATAATAATAAGGCTTACAAGTCATTAATGTAATTATACTTCTTTTTACATATTGTTTTATATAATTGTTTTCATAATTTTAAGTTAGAGAAAAATATTGAATATATGATAATATGTAACTCAAAATAAAGATAAAATTCAAGTGAATATATTTTTAAATTTCTAAAAATTATATTATGAAAAATACTAACAATATTTGATGTATGTTTTATGATATTATATATTAATCTATTAATGTTAGATATTTAAACTTTTCACATTCTATTTGTATTCACAATTGATCATGTAACATATGGTGAAATTTTTTTAATTTAAATACAACTGATTCAACATGAACCTAACGAATAATACTTTGACACATCATTAATGCAAGGTGATGTGGTCTTCTAAAATTGCTTAGCCTTCTAAAATTGCTTAAAACTATGTGTAAAATAAGAGACACATAAATATCTACAAATAAAACATAATCACACAAAATAAAAGGTTAATCCATGGTTCAAATTTTGGCACATATCATAATCTAATGGTTTAAATAATTATGTTGATGTGACATGAGAAGATTGCATAAAGATAAATCCAAAATAAGGGGGTTCATAAATTAAGAATAACACATCTATTTGTAGATGGATCACGATGGTCCAATTTGATCCGGATATTTCGAGATATCGGAGGATTAATCAAGAATTAATACCAACGCCAAAAAAGCGACAAGTCACTGGTTTTACGAAGTAGAAACACGGCGATGAAACAAGTATTATCAAGGACAAAATCATAATCCCAATTGCCAGCTTATATCTATCGCTCATGAGCCGCTTGAGCGTCCCGTCACGTGAAGCACGGAAGGTCTCTCTTGCATATGATCACAAAATTGCATGCTTGTAAAGGAATGCTCATGAAATTTCGCCGAGTTGCGGAGACCGTGGCGAATGGCCATGAAATTTCTTAGTATTATTATTTTTAATAAAATAATACAACATAGCAAACTTTTTTTCTATGTATTAATAAAATATATTATTCAAATTGAAGGATTCTTAAGTAAGTCACTTAACTTTTGAAATCTACAAAAGTGAATTAATTGAACAAATTACAAGTCAGGTAGTTGCAAAGAAAAAATTGAAGAAGTTCTAAACCTAAAAACTAAATAAACCATGAAAGTTTACACAAAAATACTAATATAATAAAGAGGTCATACACACGTTATGCTTTTGATCTTTGATGTTATCACATCACATCATTAATGATTAATTAGTAACTCAATTAATATCAAATTTATATTTAAAAATTAGATTAGTAATTAATTAGTATGGATCTTTATTGTTATGTTGAAATTAACGATTAATTCGTTTTGGTTGCTAATTACCCCACTAATTATCCTCGAAGTACGCATAGAATATGAAAAAGAAGAATTGTGGGGGCAATATAATAAATTTCAGATAAAATGGTTTGTGAAGCGCCTACCAGTTTAAAACATTGAGCAGATATATTGTCGAATCATTTCAGAATGTGAGAGATTTCTTATCACAGTTCGGCCATGGTCCAACTTGTCAGGAGAGGGAAACCCATGTGCTCTCTATCTTCATCGTCTCATTCGTCTCTCTCATCTCTCTGAATCACGAGAAATTTTTGTACCAACAATGTTTGATTTACAGTTCAGTTCATTGTTATTTCTCTCTCTAAACAGTAAAAAAACACACAAAGCGAGAGGACACATTGGGAAAAGAGACTGCCAGAGAAACCAAACTTTCAGAGAAATAGAGTTGTGACATGCATTCTCTTACTTACAATCTCCAATCAAGTATATAATCAAATCTATATACCAAATTACAATTACAATCTGGTTACAATTTACACGTCCCAATCTTATTGTGTGTGTATATATAGTATAACTTTGTATCATGTATGTGTATAACATGACAGTATAAGATCGAATATACGCAGGGCCGGTTCTGTGTTTCTGAAGGCCTTTGACGATTTTATGACGAGACTTACAAATATAAAAAAATGTATCTTAAATTTTTATCAAGAAATAAAAAAATAGAAAGTAAATTAAAGCATAATTGAAATATAATTTTTTTTTAACAACACACAACAAAAGGCTGCTTATTGATATTTGTATATATTTTTTTATGTGATACCGATGAAATTCGAACTCATAACTTCTTCAACATATGGTTTTATTGTATCAAACACTCGACCAACTAGGTTACGAAATTATTGACAATTTAAATATAATTTTATAATTCAGGTTATAAAAAAAAAATTGAATTAAATGAGGATGCAACATAAATCACAATTGAGCCAGAAATAATTAAACAAATGACTAAAAAGTAACTTCCGGTTCTAAATTTCTTTGTATAGCATATTATTTTTTTGTGAAAATAATATGTTTTATTAAAATGTGGAAAAATATTTGAAACATCTCGAAATTGAATAATTTATTTTCATTGAATGTGAAAGAATTGACCTGAGTACAAAGGTCCAAGGATAAATGGAATGGCTAATATTTCATTGAGCGAACTATGAAGTGGTAAATTGCTAGAAAAGATATCATATTTAGCATCCATGAAAAAAATAAAAAAAACTTTAAAATCAATAGAAACAATACGATAATTTAAAACTAATTATATTTAAATTTTATCTTAGACATTACATCGAGCATCTTGGACATGATCATTAGAAAATATCTTTCTCTACTCATGAATCTCATAAAAATGGAAGCCTTGCATTACACTACATCATTAATATAACCAATAAAAACTAATTGCTCAAAACGTAAATCTCACATAATTATTTTTTGCATTTTATCTTAGACATTTCATCGAACACCTTAGCTAGGACATATAGAAATATATTTCTCTATAAATAAAATTCTCACAAAAATAAATGTCTTGCACTACATCATTGTTGAAAACGATAGTTTTCTCATTGATTTGAAAAATCTCAGAATTATTTAACAATGCTATTATTTCATATATAAAACATATGTTTTCAGAAAGAACAAAAAATATGCAAATCGTTAAAATCGTTAATTCAACAGTAAAACAACTTATTGCAATCAACAAAATATAAAACTTATTAGTAATGCATTTATTTTATTTTTTAATAAATCACTCGATATATCATTTCTTTTTATGTTTTAGATTTTATATTATGCAATAAACTAAAATAGATCTCTTATTTTAAAGGACCTGGATTTATGTCTCAAATTCTTATACATATGGCCGGGCCTGAAGAATTCTAAATAGCCTTATTTTTGTCAACTTGTAATTTCTAAACTAATTGGCATAAAGAACAAATAACATAAACCTTGATTTACTAGAATTATATGGATTTTAGATGTATTAAGATTAAGATATTGTAATTGATACTATATCATAATTTCATATTGTTAATTTCAATTTGATACTAAAAAATAGAAAACTGTTATTTTATTTTATTTTGTTTTGTTTTGTTTAACAGTTGTGTTACTTCAAATGTAGTTACATTTCTATATACATTTAAAAAGTAGATACTATCTTACCTTGAGAATTTTTAACCTAGTTTTGGGGTTACCAAACTTATAATTAATTAATTTGGAACTTATATGGAGACATGAATCATTGCATGTAACCCAAAAAAGTACATATTGGTTTGTGGTCTTTGTTGTCATTCTCAACCCTGAGGCCTGACCCATGTGCTATTTTTCCTCAAATCCCCCTCTTTTTGTCTATATTCACAAAACGTTGCTCTGTAGGCCCAAACTTTTTATATGAAATTGGTAAAAAAATTAGGGAAATTCTTCAAAAACCACCTAATTTTTTTGGGATTCCTCCAAAATCCCTAACTTTTTTATTATTTGAAAAAGTCTCTATAAATTGAATTTAATTCTTAAAAACTCTCTACAAAGATTAATTTTAACATTTCATCAAATTTTCATTTTTTTTGGACAAAAATACCCTTCTTAATTTTCTTTTTATAATTTTTTTATTCAATATAAATTAATAAATACATAAATAAATTAAATATTTCATGATAAATATTTCACGTTATTATAATTAAAAATAGTTTATTATAATATTTTACAACTCGCTATTTTATTTTACTATTTATAATATATATATAAAGTATTATTTTATTAAATAAATATTATTTCACATTACATTTTTAATTTTTGCATGAAACAAATTTGATATAAAAATCATATAATAAATTTTAGAATAGTATAATAAATATCATCATACAATATTATGAAATATTTTATTGTAAAATATTATTTATTTATTAGTTAATATAATAAATTCAATTATAAAATAAATTGTGAAGGTATTTTGCCAAAAAAGTATAATTTGCATGAAAAATGAAAGATAACACTAGTAGAGAATTTTTGAAGAATTAAACTCAATTTACAGGATATTTTTCAAATAATCTAAAAGTTAAGGATTTTTTTGGAAATCTCAAAAAAATTACCTGTCAATACACCAGTTCATTTTGGCTTCGTGTTGTGTGCCCCTCAATTATTCGGTGATTTTAGTAAGTATGGTTCAATTATTCGTGTTGTGTGCCCCTCAATTTTTTTGGAAATCTTCAAATACTTAATTTGTTTAGTTTATATTTCGTTGTAGATCACAAATATTCGATAATTCATTTTAAAATGATGCTACGACAGAAGTTTTAAATCAATACAAATATTATAATTTGATTGTTTAATTTTCTGTCTGAAATTAATATATTTTTTAGAATTTTAAACACATCATCATTTTCTAGAACTTAGGGAATATCACCTTTTTGTCACGTTATCATTTTTATAGAATTTGATAATGTCATCATATTTAAGATGACATGTCACTTATCTTATGTAGAAAATTAAGAAATTTTTTGTAATTCTAGGCCTTCACGTCATCAGGTATTATATATTGTCAAGCATTTAATTGGATGGAAAATATAAAATATATAAAAAGTTATTTAAGGGGTTACATTACATTGGCCAAATTTAATCGGAATTTGATTGGTGATAGAAAATCTTGAAATGATTTTTTTTTTTTGTTGTAATTTGACATGTTTCTCAGCGAAAATATATATGGATAATCCGATTAGCCGCGAGACCAAAACAGGTCGTAACGAATCCCTGATTTCTATACGGATCCACACCCGATTATGTTGGTAGCATTAGGTTCGGTTTCGAAAGCATTCATTTCGGACCCGAACCCGCCCTTATGATATCCCTTATCCCGAGGGACTAAATTGAGACTTCTCAATAGAACTATTTTCTTCTTTTTGTCTAAATATTTTTGAAGGATATATAGAAAGGCCTCCACCTTTAATTCCCTGTATCACCTCACGTGTAACATTTTCATATTTCCACCATTTCAACATCTCTCCAATCAAATCCCAGGCCCCTCTCTCCCTCTCTCTAAAGCGGGCTTTTGGTGCTAATTGTTTGTAGTATTATCCTCTCTCTCTCTCTCTCACACACACACACACACACCTCTTTTTCAAGTTTCAACCCAAACCTAATGCTACAAACACCTTGAATCCAAATGTTAGTTTTACAAAGATAAAGCCATGACACTCGAGACACTTAGCTCGAATGACCTCCCTACATTCCTCATATATGATACCATCAATGCTACTCAAGCACTTGATCACCAAAACGATCCTCACTACCCTTCTTCTTCTCTTCCTACCATTTTACTCGACAATGTCGACTTAGAGGAGGGTTTAACTCTGGCCAGAGAAACCGCAACAATGGCCGGACAAACAAGCAGTCCGAGCAGGAGGAAGAGGAGGAGAAGGACGAGAACTTGCAAGAATACCGAGGATGCGGAGAGCCAAAGAATGACCCACATTGCGGTCGAGAGAAATCGCCGGCGCCAGATGAACGAATATCTCTCCGTGCTCAGATCGTTGATGCCTGAGTCGTACATTCAAAGGGTACTTGAGTCTTTATTTTGTTTGTTGATCAATTAAGCATTCATGATTCTTTGTAACCTAGATCGATTTGAAATTTTTTTATGTAAGAAAAATGATTAATTGAGGTATAAATTATAAGAGCTCATTTGCTGTGCCCTTGAGATTTCCTCCCACTATCCTATATATCATCGATTACGGGTTAATTATCATGATAATTAACAAAAAGACACTTCATTAACAATTAATTAATATATAATTAGAATACGTTTGCATTAACAATTAATAATCAATACTAATCAATTATTAAAAAAGTGTCTTTTTGTTAATTATCATCTTGATTAATCTCTAATCGGTGACATAGAGGATAGTGGGAGGAATATCAAGGAAAGAGTAGAGTTCTCATAATACTGAAAATCTGTAGATTATTACTGTAGAGTGAAAAACACTACTCTATCCTCAGGTCTCTGTCATGTTGGTTTCCAAAAATATTTGCACAAATACATATGAGAGGGAATCTTTTGTACAAGAAAAGTTAGGTCCTGATGTGTTCTTTTTCTAGATCAATATTCTCCATTTATAATATGACATGTTTTTTTCTATCCATATAACAGCACAGTTTAAATAAGTCAATGGGCTCATAACTTAGTTGGTTGAGTATGATGCACACAAATTCATGTGTTGTGAGAGGTTGTGGGTTCGATTCCCATTGACATCAATGGATGGAGGATATATGAGTCTTCTTCATTTATTATAAAAAAAAAAAAAAACATTTAGAAATAGGAAAATATTATCTTTATCTTTGATCTTGCAATGAATCATGAGCACCTACATTCCACAATTAATGCATTAATTTCCCAATCATTGGACCTTTGATATCACGTACAGATTATCTCATATTGTAATATGATTTTCTCATCATGAACATATAAACAATCCAAAGAATAATAATCAAAGGACTGATTAACCATTTTCATTGTATTTATTCAATTTTTTATTTTGTTTCTAGGGTGATCAAGCGTCGATAGTGGGAGGGGCAATTGATTTCGTCAAGGAGCTCGAGCAACACCTCCAATCATTAGAAGCCCAAAAAAGAACACTCATGCGAAAACAAAATGCCACGAGTCCTAATCCTACCATCGGCGAGGAGTCCCCACCATTCGCACAATTTTTCTCTTATCCGCAGTACATTTGGTGCCATGCACCGAGAGATTGTCAAATGCTCGCCGAACAAACGAATGCAATCGCCGATATAGAGGTGAACTTAATCGAGACGCATGCGAATCTTAGGATATTGTCTCCGCGCCGGTCCAGTCAGCTTTTGAAAATAGTGGCAGGACTTCAAAGCTTGAGGCTTACTATTTTGCATCTCAATGTCACTTCACTCGATGAGATGGTGCTCTACTCGCTAAGCGTTAAGGTATGCCCCCTTCTCGATTTGATTCAATATAAAAATTAAAGTTATTTCGATATTTTTTAATACTCAAAAAAATATCTATATATTATTGAATAATACTCAAAAAAAGTTACCAATTCTTGACGATTCTAGACAAGGATCTATCAACGAACAGTTGTGGCCTTATTTGTTAATCGTGCTTTTTGACCAGAAATAGCATAGACAAGTTTGTGATACTATTGCTAATAGTAGTTGTTTTAGCTTGTAGTATTTTTGTATATTTATGGACTGGTAAATTGTTCAGGTCCCTTCTAAATTCCTCTAAACCGACCGATGTGTTGGCAACGAGCGATAAAACCAAATAAATGAGACAAAAACAATGTATAAAACTAGATTTTTTATAAGTTAAATCGGGTCCATTTACTCATTTAATGTTTGTTTGTATGTTAAACCGGATTCATTTATTTTTCCGCATTTAAAACCACATCATCAATACAAAATTGAGATTATAATGAGGCTTCGTATCACCACTCAAAACGGGTCAGAAATCAGCTATAACCGGACTACAATTTGAAATCAAATATAACTCAAAGAACAAGACCCGATTATGAAAGTGAACTATAACCCTAACCCGACACGATAGAAATGAACTCTCAGAGGCTTCTATCGGTGCTCGATTGAACCAATGGAATGCAGAATCCGAATTCAAAATTCAAATAACCTGAAATCCAAAATGACATGCAACCTCAACGATCCATAATCCAACTGACCCGTAACCCTATACGATCCAAGCTAGAATAACCGTAGTGAACGATATCCTTAATATATGGTGAAATGGTATATTTCATGACACCGACCCGAACGACCCAAATGAAAAACGAGATGAGTTGTGACAGACATTTGCTCGTGACCTGAAACCGATTGATCTAAAACCGAACGATTCTCAAGTATGAAACCCATGATCCGGAACTCTAATGACCCAAAACCTGAAAAATGCAGCAATATTATAATGGTAAATAGCATGTTATGTTTTATAGGATAATATTTTCATCAAACTCCTTAATAAACTTGATTAAAACAACTGTCACAGAATCTTTGTTGCATGTATCTATCTTTGCCTATCCAACAGAGTCTAGACAAAGGACATATGTTCCTTTGTGCTCTTTTTAGTTAGAACAAAATTTTGTTTAATAAATTTAGTACTTTGTATATGTTTTAAGATAATATAATGTAACTGACAATAGTCTAGTTATATACTACTACCAAATGGAATCTAACCACCATAAAAGGCTCCCTGCAAGATGCTGCCCTTCACTGAAACGAAGATTCTTTTTTCTTTTCTTTTTCTTTTTCTTTTTATTAATATATTTCAATGATCTTTTGACCATCTCATATATACATTATGATACAAGCATACCATTATTGTGTTTAATCATGATAATTTTACAATAACTAATTTTATGTTCGCATTTCGATAATTTCAGTTGGAGGAAGGATGTAATTTGACGACGGTTGAAGACATAGCAGCTGCGGTGCACCACTTGCTAGCGATTATCGAGGCCGAGAGTTCTTCTATCCAGCCGTTACGTTGAAATTGGCGTTCTCGATTATTCGATTTGAAAATCAAATCATTTTAAGTTTCAACTTCCAATTTTTCTCTCCTAGTAAGTATCTTTTAGGCTTGTTCTCTAATGTAACTGGTCCTGATATATGAGATTTTACCTAGGCTTTAAATAAGGCTTGAGTGTACATGTGGCCCATAATCTCTTTTTGGGGGGCCCTTTTTGGCTTGTAAGGTTTGAATTGCTAGTGTAGTTTAATCTATTTAGTTTAATTCAATTTGTGAGAAAATTATGAAAAGGAAGTTCTAAAAATCAAGGACTCTATCATGCAATTAATTTTCACAATTTTAAATTTGGATGAAGCCATAAATTGTTGTGTACCAAATGATAATAAAAAAATAGTTTAATTAGCAATACATCTAATCTAAATGTTTAGAAATAAGATCACAATGACAGGTTATCTTCCTGAGAAGTGAAAACAATATAAATTAAATATCAGTGGCCCTTTTCACTGAATTTATTTATTTAGATTTAATTTAAGAAAAACTCATTAGGCAAACAAGGAAATTTTAGAACATCAAAATACAAACTACAAAACATAGGTTCATTGCCAAAATAACATCAAATTGTTATTAAAAAAAACAATATAATAAAGTTTAAGGGGATGAGCAAAAAATGTGTAAATATCTCACAACATATAAATCATTCAAAAACCCATTTAAACCATGTCAAAATTATCATACAAAAGAAACCAATGATGTATATATCTCAAAAACTAATTTGTTGCAAACAATCTAAGAAATTGGAAAACAAAATCCCCTTTCAATATATCCAACCAAATCACGAATTTGAAATCAGAGTACTCATGCACTTCTTCTCTTAAAAAAAAAACCCTACCTATTAGAATTAGAACTAGAATTGTGCCAAATTGGAAGAACATCGTCTCTTTCTCTTTCCCTTCTCCTCCCATTCTTCATCACCCTTCCACTTGACAAAGATCTTTTCATCGGTACCGGTCCACAATGCAACGCATCTTTGTTCTGCATCGACAAACACCTCCGTGAATAACCCGCGGAGTTCCGACCCAATAAGCCGTTTTCTTTCGCAACCAACAATTCGTCCTCCATACTCAATCGCAACACATCTGCAATCGACATTTGAGCTCCATTCTCCCTGTTCGAATCCATCGATAAAGATCGCCCAACTCGGCATACCCTATTACGACCCTCTTCTAATTCCTCGCTCAACTCAATTATCTCCTCTTCGTTACCACCATCAGTAGTATTCGTATCATTTATAATCACTACAATTTCATCAGCTTTGGCCTCTTCTTGTTGGGCCGGCACGATACTAGCGCGACAAAGCGGGCAATTCGAGTGCGACTTGAACCAGGTATCGATGCACTGAACATGAAACGCGTGTGCACACTTAGGGAGAAGCCTAAGATCCTCGCCCTCGCGAAATTCGCTTAAACAAACAGAACAATCACTAATCTCTAAATTCCCTTCTCTCTCCGCCTTATACTTCCACACGGCAATCTTGTTTATGACGCTAGCTTCCAATCCATTGGAAGGCGACACATGCCACGCTGCCGAGTGGTCGGATCCGTTGTTTGCTGTTTGGTTGTTGGATGAGGAGGTATTGCTGGTGTGTCGGAATGACGTGCAGTATTTGGACACGAGGGCGTAGTAGCTAATGAGGAGGAATGCAGAGGCGAGAATGCCGATGATGGCGATGACGAGAGGGGAGAAGATGGGGCCCGAGCCTGCATCGGAATTCGCGCTGGAGGAAGAGAAGGAGGGAGGGGGAGGGAAGAGGAAGTAGCACCATTGAGGGCAGTAAATGCTGCAAAATCCTTGTGAGCAGTCTTTCGTCGGCATGTAGCTCGGAACCCATGGCGGTTGATAGGTGGAAGAAGAAGAAGAAGACATGGATCAATTGTGAGTTTCTGCGCCAAATGATTTGAGAATGCTTTTGTTTATGATGAAATTACCAAAGTTGAAGGAGCATTGGGACTTGGATGAAAAGCGAAGTATGGAGATAGAGAGAGAACTTATGACTGTTGATTTGGTGGGTGAATGTTCTTTTCTTTTTCTTTTTCTTTTATTTTTTATTTTTTTCTTTTCTCTTTTACTTTATTTTTCTTGTATTCGTCTCTCTTTTGAGTGGAGCTTAGAGAGAGAGAGAGAGAAGAGAGAGAGAGAGAGAGAGAGAGAGAGAGAGAGAGAGAGAGAGAGAGAGAGAGGTCGGTAGGAAAAAGAAAAGGATATGAGAATACGAGGCTGGAGTATCACTCAATACAAAATCATTGCATGACTATCAAACATGACAACTTTATTTTATATTACTAACTATTTTGTGGATACATGAATAGTAATAATAATAGTAATAATAATAATAATGTTTTTTAAGATTTTCAAATTACTTCAATCCAATCCAAGTATGAATTATGTGTATAATTCATCAAGTTATCATTGGAATTTGTGAATTTATCATGAAAAAGGCCATAAATGGGAACGAAATCCTAGGATTACAAGACCAAAAGATAAAAGGGATCGAAAGGCTTCACTATCACACTATAGTCAAAGAGAATATTGGTATCATTCTTGAACTCGTTGCTTTGTGTCCCTTTTGCAACCATCACAAGGAAAAAGGATAGGCTTCCTAATTTCTTTGTTTTCTTGATTTTTACTTCTTCCTTATTTCTTTCAGATTGTACAAATGTTAATTCATACACACGACTTTTTTATTTAATTCTAAGGGTGTTAGTTCAAATGATAAATTGTTTATCAATCTTTTTCGAAATTAAATTCAACATAAATTTTGATCGAAACCAGAAACCACCAACTCTAAACGATGAGGGTTGCACTTTCAAATGCATGGATCGGGTTTAGATTGGGTCATTTTCGGTAGCAATTCAGATTTCGATTGATAGTTTATCGTATAATTTTGGCTTTTAACATTTTTTTACATAATTGCCAACAATGAGAAAAAAAACTATGGCTCTTCTGGACTTACTTGTGTTTCTTCTGCTGAAATTTCTTGCGTTTCATTCGACAAAATTTCTTGTGATTCTTCTGGTGAATTTTCTTGTGTTTCTTCTGATAAATTTGCAGTGATCTTGCTTAACCGTAATCGAATCGGTCGGCCATTGAGTTCCTAAATTCACAAAAAATACGCTGAGAAATTAACATTCCAAACAAAAAAAATATTACCGTGTATTAAATTCGGTAAAATTATGAGATGGGATCGACCTTTCCTTCGAGTTGAAACATGGCGGCCTCGAGGTCCTCCTTGGTTTCAAAATCCACAAACCCATAACCTTGATTCGTCTTGTCGAAAATGACACGAGAAGATACGGGGTTGAAACTCGAAAAGAATTCCTTTAAATGTACTTGTTTGGTTTTAAATGCGATATTTGACACGAAGAGTTTATACTTGTCGTTTGGAGGTGGTTTCTCTGGTGCGGGTTTATGAAAATATTTCGAAAATTCAACCTTGAGTGGTCTATCCAATAGCTCCTAGTAAAGGTTTTTTAAGAAATCGCGTAAGTAGAAATATCATGTAAATACAAAAAAATACAACGATTGTAACGTTTACTATAATTTTCAATTTCAATTTAACCCACTTCTACAATATATCATTTCTTGAATATATCGTATAATGTAACCAATATACCCTTTTTTACTTACATATGAGTTGAATTTTTCGAGCACGGCAAGTGCTTCCTCTGATGTGTTCATTGCGATGAAAGCAAAACCTCTACTCCTCCCACTAACCCTATGCTTAATTAACTACACAAAATAAGAATTCAGTATTCAAAACTTAATTGACTATAAACATGGCAAAATCAAATTGACTACAAACATGGTAAAATCAAATTCTAATTTTGTAAAGATTTGTTTTTTTAGGGGGGCCTAATTACGCAACCCAAATTATTATCTAATATATAATTCATTTGGACATATATATAAAGGTCAATTACGCAACCCAAATTATTATCTAATATATAATTCATTTGGACATATATATATAAAGGTCAATTCTTTGAAAGCCCTATTTTTTTTCTGAAAATTTTAACAAAACCCTCGTCTTTTCGATTCCTCGAAAAACCTCCTACGACACGGATTGAATTTTTTTCCCCACAGGGAATTAAACTTAAGATGGATGGCTGAAATTATTATTTACCAATATACCTCCAAATTTCCGTATTAAATTTTATAAATATTCCTTACATTTTTAAATAATTATAAAATGGCCCTGTAGGTTTGAAACAGCAATTAACATATTATTAACACAATAATGTGTGTGTATAAATAAAATATGATTAAAACAGTAATCTAATAAAAACACATAATTATCACAATATTATTCACATTGTTAAAACAAATTAATATATGAATAACATATAACTAATACAGTAATTAACACAATATGTTAATTTTTGCAATTACATATTAAATAAATTTAAAATTAATTTTGTTAACTTGTATGTTAATTATATACAATATCACTAAAAAAAATAAAAAGCTTCAGTGAAAAAAATGGAGAAGCAAAGAAGGAAACTTACCTTCACGTCCTCCACTTTTCCACATTCACTAAATAATTTATGTATGTCTTCCTTAGTGTAGTCCCACGGCAAGTTCCCCACAAACAGCTTCCTTTTCTTCCCCTTCTCCTCCTCCTCCTTCTCCTCCGGCGACGAAGACTGTGAACTAGCTGAGCTCACGGCCTCTGTGGCGGGTTCAGAGTTTTCTTCAACTTGTAGTACGGATACGGACTCAGAGCACTGGAGGCGAAGGATAGGGCTTGGCTGAAATTTGTAGGAAAACGGAGGAGTATAGTGGAAAAGGTTCAATTTTCTAATCGACTCTTTGAGTTTGAAGGTGGAGTTTGGTATTGAGAGAAGAGACGTCGTAGCAGTAGCAGCCATTGTTTAGCTCTGGAGAAGAAGTATGGTGAAGGAGTACCGTTGGCTTAGCAGGAGGGAGAGAGAGAGAGATTTGACGAAAATGCCCTCAGCTTTGGATAAGGTTTCAATTATAAACGAAGCAATATACAATCTGGGCCATAACTAACTGGGCCTTTTCCTAACAAAGAATAGAGCTGAAAGTTCCGGTATGAAAATATACACGCTATTTAGTCCCACAAGCGGAAACTACACATCTTTAATTAACTAATAAACAACCAGCATTTTTCAATTTAATATGATGACATATGAATAAAATCAACCGCATCCTCGAAATATCGCATAAACATTTAATTAAGCATCGGTGATACGGCGCATTAAATTAGTTCAGAGAATGGGGTCGTCATTTGGAGAAGAAAAATAGGTGTAGAGGATGGAATTGTGGATTTGAAAAGTGCACAATAAATCCTTAGAGGTTGTGGGTTCGAATTTCGGCGGGATCAATATAAAAAAAAAAACATATAATGACCTAGGATTTTCTTCAAAAAAAAGAAAAGTAGCAGGTTCTGTTTGGCAACGGAATAAGGTATGAGTAAATTTTTTAGAGGAATAAGGAATTAACCCCCTTTACTCCTCAATTTAAAATTGTGTTTGGTAAGTCAACAGGAATAAAAATTAAGATAAGGTTGAATATAAAAATAGAATCATTTACAAATGACTAAAATGTCCTTATGATTTTGTGAGTATTAAAATGATGAGTTAAGTATAAATTATGGGTGATGATATTTTGACAAAAAATGAAATACTACTTATTTTGCCTCTAATATTTAATACATAGCTTGGAAAATTGTGTTATAATTTGTTTTCAAAAAAATTTATTTTTTTCTCCATGTACTTGTTTTTCTATATGTTAAGAAATACATAAATATTATTTTCAGAGTTATATATTTGTAATAAATTGTATAAAAACAAATTGTATTAATATGTTTAGGAAATTAAATATTTTAAAAACAACATTCAATCATGTTTCTAATATTAGAGACAAAATAAATCATGTTAATAATATAATTTTAAAAAATATATATTAAATATTAGAGATAAAATAAGTCATATTTAATTATTTTTTTTAATAAAACTGCTCTCAATCCCCAAATATCGCTCTTAAAATATTTAATTTTTAACAAAAATATAACATTAGTCCGCTTACCAAATGTACATAAAACTCGATCCATTCTAAATATGACATTTCACAAAAGAAAAAAAAGAGTCTGATAACTTGTTGCCTTCTATATTCACTTTTCATGAACAACACAAGAAATGCAAGAATTTATTCCACCCTTACACCCATTTATCTCACCTAATAGTTTTAGTGTTTGGGACAAAAAACAAGAATAAGCATGGTTATTCCTTACTTATTCACTTGCCAAACACTACCTCAGGCAGGGACGAAATCAGGACGGAATAATAGGGGGGCCGGAATGATAGGGGGGGCCGAGAACGAGTAATTCAATACAATTTTTAACCTATAAATTATAATAACATATATAATTTCTCTATATATACATTCGTGTGTTAAGTTATCAGTCCTGTCTTTCATTGTCGATAGTCCAAAAAAAAATCTATAATCCTCTTATACTCTTATAATGTTTGGGATAATATTTCACGATCATAACACAAATTTTATCAATATTAAAACCAACATAACCATTCTACATAATAAACTCATTGTTTTTTTTTTTTTTTTTTTTTTTGAAAAACTAAAGAGGCCAAGCCTCTTTTAATATATTAAAGCAAAGTTTAATACATTGGTGCGATTTTACATGATAAATGTAAAAAAGTAGTTTCGCAAAAATAAATTATAATTGCAAAAGTAAGATACATGCCGAGAGATGGTGCTTTCGGCCATCCTTAGACGAACGCAACCTCCCTCTGCCCTTGGTTTGCCACGCGAGCTCGGATTGTCATCGAAGCGGTCACCGTCGTTGTCACGGCCCGTCGCTCTCGGACTCGCCCCCAGACTCGCCCCAGACTCGGCCGTCGCTCTCGGCCTCGCCCCAGACTCGGCCCAGACTCGTCCCAGACTCGCCACAGACTCGGCACTAGCCTCGCGATTTTTCGATTTCCCTTTTTCCCTTCCCGCTTTTTCCTTTCGAGTTTTTGCTCTTTGAGTAGCTCCAAAATCGCCCCGATGGCGGCCAAGGTTTCGCCCCGATCTGTTCCATACACACATGACAGGGATAGGGCGTATTCGTCGCCAGTCCCTTGAATTTGCTGGCCGTCCTCGCTGAATCTGTTGGCCTTCCTCACCCAATGACTCAGCAGCCTGAATCTCCATTGAATTCTCCTCTTGTCGATTCCCCACTAGCAACCGTGCTTCTTCTACCCTGTTGCTCGGATGACTCGCTTTTGGAATGATATCATTGAAGGAAATAATGTCCTAGGCTGAATGAAATAATGCCCTGTGCTAAACTAAATAATACCCTAGGCTGAACTGTTTAGCTTGTATGTAAACGAATGATCATTATTATTTATGTTTGTTGATCTAATATTTTAATATTGAATTAAAGTTTCATTTAATACGTGTACTGGTTATTTAACATATTTAAGAATATGTGAATAAGCCTTGAATTGTATCACTAGTTTATACATCATCATAATATGTGATTATGATAGTAAAACTGTATCAATGAACGTAATACGATTCTAAATGTCACTGGTCATATATATGATGTATATAGAGATATACATGTCTAAGGAAATAGAATATATATGTACACCAGTATATTCGCATATGAGATGATTATGTTTTACTGATCATGGACATGGAATACATAGAGATGTAGTGATGTCAAATATGGAATATAGATATGTATTAGAGACTACATATTGGACTGACCAACTTATGAGAATATACATGGTTATTGTCATTATATATATTCTCATAAACAAATAGAATTTTAGTTCTTTGACCTGAGGTTATCATTAGATTTCTCACATGTGAATTGTGATACTTAGATATGTTTCTTTGTTATCTTTAACCGGGTAATCAAGATCATCATTGGGTATTACATGAAGCATGTTGGAGGATGTGAATAACCAAGATGGAAGTTGTTCCTTTCATGATTGAAAGAGATATCTCTCAGGCCCCCCTGATGAATTAGGATTGAAGGAAATGCGTGGCCACGCTCAATAAGATTAACATGTGTTGTTAATACTAATTGAACATTCAATCTAATTCTATATCGGGAAATAGTTAAGTTGATTTAGAAAGGATGACATTTGACCATGTCTTTGATCAACAGATATCGTATGAACAAGAGAGCTAGTAATTTGTCTATTTGATAAATAGGTTATGATCACAAATCATTTATTTAATTTGGGTAGTCATAATGCCTTGCTAGAGGCCAATTATGATTTGCATATTTAAATAGAGATTTAATATGCTGCCAACATTAAATAAACATATAGGGTCACACACAAAGACAAGTTCGGACTGGACACAGAAAATCAAACGAGGATATTATTCTGTTCGAACGAGGATATTATTCTGTTCGAACAGAAAGGTGTAAAGTATTAATTGAATGCTACATGCATGTATGGATGCATGGTATTAAATTCAGGATATTATTCATTTGATGAATTTATTTTGTGAGCATTGGATGCCACAAAAGTGGTTGGAAGTCTAAGAGTTTTCCACTTGAATTAATACACACCAAACCTCTTCATAAATAATGATAGATTCACTCAATCTCCTAGTGCAGAATTTTACACTCAATAATTTCGAATTTGGAGAGTAAAAACTTAGAGAAAATAGTTTTCTTAGAGAGAAAGAAAAGAGTGAAGCTTGGCAGAATTTCTTTGTGAAAGAAAGGAGAAGCCAAGCAGATTTTTTGAAGGGAGGAAGGATCCGACTAGCATCGGAGGTCTTCACATCCAGTCTAGACGAGTCGCGTGTGGATACCGATAGAGGGTGGTGCCGGTTCGAGCACACCAACGTGATCTCTGCAAGCTTCCTTCAACCAGATTTGAACTAAATCTGAGGTGAAATTTTTGAAACTCTTCCTTCGTATCTAATTAGCGATACACAGATCCATGACTTAAGGGGTTCGGGTAAGTTCCGCTGTGCAATATGGTTGCCCGAATTCCTAACAGTGGTATCAGAGCGAGGTTTATCGTTTATTTGATCGATTTAGTATATTAGATGTACTAGTTTAGAGTTTCTGAGAATTATAAAACTACATATGTATTTTGATTGATATTATGCATAAGAAGGTGCACTGTCTCGAGCAGGGTATTATTGCATGAGATGCAAGATGTTACTCTGTTTGAACGAGGATATTATTCTGTTCAAACAGAAATGTACACTGTCTCACGCTGAGATTTACTGCGTAAGATGCAGGATATTATTGCATGAGATGCAGGATATTATTCTGGTCGCACGTGGAGATTATTGCATATGTATTAGTCGAAATGTATATATGTATTTTATAATTCAACGATATATGATATAGCATGGCCAAAACTTTGTGTTGTGATTGAATGATGTGATTGCATGTTGTAAATTTAATTTATGGCGACCAGTGAGTTGTCCAAGTTGTAAATTTAATTTATGGCGACCGGTGAGTTGTCCAAGTTGTAAAAGTAGAATATGTTGTTATTTTATTTAAATGAAGATGAAGGAGTTCATCGACGCAACTATTCGGAAGATGAAGGAGTTCATCGCCACAAGCAATCACAAGATGAAGGAGTTCATCATCACAACCGATCACATGATGAAGAAGCTCACCACCATAACCGGTCACATAATGAAGGAGTTCATTGCCACATCCTCTGTTATAATGAAAGAGTTCATTATAAGTAATTAATTAGAGATCTTTATAGTGGCTTATAAAGATCATGGTCATGCTATATCATTTAATTATTCTGTGATGTGTGATGTGATATGCTTATACATGTGATAAATAAATTAGAAATCCCTCTACTAATTATTAAGTTGAGAAAATGCCTCCCATATTCTGAAATTCTCAGGGCCTTTATATCACTCACATGGGTCATGCCAAAGCTGGGTGTGTGAGTTTATATAGTTGGCGGGAGAATATGCATTGATTAATTACCAACATAAGTCATGCCAAAGCTGGGTGTGTTGGTAGATTAATTGGATGATAATCAGTTATGGTTAGTACTTAACTAAGTAGCAAGTCGGACTTGAACTTAGGGCATAAGATGAGATATGTACACACGTGGATTTTGAGTTGGACTCAAAAACCACGATCTCATAAATGATCTCAAGAGTTGCATGGAGATGCAATTGGATTTGATCCTACCAAAATAACAGAATTCTAAGACGAGCCAAAGCACGCTTAGGATTTTGCGAAATATGGATCTTGAGCCACTATGGTACATGTAGTTGGAATGTGTCCGAACCAACACGGTGAGGGTTGTTGCTTTGATAAAAATAGTGGGAGTATTTTAAATGAACTAAAACATAAATGTTATCATCTATAAAAGTATTAATTTTGCACATTTTATTCCATGTAGAAAAATGTCCTCAAACAGTTTAAATTTGCGATCTCTCCTTGAGAAGGAGAAGTTGAATGGTAAAAACTTTCTGGACTGGGAGCGAAATCTAAGAATTGTTCTTAGGGCTGAACATAAGGGTTATGTTCTTGATGAGCCTCTCCCAACTGAAGAACCACCAGCAGATGCTGATCATGTGGACCAAGAAATCTATGAAAAGTTCATAGATGATGATGTTGAAGTAACTTGTCTTATGTTGGCTACTATGTCATCGGATCTTCAAAAACAGTTTGTTGATTCGCATGCATATGTTATGAACAGACAGCTCAAGGAAATGTTCCAAGAGCAAGCCAGACTTGAGAGGTTTAACACCCACAAGGCGTTGTTCAACTGCAAAATGGCCCATGGTACATCTGTGATGAAAGAAAATATGGCTTAAGAATTGACTTGGAAGAATTTATATAAATAGACAAATCTGCTGTCAGAAGTATGTCCGTTCGGAACGAACTTGGAGTGCGTTCGAACGGACTTTCCTATCTGAAGTCAGAACAGTGTGCGTTCGAACGCACACTTAAAGTGCGTTCAGAACGGACTTAAGTTCTATATATATGAAATTCTGATTTCGTTTTAGGTTAAGTCTTTTTCTGACCTAGGGTTTTGAGCCGTCGTTTCTCTTCTTCTTCTTCCACAGAATTCAGATTAGATCTGAGAGATTGAGAGGGAGAATTGAGAAAAGGATTTGAGAGATTCAATCGTGACGTCGACTAGAACGGCGTTGGTGATTTCCGATCGGTCGAAATCAAGGTGGACACGAGTAGAGGGACTGCACTAGCATTCCTTGGAGAAGGTTCACGGATTTGGAGAAGTAATCGACACGTACTAACTTGTACGAGGTAATTCTCCGAAACTCTTCCTTTTTCGTTGGTTTTAGGGCGTGATCCCGGTAGAATTAGGTTACGCATACGTGAACTAATTTCCGCTGCACACTATGATAATCGTGTGTGTAACCCTACATGTGAGTGCGCATGTTTTGAAGATGAAAGGATATGTCGATCATCTTGAGAAACTAGGTGCGAAAGTCAGCCATGAGATGGAAACTGACTTGATTCTTGAGTCTTTGACTCCGAATTTCGCACAGTTTGTTTCTAACTACAACATGCACTCTATGGATAAAACAATACCGGAATTACATGGTATGCTCAAGAATTTTGAGGCTACCAATAAGTCCGGAGACTTCAAAGCATCCGATGCCAACGAAGTTTTGATGGTTCAAAAGGGAAAGTTCAAGAAGAAGTTCAAAGGCAAGAACAATGGTAAGGGCAAGGTGTTGCCCAAACCAAAGATCAAGAAATCCGAACCGACCACTTGTTTCCATTGTCATAAGGATGGCCATTGGAAAAGAAACTGCCCACTTTACTTGGAAGAAGTAAAGAAGAAGAAAGCAGTGTCAGCAAATGCCTCAGGTATTGGAATTAATTTATCTACTTTTGTCAAACTGGGTATTAGATACCGGATGTGGTACTCACATATGTAGAGATGTGCAGGCACTACGAAGTAGAAGAAAATTAGCTAAAGGAGAAATGGACCTACGCGTGAGAAATGGAGCAAGAGTTGCTGCATTAGCCGTAGGAGATTATCATTTAACTTTACCTAATGGATTTGTATTAGAATTGAACAATTGTTGTTATGTACCTGCTATGAACAGGAATATCATTTCTATTTCGAGATTAGCTTTGGATGGTTATAAATTTATTATAGAAGATAATAATTGTACTATCCGTAAAGGAGAAATTTTCTATGGAAATGTTTTATTAGAAAATGGTCTCTACGTGCCAGATCTGAATAATTACAAATCCATATATAATATCAATACCGAAAGGACAGTGTCTAATGTTGATAATCAAACCTACTTTTGGCATTGTCGTTTAGGCCATATAAACGAGAAACGCATTACTAAACTCCATACTTATGGACTTTTAGACTCATTTGATATGAGATCATATGAGACATGTGAGTCTTGTTTATTAGGCAAGATGACTAAGAAACCTTTCTCAAATGTTGGGGAAAGATCAAGTGATTTGTTGGAGCTCATACATACTGATGTATGTGGCCCAATGAGCATGGAAGTCAGAGGAGGTTATAGATACTTCATTACTTTTACTGATGACTATAGTATATATGGATTTATCTACTTAATGAGGCAAAAGTCAGAATCGTTTGAAAGGTTCAAAGATTTTAAGAATGAAGTAGAGAATCAACTAGGCAAGAAAATAAAGGCCATTCGATCTGATCGAGGTGGTGAATATTTGAGCCAAGATTTTGATGACTATCTAAGAGATTGTGGAATTGTTTCACAATTAACTTCACCCGGTACACCTCAATGGAATGGTGTTTCCGAGAGGAGAAATCGTACCTTGTTGGACATGGTTCGATCAATTATGAGTCAAACTGATCTCCCGAAATCGTTTTGGGGTTATGCCATTGAAACAGCCGCATTCATACTGAATAGAATTCCATCTAAATCCGTAGAAAAGACTCCATATGAGATATGGACAGGAAGAACTCCGAGTTTGTCTTTTCTGAAAATTTGGGGTTGCGAGGCATATGTTAAACGCATGATGTCAGATAAGCTTGGACCCAAATCGGATAAATGTTTATTCGTGGGATACCCTAAGGAAACCAAACGGTATTACTTTTACATCCCCTCTGAAAATAAGATTTTCGTAGCTAGAAATGGAGTATTCTTAGAGAAGGAGTTCATTTCCAAGAGAGCTAGTGGGAGTAAGGTTGATCTTGAAGAAGTTCAAGATTCCCAAACTAGAAATGAACATGAGATGGAAGATGTTTCAGGTTCACCAAATGTTGGAGAATCAGAAAATGTGACACAAGAACCACCACGTAGATCTAATAGGAATTGATGTGAGGCAAATGAAACACGTTTTACGAGTTTTATTTAGGGATTTTAGCCCTTGTGAAGTTATATTCCATGCTTTTATGATACATATTTCAAACATCATGAATATTTCTACACTAATGTGTTCTTTGCCCATTTTCAGGAGATAGAGGAATAATTTGGGAATTTGGTCGGCACCATTGCCTCCGGCACGCCGAAGACAGTCAAAACGATATATCACATTGATATATTCGGTGAAAGATCGAGGCGGGAAAGGCAAAAACAAAAGAAGAAGATCACCAAACTGCTGCAACGCACAGGGGCAACAATGGGCCTGGCCGCAGAGGCAAAATTCACAGCCCACGCAGGCAAATCTCACAGCCCACGCCTAGCCCCAGCTCTCAGCCCATGCACAAGCCCCAACAAGCTAATTTGTTGCCTTCTTTAGATTGATTTGTGGCCTCCTTTAGATTGATTTGTTGCCTTCTTAGTTGATTTGTTGCTCCCCTAAACCTTCCATAATTACCCTTTCCAATCAAGAGGAGTATCAAGCCTATAAATAAGACCCTAAGGCCAAGGGCAAATCATCTCTCCCCCCCCCCCCCTTTTCTCTCCCCTTTGGGGGCAAGCTCTCGACTCTCTCTCTCTCTCTACAAACTCATCCAGAAATTCAAGAATACAACTGAAAAGAGTAAATCTTCAAGAGCCGTTCTTTGGGTGGAGGCGTTCTCAACTCTAGGAGTGCAACGTGAAGATTTGGAGGAAGGCGTGCTTGCTCCACCTCGACACGAACTAGATCTATCATATTGCGGAAGGCGTTCTTCGGCAATTCGGGAGGATCGACGTAGAAGAAGACGGAAATTCGAGCTAGCGTTTAGCCGGGTTCACGGGGCATCATCGACAACGAGTTCTAGGCGTTCTAGGACTTGCATAGGTGGTACCCTTCTTTTACTTTAATTCTTTTGGTTGTGTTTGTTTTGAATAATTCTTGCGTTGATTAATAAACTCGAGAATTTTAGTTGTTAATTCGATTTTCTTATTTAAATTACTGCCTTGATTGCCCATGAATCTTGTTTTTAAAACCTTCTGAACTTGTCAATTTTCACGTATATCCTAAATATGGAAAGTTAAATTTGTTTCCTTCATTGCGTAGATCTTGATTTCTAGTTTCGGAAACTTTTTGAATCGTTGAATTTCATGAAATATTTGAATTGATATGAATTTTTGAAAACTGTCACTTAAACTGAAAACCTGCTGTTTCCAGAGATTGTTTTTTTAGAGACCTGATTGTAATTCGTTAATAACTTTTTATTCCGTTGTCCAAATTGTTTGAAATTTTAGGATAAGTTTTATAATATTCAGACCTCTCTCTAGACAAATTTTCATTAATTTTGGAAATTTCGAAATAATTATTTTAAAGATCTGAAGTTTAATCATATTTTGACGCAATAGCTCCCTGTGGAACGAATCCTTACATACTTTGTCTATACAATCTTTAGTATTCACATGTTTCTTGTTTGATTTACGGTGTTTTTATTCAACGATATAACATAAGTGTTAGCCAAAAAATTCGTTATCAGGAATCGTCAGGAGCCCGAGAGATATGGATTTCTCGTGACTAATGATGATGATGTGTTGGCCATAGATGATGAACCAACATCCTATGAAGATGCTATGATGAGTGAAGATTCGCAGAAATGGCAAGATGCCATGAATCTCGAGATACAATCCATGTATGACAATCAAGTTTGGAACTTGATTGATCCACCTGAAGGATTAAAAACCATTGGGTGTAAGTGGGTTTTCAAGAAGAAAACTGACATGGATGGTAAGGTGCATACTTACAAAGCACGGCTTGTGGCGAAAGGTTTCAAACAAACTCATGGTATAGACTATGATGAAACGTTTTCACCCGTGACCATGCTTAAGTCTATAAGAATTCTACTTGACATAGCCGCATATTATGACTATGAAATATGGCAAATGGATGTCAAAACTGCTTTCCTTAACGGGAACTTGAACGAGGATGTATACATGATACAACCCGAGGGTTTTGTCGATCCAAAGAATTCTAAGAAAGTATGCAAGCTTCAAAAGTCTATTTATGGTTTGAAGCAGGCATCTCGAAGTTGGAATCTTCGTTTTGATGAAGTAATCAAGGATTATGGTTTCATCAAGAATGTGGAAGAAGCTTGTGTATACAAGAAATTCAGTGGGAGTGCACATGTATTCTTAGTTCTTTATGTGGATGACATATTGCTCATTGGCAATGATATACCTATGCTCTTAAGTGTTAAGAAATATTTGGGGAATCAATTTTCAATGAAAGACCTAGGAGAAGCAGCCTATATATTAGTCATAAAGATTTATAGAGATAGATTAAGGAAACTTCTAGGTCTGAGTCAAAGTACATACATTGACAAGGTATTGAAGAGGTTCAATATGCAAGATTTCAAGAGAGGATCCTTGCCAATGTCGCATGGTATCTCGTTAGATAAATCTCAATGTCCGACATCGAGAGATGAACGAGAACGCATGAATAGAGTACCATATGCTTCGGCAATTGGATCTATTATGTATGCGATGATATGTACCAGACCGGATGTGTCATATGCATTAAGTGTAACAAGCAGATACCAATCAGATCCAGGTGAGAGTCACTGGATAGCAGTAAAGAATATTCTTAAGTACTTGAGAAGGACTAAAGATGTATTCTTAATCTATGGAGGTTTGGAAAGTGAGCTGGTGATAAAGGCTTATACCGATGCTAGCTTTCAAACCTGCATTGATGATTTTAGATCGCAAAGTGGTTATGTATTCTGTTTGAACGGAGGAGCAGTTGTTTGGAAAAGTTCCAAACAGCAAACTGTCGCAGATTCTACAACGGAAGCGGAGTATATAGCAGCTTCAGAAGCAGCTAAGGAAGCTGTTTGGATCAAGAAATTTGTGGCAGAACTAAGTGTAGTTCCAAGTGTGTTGGTCCCTGTAACTCTCTTTAGTGATAACAATGGAGTAATTGCGCAATCTAGGGAGCCAAGGTCACACCACAGATCCAAACACATACTTCGGCGTTTTCATCTTATTCGAGAGATAATAGAGAGAGGAGACGTGAATGTGTGCAAAATTCCAACTGATGATAATATAGCTGATCCGTTTACTAAGCCGCTCTCGATAGCGAAACATGATCGTCATGCTAGAGCTATTGGTTTGGATTACCTCAGAGAGGAGAGTTGAGTGCGTATTATTATTATCAGTTCACCCTAGTGCAAGTGGGAGACTGAAGGAAATAATGCCCTAGGCTGAATGAAATAATGCCCTGGGCTAAACTAAATAATACCTTAGGCTGAACTGTTTAGCTTGTATGTAAACGAATGATCATTATTATTTATGTTTGTTGATCTAATATTTTAATATTGAATTAAAGTTTCATTTAATACGTGTACTGGTTATTTAACATATTTAAGAATATGTGAATAAGCCTTGAATTGTATCACTAGTTTATACATCATCATAATATGTGATTATGATAGTAAAACTGTATCAATGAACGTAATACGATTCTAAATGTCCCTAGTCATATATATGATGTATATAGAGATATACATGTCTAAGAAAATAGAATATATATGTACACCAGTATATTCGCATATGAGATGATTATGTTTTACTGATCATGGACATGGAATACATAGAGATGTAGTGATGTCAAATATGGAATATAGATATGTATTAGAGACTACATATTGGACTGACCAACTTATGAGAATATACATGGTTATTGTCATTATATATATTCTCATAAACAAATAGAATTTTAATTCTTTGACCTAATGTTATCATTAGATTTCTCACCTGTGAATTGTGATACTTAGATATGTTTATTTGTTATCTTTAACCGGGTAATCAAGATCATCATTGGGTATTACATGAAGCATGTTGGAGGATGTGAATAACCAAGATGGAAGTTGTTCCTTTCATGATTGAAAGAGATATCTCTCAGGGCCCCCTGATGAATTAAGATTGAAGGAAATGCGTGGCCACGCTCAATAAGATTAACATGTGTTGTTAATACTAATTGAACATTCAATCTAATTCTATATCGGGAAATAGTTAAGTTGATTTAGAAAGGATGACATTTGACCATGTCTTTGATCAACAGATATCGTATGAACAAGAGAGCTAGTAATTTGTCTATTTGATAAATAGGTTATGATCACAAATCATTTATTTAATTTGGGTAGTCATAATGCCTTGCTAGAGGCCAATTATGATTTGCATATTTAAATAGAGATTTAATATGCTGCCAACATTAAATAAACATATAGGGTCACACACAAAGACAAGTTCGGACTGGACACAGAAAATCAAACGAGGATATTATTCTGTTCGAACGAGGATATTATTCTGTTCGAACAGAAAGGTGTAAAGCATTAATTGAATGCTACATGCATGTATGGATGCATGGTATTAAATTCAGGATATTATTCATTTGATGAATTTATTTTGTGAGCATTGGATGCCACAAAAGTGGTTGGAAGTCTAAGAGTTTTCCACTTGAATTAATACACACCAAACCTCTTCATAAATAATGATAGATTCACTCAATCTCCTAGTGCAGAATTTTACACTCAATAATTTCGAATTTGGAGAGTAAAAACTTAGAGAAAATGATTTTCTTAGAGAGAAAGAAAAGAGTGAAGCTTGGCAGAATTTCTTTGTGAAAGAAAGGAGAAGCCAAGCAGATTTTCTGAAGGGAGGAAGGATCCGACTAGCATCGGAGGTCTTCACATCCAGTCTAGACGAGTCGCGTGTGGATACCGATAGAGGGTGGTGCCGGTTCGAGCACACCAACGTGATCTCTGCAAGCTTCCTTCAACCAGATTTGAACTAAATCTGAGGTGAAATTTTTGAAACTCCTCCTTCGTATCTAATTAGCGATACACAGATCCATGGCTTAAGGGGTTCGGGTAAGTTCCGCTGTGCAATATGGTTGCCCGAATTCCTAACAATCATCGCCAGAAATGGAGATCTGCAGTCGGTTTCTCCCAAATGGTGGTAACTTCCCGGACTGAAACAAACTCACAGCATTCTCCGCTCCTTCCGCTTCATCGAACTGGACGCGTGCAGTGACGATTCCAGTAGAGGGATCGGTGCGAGGGAGACAGCCACGGCTGAATCCCTGCCCCTTCTTGTCTTCTTGCCCCTTGTCTCCTAACCCAATCGCCCACGTCGGATCTGCTGGAGCTGCTAGGTCTTCGTCGCTTCGCTTGCTTGTCGCGGCGCGTCCTTCCAGCTTTCGTCGCTTCCCTTCGTCGCTTCGCTTCGCTTCCCTTCGTCGCTTCCTGCTTCGCTTCCCTTCGTCGCTTCCCTTCGTCGCTTCGCTGGAGCAGGAGAAGGGGACGGGTCTGGTGTCGTCACGTCGCCGGAGAAGGGGGTGGAGGCGGCGAGGGAAGCCTCCACCCCCAAAATCGCCTTTTTCTCTTTTAGGGTTTCTGGCGGCTATTTAATTTTCAAAATGGTGTCGTCACGTCGCTTCCCTTTTTCTCTTTTAGGGTGGAGGCGGCTATTTAATAAACTCATTGTTATGAGTTAACAACTCCATTGCAACCTCATTAAATTTACTATTTAATTTTCAAAATTGTGTATCAAGATTCGCAAAAATACCCCAATTCTAAAATAATGCTAGGTAGTGCAATGAAATGATTGGCTCCAATCGGGCACAACAACCCCATGATCTTCATAAAGCATTATCACATCAGCAAGAATTAATCCCAACTATTTTCTAAGATCTCGAAAATCGGTTTTGGCGGATGGAATTAATTGTATCTCTCTACTATCTATGTATTCTATTCTCTGTGTTATGTTATATATTCTGATGTGTGTATATACTAATCAATACTAGGTGAATCCTATTGAATTAGATGTTACAAATGAATCCTTACTTGGAGAATACTCGCGCTATGCGGCGAGGATGTTAATTACGTTTTTCATTGTAATATAAAGTACATATAAATATGATAATATTTATAATATCATTTCATAATATAATTATTTGAACTAATTTGCCTATGATTATGTATGTGTTTTTCAAATATTTTACATTATTATGACAAAAAAAATTTATTTTATTAATCAAATAATAATACTTATATTAATGTGATTGTATAATAATAATATATGATGTATAACATGATTTTACAAAAAAGCATAACAACAAATATTATATCATCGTTGTTCACAATATTTCATACAAAAAAAATGTAAAAAATAATGAATCATACAACACACATAGTAACATATAATTAATTATATAGTACTAATAATTTTTTATTGATTCAAAATGCAATGAAAATTATAAATAATATCAAACTTAATAGTGAAAGTAATTTAATAAATAATATAAAAAATTAATTTAGCATAACATAAATATAAATTATTTTATGTCATATGATTTTTTTAATTTTATATTTTAAAAAATAACATTATTAACTTATAAGTGTTTATAAATTTAAGAAATTATTTCGATGGAAAAACTTTTTTTATTTCTATTATTTTTCAAAAAAATCAATATTAAATTTGTTTGATTAAAAATACAAATATAATCAACTTAGTTTTATATGATATTAGTATAGTTGTAATTTCTAAAAAATAAATACTAATATTTAAAATTATATTATGTAAATAAAATAATTAAAATTTTATTTTGTAAAAATGCATATTTTGCATTGTATTTTTTACATAATATTTTTACAAATTCAAATTATGGAAAACTGTATGTATGAATTATGCTAATATGAATGTCAAAATAAAGAGAAATTTAATACAAATATTTTTGATGATTTTTTAAAATTAAAATTCTAAAAATAATACTACTATATGTTGTATGTTTATAATATTAGATATTAAGTCATTAGTATTTCATATATAAATTTTTCATCTTCTATTGCATTCATATTTGATCATGTAATATTATGTGAAATGATAAACAATTGAATAAACTCAGTCTAACATGAACCTAACCAATAACAATAGTCTGCATCATGAATATATGATGATGTGGTTTTTTAAAAATTATTAAAACATAGTGTAAAATAAGAAACGCTTAAATTACTACAAAGAAAAAATGTTTATAAAAAATCAATGATTAATCAATGGTCTTAATTTTGTCACATATCATAATCTAATGGTTAAAAAAAATAATGATGTGGCACAAGAAAATTGCACAAAATTAGGTCCAAAATAAGAGTGTGGCTAAATTAAATTAGATGTTACCTATTTAGGACGGTTACGAGTTACCAATAATACAATTAATTCTTAAAACGTACGAGACATTTCATTAGCAGAATGGGCCACATAAATTAAGGATAACTAATGTGTGGCAATGTATATTTCTGAGTGGACCATTATTAATTATATTTTGAGTTTTAATATATTCATATTTATTTAATCCAACAAAGTCAACTTGACTTAAGTATCATAGCCATAGCCCATAGGTGAATATGTATTATATTATGAGATTATTTATGTGTCCCTCAAATGTCCACAAAAATTCTTCCACAATAGTAATTCATGGTTAATTCATGAATTAGTATTTTGGATTAACGATTAATTCATGATTATTAAAATTTTAATATATAATTAAGGTCAATATCAATTGATGATTAATTCGAAGTAATTAAAAATAAATAATTATGAATTAATCGTTAATCCAAAATATTAATTCATGGATTAACCATGAAGAATTTTGATGGACATTTGAGGGGCACAATATAATTTCCCTTACATTATGTATAAGTATCATAGCCATAAGCCATAGCCCATAGGTTGAATTTGTTAATCGACGCTTTGAGTTTGAAGCTGGAGTTCGGTATTGACTATTGATAGAAGAGACGCCGTATCAGTAGCAGCCATTGTTTAGCTCTGGAGAAAAAATGGTGGAGTAACCGTTGGCTTAGCAGGAGAGAGAGAGAGAGAGAGAGAGAGAGAGAGAGAGAGAGAGAGAGATTTGACGAAAATGCCCTCCACTTTGGATAATGGAGAAAACATGCCCTTTTTTCAATTATAAACGAAGAATATACAATCTGGGCCATAACTGGGCCTTTTCTTGCCAGAGAATAGAGCCGAAATTTCCGGCATGAAAATATACACGCTCTTTAGTCCCACGTTTGAGATCTGAACATTTTCTATGATTTTATATAGTCATTCTGTTGCAGTGATATCGCCGAGCTTAGTAACGCGAGCTTGTTATCCCATGTGGGCGGCAGGGTGAATTGGATGGTTGCGGTTAGGCTACATGCATATGAGTCGGGTCTCGGTTGCTTGTTGGCCCGCCCGTTCCAAAGTTGATGAACAGTATGCGATTCTGGCTCGCACAAAACAAAGCAAGCCCTGTGCTTATTTGAGCATTGGCTCACCCAAATCAGAAAGCCTTGTGCTATTTGAGCAGCGTACTGCTCCGGGGGTTTCGAGCCGTGCAGAAAGCAAGCTCGGGGCTTCTGTGAGAGCAGGCTCTGGAAAGCCCGAGTCTCTAAGTGAGAGGTGACTTGACTTGCCCAACAGGCGTCAGCAACCTCCGAACTCTCTCGACTGTGGAAAGGATTACGGGCCCGTGCTGTCCTCTGACCCGGCTGCCTAACTAAAAACCAGACATTCACCCCCTCTTTTTTATACTCTGCTTGAAAAAAGAATTAGAAAAGGAATTTTTTGTTGTGGGGATAAAAAAACTTCACAATAATAACAACACAAATCTCGTCAATAAGACCAACAACATCTTGAAGAGCAATTTTTGGCGGATGAAACTAATGTGGCTGCATTTATGAAAACCAGGGCTTCCTTTCGCAAAGTTTGGCGAAGAGTATTGGTTAAAAGGATGGGGTTCTTAATTTTGTGATTTTTCATTTTATACAAAATTTGTTCATACATAAAAGATTGTAACTTAATTCCAGGTGTCTTAGGTCGAAATCAAAATTTGTTTATCAATTTGATTTGAACAAAGTTCAACATTGATGTTTGATCGAAATCGACTTGACTAAGTATCATAGGTGAATATGAATATAATCATGGACCAGGTTCAGAATGGGTTAGATTGGGCCTTTTCGGTAGCAATTCAGATTTCGCTCCCAAGCGTATCGTATAAATTAATTGATAATACAACACATTTTCATACTGCGTGTTTATAAAAAAAGGAACTAAATAAGGGCAATATCAATTGATCTCTCGCATTGGCTAAATAGTTTTACATAATTGCCAACAACAAAAAGAAAAGAACTACGACTCTGTCGAACTTACTTGTGCTTCTTTCGATGAATTCTCTTGCGTTTCTTCCGATGAATTTTCTTGTGCTTCTTCAGACGAATTCTCAAACTTCTTGCTTATTCTTAGTAGAACAGGCCGGCCCATCAGTTCCTAAATTCACAAAAAAATGCCGAAAATATTCTCGCATATAAAATTTTGGGTAAAATTATGAGATGGAACCTTTTCATTGAGCTGAGAAACGGCGGCGTCGGCGTCCTCCTTGGTTTCGAAACCCACAAACCCGTAACCCGCAGATCGTCCGAGTGGTTTTTCAAAAACAACGCGACAATATAGAGGGTTGAATTCCGAAAAAAACTTCCTTAAATGCATCGATCTGGCTTTGAATGCAAGATTTGACACGTAGACTGTATGTGTGCGACCTTGAATTGCTTTTACTCTCCTTTTTGGTGGTGGTTTATCAAATTGTTTCGCGAATTCAACCTTCATTATTCTTCCCATTAGCTCCTGGTGAAAATTTTCAGAAATAATTGTGAAATGGGCAAAAACAAGTAGAAATATCATGCATGTCCCTATAAAATACCACAAAAACAAAATTGGTAGGATAAACGCTAAAATCCCATTTCGACAATATATCATGTCCAATAATGAACATATAAAAATATAATATACCCAATATACCCTTTTTACTTACGTATGAATTGAATTTTTCGATCGCAGCACGTGCTTCCTCCGGTGAGCTCATTGCAATGAAAGCAAAACCTCTACTCTTTCCACTGTGATGATAAAGTAACTGCACCAACAACGACCAAAAATTCGGTATTCATGAACTTAATTGACGAATAAACGAAACAATTTGCTTTAGATTTATCGGTTCGTTTATTAAGAAGAAAAATTTAACACCAATTAGCAACTAATTAGCCTCAATTGTAAGATTCATCAAACCAGATTATAAAATTTGATAATTTGGGTATATACATAAAAAGTACAAGCTTCTGTGATGAAAAATAGAGAAGCAAAGAAAAGGAAACTTACTGTTACGTCCTCCACTTTTCCACATTCGCTAAATAATTTCTGTATATCATCCTTAGTGAAGCTCCAAGGTATGTTCGCCGCATACACCATCCTTTTATTAGCGTTCTCCTCGTCCTCCTCCTCCGACGACGACTGTGAACTAGGTGAACTTACCGCCTCCGTGGTCTGTTCAGAGCTTTCTACGACTTGTAGTACGGAGTCCGAGTACTGGAGACGGAGAAGGAGGCGAAAGAAAGGTTTCGAGTGTACTTTGTAAGGAAGTGTGTGGTGGGTAAGTTGTAGTTTCTTAAATGATGCTTTGAGTTTGAGAGTGGAACTTGGTATTGAGAGGAGAGATGTTGTGGTAGCCATTGTTGAGCTTTGGAGAACAAGTGTGGTGGAAGAGGAAACGTTGGTTTAGGAGGAAATTGGATTGGACGAAAATGTCCTTCGTTTTGGATAAGGAAAAAATATATATTTGGGCTCAATTGCACAAATTATATCAAGACATAATTGGGCTAATTTACTTTTTGATTTTCTTAAAGGCACCAATACCTTTGATGCAAAAGAGTTGAATGTGGCCATGAATTTTTTTTTATATTTTTTCAGAGCCTTGGGGTTTGAAATGACAGAGGAGGTATGTACTGTAAAAAGATTAAAATTATTTTGTGCATCTCAATTTATACTTTAAAACACTCGCAAAATTAAATTCTCAAAATTTGAATTGTTTATTTTGATAATTGAAGCAAATAAATAAAATGATTGCTGACGTGCAAAGACGGGAGCGGAGCCATAGAATTCGAGGAATTTGTGCAAATGATGACCGCTAATATCGGAGAGAGAGAGACCAAAGAAGAACTTGCAAAAGCTTTTCGCCTCATCGACAAAGAAAAACTTACTTTTTTAATTTGTTTGTTCGTATAGGGTAAAATATCTATCGCTCATATTGAGCGAATTGCAAAGGACTTGGGTGAAACTTTCAGCATTGATGAGATCAAAGAGATGGTTGAAGAGGCTGACCGAGACGGTAATTTTCTTTAATATTTGCAATTTGTGAAATTCCTATTTAATTATTTTTTAATATTTGCAATTTGAATTTTTGTCGGAAATTGCAGGGGATGAAGACGAGTTCTTGAGGATGATGAAAAGAACGAGTTATGCATACTAGTTTCTGTTTTTATTTTATTTGTGATGTAATATATGCTTTTATTTTTTGTAAATATTCAATAAACAATGTACTTTTACTTTTATATTTTAATGAAAAAGATCGGATCGAGCGCGTATCGCGCTTGTCTTTCCTTCAAAAAAAAAAAAAAAAATATATGCTTTTATTTGTAGTTAAAAGGGTGTTTGGATGACAGCGTTAGGAAACACTATAGAAATTCCAATCACACTGGGTATAATTACTGCAATGCATATTACTTATTTGTGTTTGGATCAAAGAATCTAGAATTGTTGTAATTGGGAAGTTTTTGTTTGGATTGATATAATCACAACTACAATGTAATTATATAATAGAATGATTATGTATTTTATAATAATTTCAATTCTAACATAATAAAATAAAAAGCATACAAGTAAAATTTTAAACATAACAAAGTTATAATCTTCCATTAAAAATTAAATAGTTCGTAAATAATTAAAGTTTATAGATTGCAGTACACAATCGGACAAATAAAATAAAATAAAATGCAACAATAGAGAATACAACTAAATAGTTTTAGAAGAAGCATAACACCTCACAATAGCTATTCATTTTATCTCAATCTCAAGCCCAGCAAGCCCCGAGACTAGGGCAACAAGTTGAGAGAGGGCAACCATTTGCATTAACTCTTTACAAGTTAAAAAAAATCGGAAAACTTCATTAGGGAGAAAGATATTGTCTTGCCATGAACATTGCTCGTGAAGACCATTTCTTTATCACGCTTGAAAGAGATGATAAAGAGAAAAAGTGTTATCTTGAATTTCTGTGGTTAAAAATTCATATATTTATGTCGTGGTCTACTATAACACTACTTACTATATATACAAGTATATGTTTGTGTTAGTACGTACTAAAAAATTGTTACATTGGATCCTAATATATGATCCAATATATATATAGGACAATTAATGTTCCATTTATTACAAATTGCTTTTTTGTTTACATTTTTATACTAACGACGTGGCATTTTGCTACTGAATAGATAATGCAATAGATATTGTCGTAGAAATAGTTGTAGAAATAGTGTAGTAGTTTTAATTGAACAAATATCATGACTTATCATTATGAATTGTGAATATAATAATGAACAATTCTAGAATCAAGACCGCTCGCTGCGTTAATGGGAAATTTTACTCGATCCACATATTTCCTCGTCAAATCTTCTATATTCTAGTTAAATGAAATTAATCCAGTGATAATTAATTATTAATACGAGGGAAGCTAAACTACTTAATTAAGTACCAACATTTTGGTACTTAATGTTTTTTCACCATTGGATTTGCATTGGGATTTGCGTTTTTTCATGATAATCATGAAACTTTGTGCACATCATTAAATGCATAAATCTCAATGCAAATCCAATGGTGAAAAACATTAAGTACCAAAATGTTGATACTTAATTAAGTAGTTTAGCCCCCCTCTATTAATATATATGAAAAATAATTAATTATTAGTTATGTAGTATGTGCATCTTGAGCTTGAAAAAGCAAAAAAAAAATAACTCTAAAAATATAAGAAATAGTATTTATTGTATTTTTTATTATTTGTTTTAGATTTTACAATTAGTATTGATTCTTACATTTTTTATTTGTATATATTAAGTGAAATAAAAGATAATTCAAGCATCCTTTCAGAAATGAAGGGTATTGATGATTTTTCTTATTTTACAGAGATATAGATAATGTTTTACATTTCAGGAAATTAATAATATTAAGAATATTGATGATATTTTTCATATTTATAAGAATATTGATGATATATTACATTTCATGTATTTTTTTTTGTTATAGGAGGGCAACATCTTACGATAAAATATGGTAATGATAACATATCGGTCTGGGGCAACCTAAACTACGGGACCGGCCCCGGTGAATATATATAAATAATGACACTGGTCGTATTTAAAGGCTAGTTTTTCATTCTAGTCCAAAGATTTCTAGTAATCATTAGTTTCATCCATTAGCAGCTCAAAGAAAGTTAATAGCCAAGAAAATCAATCTTTCATTCTAGTACAAAGATTGCTAGTAATATTCTTAATTCACAAGTCAGATTATGCTCGTATGGATCATCTAGTGTGATACCGGTTCATGCAAATTGCACACATGATTCATATAAGAAAAACCACACAATATAATTTAGGCCAATTTGAATATGAAATTTGCTCTTTGGGTTTGTTGGCGGAATTTAATGTTAAAACAATCTTATTAAAAATAAATTGAGGCTGAAATTGATCCAAGCATGGATCCATTAGTGGCTGGTGGTGATTGGATAGGTGTTCCAAAGATTTATGCCGTGATAATTAATCAAAAACATGACTGAATGGTGTACCATTTCATCACTGAAAATAAAACATGACTAAACTGCAAAATCTCGAATTATGGTTTGATAAAATTGAAGAGTGGAGGCTTTAATTAGAATACAATTATGATCATAAATTTCAGATTTGAAGACTTGAAAATCCTAGTAAGAAACAAAAGACAAATTAAAGAATAAAAAAATGAAGAAAAACGAGTAAATGGAGAAGGCTCGGTAGTCCTCCATCCATTGGTGTCAATGTGACTCGAACCCACAATCTTTCACAACATATGACTTTTTGTGTCTCACACCTAACCACTGGACCACGAGCCCATTGACAAGAACAACAATTAGCAGACCATTCAGCACAAACTGAATTACAACAAATAATATTGGATTTCATCTTTCATGTATGGAAAGAAAGATGTAATCGTATTTTTCAAGAGGTAGGAATGGTGGCATCGCTTATTGCACACGAGATTACAAATTGGAGTCGATATCTATGCAACAACAACTAGCCGTATTTTAATTTATTTCATTTTATTTTATTTTTTCTCACCTTTCAACTCATGTATCTAATTTAAATTAGCTACTAGTGTCCCTAATCAACTCGATTGGAGATGTTCGAGTGTACATAAAAACATTTTATTTTATTAATATATTGGACGTAGGACTTTGAGCATACTCTTTAAAATAAAAAATAAAAAAATAATAAAAATGAAGAAGAAGGGAGTACAATAGCTAGATTTTCACGAGGGTGGCTTGCCTTGGCTGACGAGAAGGAGAGATGAGAAATTTGCGAAGATGACGGGGATGATGGCCAATAGATGAAAAATTGGAAGACGAAGAAGAAAACCTCACATAGCCGGAGTGTGAAACTGAAATAGTCGATGCTCGCTTTGGAGCTTCTTGAGTATTGGGGTTTGCCTCCATTTTAAGATTATTATTAGAAATATAAATTAGAGAATAATAATAATAGCTCAAATTTCTTGATCTATTTTTTGTATTGCCTTTTGTGATTTGGAGGCTTAGTTCATTGACATGTTTAATATTTTTTTGTCGCTTCTTTCTAGTTTTATATAATAAAAGAATGATATATCAAACCCAAATTAACTTATAAATAAAGAATTTGAATTGAGAAATAATTCTCAAGAGGAAAAAAGATAATCTTCTTTTTCTTGGAAGTGAGAAAAAGAATTATCATCTATTGATACATTTATGAATAAATATCATGTTTCAAATTTTAGAGCACTTTCATTTTATGATTTCTTTTTTATTTACTCCGATGACCTATATATAATTTTCTTTTCTTGAACGTAGAGTAGCATATCTTGTTTTTTTTTAAAAAAATCATTAATCAATTAAAGATAGTCCTAAAATTATCCTTACATAAGTAAATAATTGTTTTGAGTTAACACAAAAAAAAGATTTTTTTTTTTTTTTTTTGAAAAATTACTCTTTCCAGTCTACAAAGATCATATTTTTCTGTACAAGAGTCAATTTCATGTGCATTGCGAAAAATCTCAATTATGATGCATGTCACAAAGAAAAATGTGAATTATCATATTTCATGTTTCTTTTAAACAATTCAAATATCTTTTTTGTTATTTCAAATAATACTATACAGTTCCGGCTAAAATGATATTAAGACTTCAACCAAAGCGCAGCACCGTGTAGGAAAAAAAATATTGACTTCCATATATAATTTAGTTTTTTAGCCGAGCCAAAATATTTCAATTACGAATAAACAAAAGCATCATTAAGCAATACATACTTTATGTTTAACAAGCTATCCTTTTATTAGAAAATTATTGGAAAAGGAAAAAACCATAGAAATAGGACAAGTAGATCAAGTCATCCATAGAACCCTATAAAAATATAGATAATAGTTTGAGACGAAAAAATATTATTTCTACGAACAACTTTACCAAAAATAAAAAGAATTAAGAGAACTTATAATGTTCAGGGGTATAGGTGAATTAGTGTCGGATTTGAGTGTGGAAAATATAAATGGAGGTGTCCTGTAATTAGTTCTTGAAAGATCAGGGAGATCTCCAATTGGGGAACTTTCCTCAAATATCTTCCATTCCTCTGCAGACTCTTAACAAAGTTCTCGGCTTCGAGTCATCCATAAAACCCTACAAAAATACACCCAAAAAGTTACATATTTAATGTTTATATATAAACAAATATTTATATATTATACAATACCTGTACTTGAATTAACCCTCTTGTGAAATAATATCCCATATTTCAGAAGCCTAATAACAATAACAAAAGAATTGTATAATTATAAATTAGAAATAATAATTATGTCAATAAATAAATATTCACAAACCTTTTGAGGCATTTTATGCTTAACATACTCTTTGGTGGGGCCCTCACGAGAGAATGCGACGGTTAATTCAGATAGCGGGCCATTGGAGACGAAATTATCCAATTCCTCCTCATAAATATAATCATATAAATAAATAATCCTTGTAATTTAACTAATCAGTAAAATAAATAAATTAATATTTTATTAATTAATATACCATTCTGCGATTCCTGCAACCAAAGAAGAGAACCGAGTATCCGAGCTCCACTCCAGACTCCTTCAAAGCCAACCTTTCATGAAAAATAAAAAAAATTATAATTGCATCAGAGAAGCCACTTTACAAAAATACCCAAGAAATAAGTGAAATTACGAAAATAAACTGCAAAAAGCCTCTGAAAGGGGCGTGACCAGTGCCGGGCCCGATTGTCTCACGAAAACTGGGGCCCAGTTGCCCTAGGTATTCTCCTCATTTACAATCGCATTCTATAAATAAATATTAATTAATTCATCAAATTATTAAATTATCAACTTTATAATAATAATTATTATTATTATAATAAAAATAATACCTTAATCCAAGTGGAGAAGATTCCTTTGTGAACTGTACCAGAAGATGTAGTTTCGTATACCAATGCACACGTCACGTGAATTCTAGAAGGCGACATCCTAAATAAATTTTAAAAAAAATAAACATTAATTTCGGTAAAGAATAAATTAAATAATATTTTTGTATGATGAATAAATTTAATTACTCTGAGGAGGGCAAATGGAATAATATCTGGGTTGGAGACGACGAGCGCTAGCAGCGAAGAAAACGCCAAGTGGCGGGCGGTTTTGCCGAAGGAAATTCGGCCATTACTTCTAATAAACTTCTTTGGATCGCTACTATCCATTGTCCATATTCATCCTGCCCCCCGAAAAAATAAAAAATTATTAAAATGCATGATATTTAATAGGGGTATAATATATGCAATTACGAATTGTCCAAATTTTTCCAGCAGGAGAAGCCAAATACTTGAGTCTCTCAGCTTCGGCTGGTTCTGACGCATGTGCAGCCAATGCCAGCAAAGCGCTCTAAAAAAAAATAATTATCAGCAAAAAATAATTTTGAAATTTGAAGGGTATAAGTGAAAAAAAGAAAAACAACGCACTTTCTTAGGGGAGTTGAGAAGGTCGGCATAACATGCGAGAGCTTCTCTGTGAGTAATCGGAGAGGGGAAAGGAGCAGTCAATGTGCCGCCGCCAAGTGGCGAGCCATCCTCTTTGTCAGCGTGAACTGAGAAGAGGGCGTCAGAGGGGTAATTGAGTAATCTCTCCGCTTCCTCGACAGTCTCGGTGCTGTTCTCTGTGTATACACCAACATGGTCCCCAGCTTCGTAACTGTAAAAAAAGAGGAATAAATTAAATAACAATAAGAAAATTTTATAAAAAAATAATATTATAATATATTATTATTACCTGAAATTATTCGTCTCGGAGTATTTGATCCAATTCTGGCCATAATGCCTCTTTCCTAAAATTATAAAAAAAATATATATATATCAGGAAATTTTCATAAATACCCTTGTCAAATTTGGGGCGTACCAGGCAGAGAAATCGTCCTCGATGCATTGATCGTCGTCTCCAAGACCGACTGGTACGAGTCTTTTTGCTCCTGTAATATATTAAATAGAATTATTAATTATCAAAATTATTTTAATTAGACTTTTTGAGTTGTTCAATAATGCATACCCTGTTTCTCTAGTTGTTCATCCACCACCTTTCCAATCTACACAAAAACAAATAAAAGGTATATTTTTATTGGATTAAATTATTAAATAATTTTAAATTAAAAACCTTGTCTATTGCCAAGACCAAACACAGCGTATTGAAGATTATTTAAAGAAACACCTTGCTCCTCTTCCTAATCATAAAAAAATTAGAAATTCACATAATTTATCTTGAATATATGGATATAATTTTACTTGTTTGCGAATAAAAAAAATAATATATTTTTTTTACACCTCTGTGAACCATTTGTAGAATCTGGAAGCATTATCAGTTGGTTCGTCATCCCCATACCTAATGTTTTCCAAAAATAATAAAATTTATAATTATAATAAAGTTTGGGTAATTAAGAAATATTATAATTACGTGGCCGAAAAACAGGATGGGATCTTCTTTCTTTAATTTCTCGCCATATTCAACTTCCTCAGCTGCATAATCATCCTACAGAAATTAAAAAAAGAAATTAGCGACACAAATTACAAATCAGCCCTTGAGATTTTTCCATTTACCATATCGATTACTTTGAATATCACTTTATCGGATCTTGATTTAGCCTCCTCAAATCACTATCCAAACAGATTAAAACAGTTCACAATAGATTCCAGACCTCAGCGAAGCCTTTGGCAGTACCGGTCTGAGTACCGAAAAGTACAGTCACTATCCAAACCTTTCCAAAATTATTAAAATGCATGATATTTAATAGGGGTATATATGCAATTACGAACTATCCAAACGTTTCCAGCAGGGGAAGCTAAATACTTGAGTCCAGCCTCGCTGGATCTGACGCGTGAGCAGCCAATGCCAGCAAATCACTCTAAACAAACAATTAATTATCAGCAAAAATAATTTTGAAATTTAAAAAGGGTACGAGTGAAAAAAAACAACGCACTTTCTTAGGGAAGTTCAGAAGGTCGGCGTAGCGAGCGAGGTCTTCTCTGATAGTAATCGGAGAGTGGAAAGGAGCAGCCAATAAGCCGCCGCCAAGTGGCGAGCAGTCCTCCTTGTCAGCGTGGATCGAGAATAAGGTGTCAGAGGGGTAATTGAGTAATCTCTCGGCTTCCTCAACAATCTCGGTGATGTTCTCTGTGTATACACCAACATGGTCCCCAGCTTCGTAACTGAAAAAAGAAGGAATAAATTAAATAATAATAAAAAAAAAATATTAGAATATATTATTACCTTAGATTGGTGCCAGAAATGTCAAATTCGAAATAACAGGATCAAAATTGTCTAAGGGCTTTTTTGCAAAAAAAAAAGAAAAAGAAAAAAGAAAAGAAATAACAGGATCAAAATTGAATAGCAGTGAAGTGAAAACATAAGAAACCCTTAAATTAGGTATTGGTCGTGAATGTAATGGAAAATCGAATAGCAGCAAAATAGGAATATTCTGGAGAGAGCGACCCCCTTTATAATGAAATCCAATGCATTATCGTAATGTGCTGAAAGATCCGTATCTTCTCCAACGGTCGAATCAGATTTCGAAATCCGAACGTTGGGAATTAAGGACAGCTGGATTCGAACGTTGGGATTATCCGCTCCTCTTTATAAGCATAAGAAACCCCTTTCGTTCTCTCTCGCTAATTCACTTTTCAGATCCAATTTCTCGAGCGAGCGAGAGAGAGAGCGAGAGAGAGAGAGAGAGTAGTTCGTGCTTACAATCTGTGTCGGAGTACAACTTTGCATCAAAGAACCTTCTTCCCCTCCGGTCGTACTCTCCATAACTTCTCGAGCTTCCGACAAATCATAGGACTGCGACAATGGTGGATCGTGAGAACCGCAAGGCTTTGCTCTTGTTGTCTGGCCATGAGAACCGCAGGCTTTGCTCTTATTGTCTGGCCATGAGAACCGCAAGGCACAAGTAGAAGAAGGTAGTTTTCTGCTTCAGTTTTTTGGACAAGGGGTAAGCAAGTTGTTTTCTTCATCAATGGCTTCGCTCTTATTGTCTCTTTTTGTTTTTGTTTTTTTTGCTCTTTGAACTTTTACATAATAACCCTTCAAACAATTGAAATTATTGTAGAGTTTTATGAAAAGAAAAAAAATATACTGTGAATACATTTTCATTGAAATGGCTTTGCTCTTCCTGTCTTGTAACCCATCAAATCATTGAAATTATTTTTGTTGAGTTTTATTAAAAAAAAATAGATACTGTGAATACATTTTCATTTTGTTTATACAAAAAAAAAATATCCATAATATATTCAAAATTTATATGAATTCTGAATTATAAGATAACTTTTTTTAGTTAATGGAATATGAAATTGTATGCAAATACACATATAATGAAATATGAAATTGAGGATATATATATATGAGTTAATAGTAGATTGTAGAATAACAAAATTTTGAAAGGGATTTTTGCAAATACACACATGCATTTTATCTGTTAGTCATCTCTGTTTTTTTTTTCTTTCTATTATTCTGGTTTGTATGCAACCATTTTTTTCATTGAAGTTAATCAAATGTTCTTCTTTGCAGTTTCGAAATCATCAAATATTTGCTGTAATTGACATGAAATTCACAGGAGATGCAACCCTTTTGATTTGAAAAGAAGATGCAAGGAAATCATCAATTTTTTGTTGGGCAATAGTTGGCACTTGTGGATATTTACAGATTTTTTGTTTATGTGTGAATGTGTAATGTGTGTGTGTGTGTGTGTGTGTGTGTGGGTGAATGTATGTGTGTATCTGTATGTAGAGAGAGAGAGAGAGAGAGAGAGAGAGAGAGAGAGAGAGAGAGAGAGAGAGAGAGAGAGAGAGAGAGAGAGAGAGAGAGAGAATGTAAACTCTGTGTGTGTGTGTGCGTGTGCGTGTGTCCGGCCCGAAAAGGGGTCGGGCCCGCCGGGGGGTCCGGCCCAAAAAGGGGACGGGCCCGCCGGGTGGTCCGGCCCGAAAGGGGCCCGCTGGGGTCCGACCCAAAAGGGGTCGGGCCCAAAACGGGCCGGGTCCACATGGTGGTCCGGCCCGCCGGAGGGGTCGGGCCCGGCCCGAAAGGGGCCGGGCCCGGCGGGGAGGGAGTCCGGCCCGAAAGAAGGCCTGGCCCGCCGGTGGGGTCCGGCCCGAAAGGGGGCCGGGCCCGCTCGGGGGGGGGGGGGTCCGGCCCGAAAGGGGGCCGGGCTCGGGGGGGGGGGGGGGGGGGGGGGTCCGGCCCGAAAGGGGCCGGGGGGGGGGGGGGGGGGGGGGGGGCGGGGGGGGTCCGGCCCGAAAGGGGGCCGGGCTCGGGGGGGGGGGGGGGGGGGGGGGGGTCCGGCCCGAAAGGGGGCCGGGCTCGGGGGGGGGGGGGGGGGGGGGGGTCCGGCCCGAAAGGGGGCCGGGCTCGGGGGGGGGGTCCGGCCCGAAAGGGGGCCGGGCTCGGGGGGGGGGGGGTCCGGCCCGAAAGGGGGCCGGGCTCGGAGGGGGCGGGTCCGGCCGGGCTCGGAGGGGGGCCGGGCCGGGCTCGGAGGGGGGGGCCGGGCTCGGAGGGGGTCCGGCCCGAAAGGGGGTTCGGCCCGAAAAGGGGCTGGGCTCGGTGGGGTGGGGTGTGGCCCGAAAGATTGATTGAGAAGGAGTGAAGTTCCGAATTTGAGTTATATAGAAGATTTCGTAATTGCTGAGAAGTAGCGTAGATATTACAGATTATGAGTTCTCACTTTCCACACATAATTTGTCAATTATTCAGGGTGACAAATATATAATTTTGTGGAAGAGAGTTCGAGAAAAAAAAAAAAAAAAAAAGAGAACAATTTTGTGGTAATATTCTCAAAATTTGTGATTCTGGTCATTTGAAGAGATATTAAGTTTTTCTGCGAAAGAGCGTGCTTAATCTTGAAATTTTTTGCTGAACGAGAACAATATGATCAGAGAGCTGTAGAGAAAGATAGAATGGTGTTAACGTTCAGAAAATGTGGAGATTAATTTATCCACCATGGACCGTTTATTGATTTCGGCAAGGGTTTTGACAACATGATTATGAGATGGTTGCTAATTTTGGGGAACTTGTCATTTTTTGAACTATCAATAATGAAAAGACACAATTGTTTACCAATTTACTATTTATTATTTAATGCTAGGGGGTATTAGAGTTTCCTTTCAAATGCATGGAACGGGTTTAGCTCGGGTTAGATTGGGTTTTTTTTGGATGGCAATTCAGATTCCGCTTCCAAGAGTATCGTATAAATGAATTGATAATAAAACACATTTTCGTAATGTGAATAAGGACAACATCAATTGATCTCTCGCATTGGCTAAATAGTTTTACATAATTGCCAACAAGAAAAAGAAAAGAACTACGACTCTTCTGAACTTACTTGTGCTTCGTCCGATGAGTTCTCTTGCGTTTCTTCCAATGAATTTTCTTGTGCTTCTTCAGACGAATTCTCAAAATTCTTGCTTATTCTTAGTAGAACAGGCCGGCCCATCAGTTCCTAAATTCACAAAAAAATGCCGAAAATATTCACACATATCAAATTTTGGGTAAAATTATGAGATGGGACCTTTTCATTGAGCTGGGTAAAATTATTAAATAATTTGTCAACTAATATGAGTTTTATGATTTTCGTTCGTTATTTTTTATTAAATAATTGGTTCAGTTTGTGTGAATTAGATGGTACAACATGCGAACTTTATGTGCATGTCCCATTTAAAATACATGACATTCTATGAAATTTAAAATACATGTGATAAAACTTAATTTAAATATCATTGTTTGTAGTGATGTTCCTATAATTTATTTCTTTTTCCTTCTTTTGAGGGAGAGCATACCATCTTTGTAGCTATTTTTTTTTTTTGAAAACAATTAAGATACGGGAGGATACTAAATGTAATCAACAAAAAAAAATCATTTCTTTTTCTATGGATAATACATTGGACTTGTTTAATTATGAATTAAGAAATAACTTGTTTTGTATCAAATACAGGGACGTTTCGGTAACTCAAACACATTTGTTATTCGCAAGTTCCTGTAGATCGCAATGGGCAGTCTCGTCGCTTTGGCTTTCTGACTTTGGAGGACGAAGTCGGTCGGGATAAGTGTATGAAAGAAATGGGCGAGTTTATCATTTGTGGCGGCCGCAGTTTGACCGTTCGCAAGGCACTGGCCCGTTAGTTTTTTTATTTTTTATTTTTTTGTGATATTCGACTCACTCTGGTAAAAACTTTGTTTGATTTGTTTCTGTTTTAGTTCGGGTAAGTTTGAGCTTTTTATGGATTACTTTTGCATAACTTGAATGCTATTTTTGATAACTTTGAATTTGAATATTAGTTTATGGATTGGATTTGAGAACCGAAACCTTTTTTTTCTCTAATTAGTGTACCATTTATCTTTGCTTTTGCAACATAGGAACTAACATGGCTTAATTAAGTTATAATCATGATACATTAAATTAAGCTTCCAAGGTTTTAAAATTTAAAAAATCAATATTAAAATTATATAACTATAACATATACTATTTTTTTTTTAATTATTATATGTTAAACAAAGTTTATGAATTCTTTTAAAATTAATAAAAAATAAGGGAAAATATTTTGTAATTATCAAATATTAAAATAGAACAGTATTTTGGTCTAAAAAATATTTAATATCGTCCAAAATTAAATTTAACCCCTATATGAGAATATTTGAAAACAAAATTGTGGTTAGAGTGTGTTTTCTTGGAGTATCAAAAAAGTGAGGAGTTTTTTCACAATATTAAATTTTTTTAAGGGTTCTATTTTGAAAATTTCTTTAAACAAATTGTATACATTTAAAATGTATATATTTTATAAAATATAACAATAAAAATATACTACTTCAAAAATATATATTATAATTATTACCAAGAATACATTTATAAAAATATACAAGGAAGAAAATCATTCTGAATTCTTCAGTTTTACGATATTCGTCGAATTCTTCGACTCTTCATATTCGTCGAATTCCAAAAAATAAGATTCTTTCAATTATGAGTGAATTAATGCTAATTAATATTTTGCTCATTCTGTATTTTTTCTTGAGTGAAATCAAATCATTACTTTCTTATTTCCGATCATAGCTTTGTTACAGAGTTATATTTTGATTTTTTTCCTTTTTAAAAAGAAATATGCTTGTGAAAAAGAAAAAATGATGTATAAACGAACATAATATAGTACTGTTGCACAATAAGACAAGTTGACGAAGTTCTTAATAATCTACAAAATAGTGCATAATGATTTTCTACATATTTTAAAACTCGGTGATTTAATTTTAATAATACGAAGGTACATGATATGATATTGTTTATGATCAAGATACATTAATTAAGATTCCAAGGTTTTAAATACTAAATCACCAAATTTTTAAAATCCAACAATATTTGTTAATTTTTGATAACCGGGCAAGATACGTCATTTAAGCTAATTAGTAATTGACCACGTGATTTTAATAACTCGGGTATCAAATTTCTAAATTTTGAATTATATTAGTTTTGAAATATTTTTTTGAAGCCAGGATATTTTTGAATATTTTGTTCATGCAAAATCACATGTGGAAATGCTCCTAAATAACATATAATGCATACTATATAATAATCAATAAGAATAAATGATTTTAGTGAAAAAAATACGGAAAAATAACACGTCATGATTTGACTTTTTCTCAATTTTGATCGCATTTTGTGCATTTCTAAACGTACGTCATCCCTCATCGAGGTTATATACATATATTTTTTTAATTGTATGATATATCTTTATGTTTTTTAGATATATGATATATTTTTATTATATGCAAACACATTATAATTTGTTACATGTCTAATATATTTTTTATTTGTTATATATTTTTAGATGTATCATATATATTTTAGGGGGAGTTCTATCATACACCCTTTTACAAGGATATTTTGGATATTTTAGCAATTAATTATATTTGTAAAATGGTGTATCATAAAATTTATCCTTTATAGAAATTTTGGTTTAAATGAACAACAAAAAATTCCAATTTAGTTAAACATTAATTGATAAATATATTTGATATCTTACCTTAAATATTCATAAATGGATAATTACTCCAAATACCCTTGAAAATGGGTGTATGATAAGGAAATAAATGTATGATAGAAATCCTCATATTTTAGATATATCTTGTTAATATAATAGATATTATATTTTTTATATTGTATGATATACATTTCTATATGTATGATAGTTATTTTAGAATATAAGTTTTTTCTTTTTTTAAAATAAACTCAGCTTCTTTGTTTTTATTTCACAAAAATATCACAAAAGTAGTAGTCGAAATTAACCTAAGATCTAAGCTACTTGTGTATGTTTTGCCACACAGTGACGTCCTCAACTGTTTGCCTTGTTATTACCATCGCGGCTAGTCCGTTGCGGCGGAATATCCGTCTAATCTTTTATTTCCAAATGTTCAAGCGTGTTGACGTCACCAAAGAATCACATCGCTTCTTATTTTCTTTGTTTCGAGTCTTCCTCGAGATGTACCATGTATGGAAAGTATCTCCATTAGGGATCCACTTCGATGGCGGAGCTACGGTATCTATAATTTCGCTCCATACATTTTTTTTGCAAACGTATATTTTCCTCGAGATGTACCATGTATTGAATAATATTTTATATGATTTTTTTGGACATAATTATATTTTTTGTATAATTATTTATATTTTTTGAGGACGTGCGATTGTACTGCACAAATACAATTAAAATTCAATAAATTCAATAAAAATATAAAAAGAAATAAAATCTTCATATTTCTTGTTTTAATTGATAGCGTGTACATGAAAATACAGATCATGAATTGCATTGGTCCATCCATGATTTGATTAGTGAATGAAATTATTGATTCCTGATAGGTCGGATCAAGTTTGCAAGGGGAGAAGCATCTGGTTGCACTTGCACATGTGTTTTGCGCCCAATTTTTATGGTGGGGATTGATATTGATGTTATTATTAATGAGTGATGGCATAATTTGGGGCAAAATCTCAATCCAATTCTTATTTGATTTGTTGGTAGTTGGTACTTTTGAAAACTTGGGCTATGTGCTTTTTGCAACCACTACATTTTCTAACTTAAAATGTAGCACTAGACCAATAATTCTACTATGATGTGTATTAGGATAATCTTTGTTCTTTTGTTTGCCAATCATATACATTATTCCTTTGATCATATATTGCATTTTATAAAGTCATTCTGTGCAAAAATAAAATAAAATAAAATATAATCTACTTATAATTGATACTGATGGATTATGAACATTGGACCTCTTGGTCTTGATTTCTTGAATGTCACAATCTCACCTAAGATACTTAACTCTTGGTGATATACAATACAATATATATAGTTTAAAAGTTTTTATTTAATAAGTTTTTATACAATGCATGTAATATTAATACGAGCAATTATATGGTCTTTTCAAGTTTGTTAAATTTTGAACTATTAATTGAGTTGTTAATTTAGTTTGAATAATAAAATAATTTATGATAATTTTTATTTTAATATATGAAGTTCTTTATTATTTGGTTCAACCGAATAAATCAGATACAATTTTAGTTTATTCAATTTAGCTTTAATTGATTCGGTTTGAATTTAGTTCAATTAATTTTAAATTAATTTGGTTCGATTCGATTCGGATCGAAATCGAATCATTAGAATGCACGCCATAAATTAAAAGTAAGGAAATTCCGGGTTTTCTCACAAATGAAGAGAAGTATTTGTTTGAAAACATTTTCAGAGTATTATTATTTAAATATTTTCAAATTATTAGGCATGCGAGCAATATAAAGATATTTAAATAGGGACATGCGTGATATCTTTCATTTTTTATTCATGATATTTTAATATTTCGCAAAGTACATGTAATATTTCTCATATACTCATACTTAATAAAGGATAAATGTGATAATATTATTTTATCAGATAATATCTGTGAATCTCTTCTGAATCTAATGAATTAATTACCATTTAAAAATAGGAATAATTACCAAATAAACGATATTTAATTCAGATTTTAAATCCTAATAATAATTTACTTCCCACCATCATTTTCACTTTAGATACGCCTAGATTCTTTGAACAAAAAACTTCCCAAATTATGCCTCGTTTGGGTCAGATTTATTTACAAGATTTAAAAATCCACAAATTTGAGATTTGAAATTTCCTTAATTTTTGTATAAAGATAAGAACAACCCTAGGTTTCTATAAATTGTATTACCATGCTAGTGTTAAAATATTGCCTTTTTTGCACCACCTAATTTTGATTTTTTGCGGATTAGACTCCAATATGTATAGGAAAATTATGCCTCATCCCCCATTTCCCCCAACTCCCATCGATATCATTAATGGGAGAGATTAATGGTTAATTGGCATCTTCATTAACACAATTAAACTCGATTAACAGTTAATTCATCCGGATTAACCATTAAATCACTAATACACATTAACCCCAATTAACAGTTAATTCGATTAACCATTAATTAGGTTAATTATTTTCTTAATTAACTCCCAATTAACAGATCGAGAGGGGTGGGGGGAAGTGGGGGGTACTTTATATGGCTTCATATATATATTAGCCACCAAACCTAGAGCTAAACCCTCCATTGTCTTTCCTCTCTGCCGTTTCTCTCTTCAAATCTTCCCAATATTTAATCTTTCCTTTTTCAATCAAAATCAACGAAGAAAACCCAGAAAATCAAAACTGGTAAACGATCAAGAAATTAACTTGAAATAGCGAAAAGGAATTACAATGGTGAGTATTCTTCTTCTTCTTCTTCTTCTTCTTCTTCTTCTTCTTCTTCTTTCTTCGCATACTCTGTTTCTTGAATGCTTGTCTTTTGTTTATTGGGTTCGTTAAATCACTATAACATTGATTCTACACAATGCTGGTAATAAAATCATGATATGCTCTGTATTTATCAAAAATATTCTACATTTGTTTGTAAATTTTCATTCTTTTTCCCCTTTCTTATATTGATCGAAACAGGTCGAAGGAGAAATACGAAAGAAAACAGCAACGGAACAGGAGGAGAAGAGGTGGCCGCCATGGGTGAAGCCATTGCTCTCCACGAAATTCTTCGCCCAATGCAAGAATCACACAGATTTGCACAAGAGAGAATGCAACATGTATTGCTTAGATTGCACGAACGGCCCTCTCTGTTCTTTTTGCCGTTCTTGCGACCACCATGGCCACCACACCATTCAGGTTCCCCTCCCCCCCCCCTTCTAGTCTACATTACAGGTGTTTGTGAAAATGCTCGTAATATAATTTAATTTTTTCGAATATTTTCGAACAGATAAGGAGATCGTCGTATCATGACGTGATAAGAATATCGGAGATACAAAGAGAATTCGACATATCTGGAGTGCAAACATACGTCATAAACAGCGCGCGAGTCATTTTTCTGAACGAGCGTCCGCAGCCGCAGCCTCGACCGCCGAAGGCCGTCTCGAACTCCTGCCGAATTTGCTCCCGCGGCCTCCTCGACAACTTCACTTTCTGCTCGCTTTCTTGCAAGGTAATTCGTAAAAATATTCGTGCAATTTATTTGAAATTGTTTTACTCATGTTCAATGGATGTGTAGATTGCGGGGACTCGTAACGAGAACCAGCAAAAGAAAATCAGCAAGGATAAGTTAAATTTGTTGTTCGCTTCGGAGGGGCCGAGACGAGAGAATGTTCAGAGTAGCGTCGCGCAAAATTTCGGCCCTGTAACCCCGACATTGACGGTGCTCAGAGGCGCTAAAAGACGCAAGGGAATACCGCGAAGAGCCCCTTTTGGTTCCCTCTTACAATAGCTTTGATTAGTGGTTATATATAGACTAAGAAAATTAAGATAAATAGTATTTTTCTGATTATATAGTTATGGTATAAACTATAGAGTGAGTGATGTGTTTCAATTAACCCTTAATGATGCTTTAGTTGTTGTGAGTTTATTTTTGGTGATATTTGTTTGTTAGTTTTTTGTATATAAAGATGGATTTTTCTTGGTTATTTATTATTTTCATTGAATTTCAACCAAGTCAAGTTGTATTTTTGTGAAAAGGTCCAAGTTTTTATACGAAATAACAAAAATAGTCGAGAGTCTCATAAAGGGCACTGCTTTGCTTTTTTGACTTATTTGCATAAACATAATCATTGCTTTTATATTTCACCAACCGACCAGAAAATCGAAGGCAACGAAAATGATAGTGAAGAAAAATAAAATGCAAGAATTTCAACGCTTTAATTTATATTTGAAGAATTGAAATTATACGGATCGTACATTGCAATTGAAAATTCAAACTTTGAATAATTTTATTGTAAATTTCTGACTTCAAACTTTGAATAATTTTATTGTAAATTTCTGACTGTCTATTTGAATTTAAACGTTGAATAATACTCATATTATTAATTTATTACTTTAATATTGGCTACAGATATAGTTATCATATTTACAAAAAGAAAAAAAAAATAGAAATCATACCAAAAAAACCAAAAAAAGGGGAAAATTAAACCATCAAATATTAATTCTAATTACCTCTGATTAAACAACAGTTCTACTGGCGAATTTCCGGTAATTAAAAACCCGACTGGGGCTTGGAAAGTACCACCATTTCCATTTCTCAACTTTATCTTCTCCTTTGATCGGTTTTAACATCTTCAATGGCCAAATCGCCGCTTTCGCAGCCCAAGCCCACCTCCTTTTCTTCCTTTCACCACCAGTCGCCACAGATCTAGACCTATCCAGTCCAATCTTCACCGATCCCGTCCGTTGCATCACAAATCCAACCGATTTAGACCGAACAAACGCCGGTTCACTCGCTATCAAATCAGATATCTTATCCGATCCATTACCGAACTGATTGCCGGTCGCCCGACCTGATCCGCAAGAAGAGAAGGAAGACGAAGCCGTAGAAGAAGACGCAGACATCGAAGGCATACACTGACAAGGACGTACGTGAGCACAATCAGGGCAAAGTCGCATCAAACGATCGTGTAAACAGACCGGACAAGCACCATACGCCACCTGAGAAGTGATCGCATGTCTCCGGCACAGACCACCCTCCTCTTCCACCTCCTTCCATTGAAGACCTTCCTCCGCCCTCGATTTCGCTTCTTCCATCATCTCAGCCGTAGATCTGATATCGTTAGTAATTCTCAATGATTTAATGGTTTCTTGTGGATGGTGTGTTTTTATGTGGATGTGAGTATATAAGATGACTTATGTACGTTTTACTCGGTTTATGACTGACCTTGACTCGGGAAGGAATTACGTGTTTTGCCATCCATGCGTTTAAATTATACATTTATATCGGCCGTTTGTTTTTGGGCGCGTTGAACAGATTCGTGCGTTATGGTTGGTGGAAGAAGACGGAGAATCTACACGTGTTGGGCGGGACCGATTTGACGGCGTTTTGTCGGCTGTTTATTTATTTGTTTGTTTAATGTTGGTTAGAGCAGAGATAATTGCATCAAATTATTATCAATCACCAGTGTTATTTTAGATTTTATGTTGTAAAGGATTTAATTAGGTAAAACTGATACAGGAATTGGTCAAATCAAAGTTAACTGTCAAGGAAATCAGATTTTTTTTTTTTTTTTGAATGATTCAATTTGAATAAATGAGGGGAAATCTGGTTGAACGAGTCTGAAAGTAGTCAAAAAATGAATACACCAACTTCCGAGTTATATAAAAAGAAATCCTATCAATATTTTATTTACAACGACATTCGAAAATTGACATTCGTAAGTAACGTAACGAAGTCGTGACGTGATGTATCATGTATCCAATCAATCATACTATTCTCTAATTTGCTAGTCTGATTTTAAATGTGGGTCGAAGTTCAATATTTGAATTGTCGTACCACGCTGACAATATTTCCTGGTTGTTACATAAAATACCAATTATATTGGAATTTTTCTTTCTTACACCAAAAAATATATTTTTCATCGTTACATGTGCATTTGACCCCATTTGAGGATGATGATTATTCTGAAAAAACAGAATTCAAAAGTTGTAAGTATCAAATCACTTATATATATATATATATATATATATATATATATATATATGGAAATTTTTTGAATCTAACCAACTTTTAAAACGAAATTCGAAAAATAACCAAGTTTTGAAAATATTTTTGAAAATGTATTTTGCGCTGAATGGTTCAGCGTCTTTTGTAAAAGGCGAGGTATGGTTCCGCGTCTTTCTTAATTACGCGTTCATTGGTTGATTGTGGCGATTAATTAGTAATTAGAAAAAGGCGCGGTATGATTAAGCGCCTAGCGAGGTATGATTCAGCGCCTGGCGAGGTATGATTCAGCGCCTATTCACAGGCTATTTTCTTCCTTTTTTCCCTCTTCTCCCTTCTTTTTTCCCTCTTCTTTCATCTTTTTTTGGGAAATTTTCAAAAAAACCCCTATCTTTTTTGGTAATTATTTTACATAATTAGTAACTATTTTTTTATGATATTTTGGATAAATATGATATTTTAGAAATATTTTAGAAACTTTTTTAGAAATTATGAAATGATAAATATGATATTTTAGAAATATGATACTTTTTTTAGAATTATGAAAGGATAAATATGATATTTTAATTGTAAGAAGGATAAATATAATCTTTGACTTTGTTTTATATGATATCAATGAAACTGAAAACCATAAATTAATAATAATCCACATATCAACACAATCAAAACATACGGAATCAGATCGAAATAGTCTAAATATCACAAACACAATAACAATCAGAACACAATAACAATAACAACACAATCACAACACAATAACAATAATCTAAATGTCATCTCTCGGTGCATTTTGTGTCGGATCGAAATAGTCTGGCTGACCACCATACGAAGTACCGCCACCACCATACGAAGTACCGCCACGACCATACGAAGTACCATACTCATTTTGAAAGTTCGTGTTCATCAAGTCCATGAAATCGGTACCGACAGGAGTGTCATAATTCGGTCGCAAAGTGGAAACGTAATCGGTGAATGGTGGTTGGACAAAGTCATTCGGTGCGCTGGGTGGAGGATCCATCGTGTGTGGAGCCGGTACGTGCGAAAAGTTCAACGACAATTCATCAAGTAAAACCGTCATTCTACCACCCATTTGATCTAAGATCATGCGACATGGGCAAGTAGGGGCACAAGGCGTGCCTTCTCGCGCACGACGAATATCTAGCTGCATCTCGTTGACCTATATTTACAATAAAATTAATTTCGATAACTTCAATTTGATTTAATATAATTACAATAAAAATAATAAATGATGACATATCATGGATCGCAAAAGCGGACCACTAGGTCGGAAGCTAAAATCAGGAGGACTAATCTTGTTGATGATCCACCGCCTCGTTATTCGCCAATACCATCTCATGTAATCCTACAAACATACATGTTATTAGAGAATGAATGTTTAATAAAATATGATCGAACTAATTAAGTTTTGTACCATTCTAGTGAACACGCCGGTCAATACAGTATCGTCCTCTCTAACAACATGTGTATCCCGCTGCTCCCAAAAATCCAAGTAAGATGCGATGTGTGCGTTCTTCAATTTCCCGCGACGCGCCATATTCGGGTTCGTAGGGATGTGTTGGCGATAACCAAACTGGAGCATAACCCTGTCTGGTAGGTGCATCTCCGCGGTATTATAGCATATCAACGGGACTTTTGCCATCCAAATCTCTGAACCAACAAAACAGGCTGGCGGTAGATTTGCCGTAAGCTCATCCGTATAAGGACTCCAAGTAATCTGAAAAATACAATTGTAATTAAAAAATATTAAAATATTAAAATTTTATAATATTAAAATATTAAATTTCTTACTTGTTCGGATTGTAGTTTGTCGAACTGATCAGCATAATACATGACTGAACTCCCCCTGTTGTTCTCAGTGTACGCGTGGCCACCGACATAGTAGTTCATGAGTGGCACCTGAACAACATATCCCGGCGCAGTCATGATGGTAAATCGACAACGGTACTTGGATCTCTCATTTGTAACATCTTCATATACGATGGTAAATCGGCATAAGAATCCTCCCATTTTCCATAAATTATGGCAATTGCATCTGACCGTGCTTGCCATGCAACCTTATAACTAATTTCGATATGATATTCCTTAAAAACAAATTCTTTAATGTTATGAACACCAATAGTTATATCTTGACGCAAATTGGGAAAGATCATCAAACAAATGTGTTCGGCATTTAATTGGCGATTTTGAGATCCAAGACCGGAATTAACACACGTATGTCCACCTTTGAATTTAGTAATTTTCCACGAGATTCCATATTTCGGCACAATTGCACGCAATCTCCACTCACATTCATTTTGAACACATCGAATTTGATATTCACTCGTATTACTTTTCTCTACCCGAAACTGGACAAAATTCTTAATCGACCAATCTCTCAATTGGTTTTGCATTTCTTTCTTCGTTTCAAATAATAGCCCGTGCCAAGATTTCTCGGATGATAAATCATTTTTTTCATCATTGTCGTCATCTCCTTCTTCACATACCATTAAATCCACCCATTCGTCATCTTCAAAAATTTCGGGGATATCCTCTGTCATATTCATTCCATTTATCCACGTCCCGCCTTGACTAGATTCACGAATCACGTAATCTATATCAATTTCTGGAACACTATTTTCACTACTACCATCGTCTTCCTCCATTTCTTCTTCTTCTTCTTCCTCCTCCTCCATATCTTCCTCTAATTCTACGCGCCTCTCTGAGGGTACTGAGGGTCCGGCAAAATGTTCGGATGACCCGGGATGACCCGAATAATTAGCTCTTTGTTCAACAAACAATTGATTGTAACTTCCGGTAATATTTGCCATCATCATGTTTAAACTTGAATCACTATTAATTTCAACAATATTCCAAACTCCTGATTGAAATAACCAATTCGTTTTCAGTATTATATCATACATTTCTGTATTTATTCCAGTGCAATTACGAACCAAATTTATTAAATCCGTAAAATTACTTCCGTTTGGTAAAATTACTAACGTACTTCTGCCTCCTTCATAACGGGGTATATTTCCGTCCCTAACAATATAACCCCCCCAAAAAATACAAAAAGACGCCTCTTTCATGCTTGCACTACAAGTTGTTCTTGTGTCAAATTTATTTTCAATTCTTAATTTTTCAAATTATTTTTTCAACAATTTGTTTTTGTAATTTAAACCCTAACTTCATTCTTATTCTAACCCTAATTTAAATGTCATTTTTGCAATTTAAACCCTAACTTCATTCATATTCTAACTAACCCAAATTTAAATGTCAGTTTTGCAATTTAAACCCTAACTCAATTCCTAATTTAAACCCTAACTTAATTCCTAATTTAAACCCTAATTTAATTCCTAATTTAAATGTCATTTTTGCAATTTAAACCCTAACTTCTTTGTAAATCCTAACTTTTAAACAAAAAATTCATATCAAAAATTCATATCAAAAAATTCATATCTAGCACAAATATAACTAAAATAATCTAAGAAAAATAATTGAATATAAAAAAAAATATACCTTGATAAGTGAACAAACTTCAAATCTGGTCCGAATCTGAAATTTTCAATTCTCTAAATCAAAATCTGTCATTTTAAACAAAAAATGCATATCAGAATCTGTCTAAAATCTGTCTAAAATCTGTCATTTAAAACAAATTTTCAATATAAATAAGAAAAAATAACAACACATACCTTAAAATATGTTTTTATCAACAAAACTGCACCAAAACTGCACCAAAACTGCACCAAACCGAGGAAGAGAAGAAAGAAAGAAAGAAGAAGAAAGAGAGAAGGAAGAAAGGGCGAAGGAAGAAAAAGAGGAAGAGAAGAAAGAAAAGAAAAGAAGAAGCGGCAGAATTAGGGTTACAGAGGAAAGGCGGGGTACCATTCCGCGCCAGGCGCTAAACCATTCAGCGTCTTATACACGTGGCATGATCTGGAGAAAAGGCGGGGAACCATTACGCGCCTAGCGCTGTATCATTAGTCGCCTTTTATTAGTTAATAATTAACCGCCACAATCAACCAATGAACGCGTAATTAAGAAAGGCGCGGCACCATACCTCGCCTTTTACAAAAGGCGCTGAACCATTCAGCGCAAAATACATTTTCAGAAATATTTTCAAAACTTGGTAATTTTTCGAATTTCGTTTTAAAAGTTGGTTAGATTCAAAAAATTTCCTATATATATATATATATATATATATATATATATATAAACAAAAAAATTATATTTAAATATGTAAATTGTAGGAAAAAAAAATATAACGTAAATAATTCATTAAAAAGAATTTGTGCGGATCAGGTTTACCGATAAAGTGGCTGACAAAATTCTTTTATATATTCTAGTGATTAAAAGAAGATATATTGAGAAAACAATACATCACTAACAAGTTTATGGGACTTGTAGGTTTTAAAAAAAATTATAACCGAAAGATATTTCGTCATAAAAAAATATATACTAGATAAATACGATATATGATATATACAAAAATAATGTACACACACATTAAAAACAAAATATAATCATTTTCGAATTCATACTACGAAATGATATTACAAAATGATATTTAAAGATGGATGGTTAGATTAGCTGATTAGTTTCGGGTTCATTAAAAAGTTCAAAACGTAGTAACGTTGTTGTAGAGAAGCAAAAACCATTATATTCATTATTTTTTCATTATGTATCCGTTCGGCAACACATGAAATAACGGAAGAGTGGAAGAGTGGAAGAAAACTAATTATATTTTATTCCAAAGATGTTTGGTAGATTAAATAGTGGAAGAGTGAAAGTAAAAGTTAAATTAATATTTTTTATTGAAAATGATGAGAGGGAGGAAGAGAAAAAAAATTATATTCCATCTTCTTCCAGTCTTCCACCTCCCCCATGGAATAGAGTTAAACCACACTATTTTATTTTCTTCCAACCTTGTTCGGCGGAATAAAATAATTTCTTCCACTCTCTTTCACTATTCCACTCTAATTCCATGTTGCCGAACGGACTCTATATTATGTTTTGATTGTCCTCCCATATCTTGTTTGATCAGGTTGAAATATCCACACGAGAAATTATAGATAATATCACCATTACTTCGTTCTTTTTTTTAGTTAACTAGTCTTAGTACGTGCTTCGCACGTATTAACTTTTGATGACTTAAACCTTGTTTAGCACCATTTCATGTTTATATATCTGAAAAAACGGAAAAAAAAAATTGTTTATTTTTCTTTTTTGCAAAATAGATGTTCCATTTTTTGAATTGAAAAGCAAAATTTATGTTCATAAATTAATAAAAGTATTATTTTCGTTGTAATATGTATATTCTCATATTTTATTTTATAGTATCGATAGCACATTCTCTGCAAAATATTTGTATATGTCTACATCATTTTCAACCTTCAGTATCTTATTTCCAATTCTCATATATATTATTTTGAGCATCAATAAAGCATTTGCAAGTATTTTCAGCATCATGATTAATATATCATTTTCAAAATCAATATATTATTTCAATATTAATACATTTTTTGCGGTGCAAATATAATTTATTTGGTGTGGATATATCGATTTTAGTAGATGTCTATTATTAATATATACTAATATACATTTTCAATGTTAATTAATATATCATTATTATCGTAAAATATTTTTGTATTGATAGTATATATCATTTTTAAGTGCTAATCTCCCAGTCTAACTGATAACGTATTATTTTCAATTGAAATGTAACTTTATTTTGTGTCAATTAAGTCTTTCCAACACATATTTTCTTAATACAATATACTCAATGCTAATATTTCACTTTTAATTATGGATATTGTTCTTTGTGCTAATGTACCATTTTCTGTGTCAATGTACCGTTTTACGTAAGATCGGTATTGGTTCAAAGTTTTTAAGGGCTAATATTTTTTTCTCATGAGTACTTAATTTTGAAGTATATATGAATTTCATTTCCAAAAATGAAAGAGAAATCGTTTTCAAAATCTTGTTTTATATTTTTTAATTAAAACAAATGAAAACAGAGATATTTATGCATACATGTTTTCGTTATTTCATATTTGTTATTTGAAAAGAGAAAAAACAATAACACTACTAAAACTCTAACAAAATTATATCTGTAACTTGTAAATATCTTAATCAATCACTATCAATTTTTAATTGTGCGATTTACTGCCACTATACTTTTGATTTTTAATTATTTGTTTTAATAAGCGTGTGATTTATCAAATTTGAGTGACTTAACTTTCAATTGTTCAAATTAGTTACCCCATAATTTTTGTGGCTTCAAATTATTATTAAAAAAATTATTTACCCAAATTGTATCACTATGTTCTGTGCTAGTCCAAATTTGACAATCACATTTTAATTGTGTTTGTATTAAATAAGATCACTTTTATTAACTTTTAGTCCTTCGACTTTTAGTAGTCCATATTAATACTCAATTTTTTATTAGTTTCACGCTCACTAAGCTTTCAATTTATACAAATTGATTCACTCGATCTATTAATTTCGCAAGTTTTAATTTTATTAAATGTCCGCCTGTTGTCCCGATTATAGAAATATTTTAAATTTTAATCACTCAGATTTAGTTGCCTCGATAAGTCATTCAATTTTCAATTATCGCCGTGTTGTTAATAAAGATTAAATTTGCGGAACTTAACTCGTGAATGTTAGTGACACAATTTTAATTGTTCTCGATAAGTCATTCAATTTTCTCTTATTGTTAGTAACTCGACTTTTAATTGTCATAATACTTTCATTATAGAAAAATTTAATCATCCAAGTTATTCATTCTCAATTTGAGAATTTTCGGTTCTACTTCTTTTGTTACAAACTTTTTTGTTTATTCAAATTAAATCACTCTACAAAATTTTATTTATTCAATTTTTAATTCTCTCCAAAAAAAAATGTTTGACAACTACTTTGTACATCTAAAATACTAAATCCAAGATCACTAATTTGTTTTCTAAAATACTAAAAATATGTATTTCTTTCAGTATTTTCTTATTAAGTCAACTATAAATAACAACTCGAGGAACCCTAAATCCAAGATCACTGAAAAAAGGAACGATCTGAAGCCTCTCTGCCGAATCACAATATATCATATATTCACCCAAATAATTATATAAATAAAATTCTTTCTTTTGATTTGTATGATAATGATGTTTTCCAAAATTCAAATAAAATAACCTTAACACAAATACCCAATTAGGGACGTTCATTCGGTCGGTTCGGTTCAAACCGAACCGAATAAGACTAAACAAATTCAAACCGAACCGAACCGTTTTAACTTTCGAACCGATTAAGAACCGAACCGAATAAACCGAATTCTTATTCGGTTTATTCGGTTGAACCGAATAAGAAACATTATAACTTTAAAATAAAAATAAATTTATCGAAAAAATATATTTATTTATCAAAAAATATAAATACATATTATAAAATATAATTATTATTTTATAAAAAATTTATATTATTTTTTTATATTTTAACATTATTATATTAAAAATTACGAAAAATGAGATGTTATTCGGTCGGTTCGGTTTAACCGGTTTTCATCACATCAAAACCGAACCGAACAATACTATTTTTTGAACCAAACCGAATCAAATAAATCGAAAAATCGAACCGATTAAACCGAATTCGACCGGTTCGGTTCGGTATCCGAATAAATCGAATTAAACCGTTTGAACACCCCTATACCCAATGCCACCGATTAAGGCCCATTACTGTTTCAAATCCAGATGAATAAAGAAATAAATTTTCATCGTGTGATTTTCTCAAGTCAAGTGGCAATTGATTTGATTCTTTCATGAAATGATGAGCTTGACAAAAATATATAACAAAACGTTACATTTTCTCCAAACTGGTGGCAAAAACATCCAACACACGTTCAGCGCAAATGATGTCTTTTTCGTTCCTTTTTTTAATAGAACAATAATAACAATTAGATTTTAGATTTCAGTATTAAAACTGGCCCGGCACATTCATAGCATTTTTTAACATATGAAACAGCATGGCATAAATTATATTTTTCTCATACATGTTCAAAGACGTATGTGTGTATTAAAAAAAAAGAGAATTATTTGTGAATAATTCATTCAATGTACACTTGACAAATATATTAGTTAAAATAATCTCCTCTCATCTTATATTAATAATAAATTTCACTTTCATCTTTAATTCCTCTATTATGTCATCAGTGTAAATCCCTTTTTTAACAATTTCCACATGGTTGAATACAAGACCTTATTAAAAGAAATTATCTCGCCAAATTATCTACATTGTGTGACACATTCTAAAAAAAATGGATTTTTTTTGAAGAAGATTGAACCGAAAAATAAACCAATTAGCAACCTTTAACATTGAACAACATTGCAATCAAGATGACCAACAAAACTACAATTATACTGATCACGCCTTTCTTTGCTGATTCACATCTGAAGAGAAAATTGGACACATAATGATGTCATGTTTTAATGGGCTATTAATTGGACTCAACAAGTAAAAATTATGTTTCAGAAATGGAGATGCAATGTAGTTTTAAAGCATGTAGTTCATTAAATTCAAATGGACAAAAAAAAACCCTAAAATTACTCCCAAGGAAAAATAGAAAAGAAAAGATAGAAGACTTACATGAAAAAGAATGTGACGCCAATGCTACGAGTCCCCAGATTGTTATCGGTGCCTGTTCAAACGAAAATTTAAAGTTAACAAATTGAAGATCGACAAATCTAAGATTCAAATTAAACCTCAAGGAACAAGGTAGCAGGACGGTCGTGTGGAGGCGTAAGGGTCATGGAATCCTCAAATCTTTGCCTTGAGACATAGCGGGTTGATCGACATAAATCTTGGAACATAGCGGGTTCGGGTTTGAGAACCCGCATATGATTGAGGAGATTGTACATGGAAATCAGAGAGAGGGCCATGAGATATTGTAGGCGACGACCGGAGAAAACGGAGAACCGTGAGACTTTTTGCGTCAGAGGGAGAGTTCGGGTTAGGGTTTGCCGAAGGTTCCGTCAGGCGAGGTGAGAAGTGAAGTGGTGAGGAAGAAGATAACTGGTTCACGATTGAGAAGGGATGAAATTGGGGATGAACTCATGAATTCGGCTAATTAACCCACTAATTAATCATTAATTAACTATTACATATTATTTAATATTAAAAGTACATCCGATTAATCATTAATTCGGTTAATTAACCCACTAATTAATGATTAATTAGTGGATTGAGGGTGGGTGGGGAAAATGAGGGGGTACAGTATATGCCCTCTAATCACATGCATGCTTTTCTCATGCAAAGTTAGTTAAGGCAAAATGAGTGTTGTGTTTCGTTGTTGAGAAGAAGAAGACTTGATAAAATTTGATAAACTATGCATATGTGATAGACGTACAATTGATGTATTTGTGTTATTCCTGAAATATTATTGTACTGTACAGTGATATTAATATTATTTTGAACCACCTCAAATAAATCAATATTTATCACAATCTCAGGAAAACTCGTTAGTATGTATTGGACGAGGCCATTTACTGTACCCCCCATATGCATTCCCACTTTGCCGATATCCTTTCCATCTCCCAAAAATTACCCCACTCGATTAACTATGCTTCGAATTACTTGTTAATTGAAATAATGAATTATTATATACTTGTATTAGGTGTTAATTACATCACAATTAATTGTTAATTCGAAACACTTGTTAATCTGGAGAGAGAGTGGGGTGCAAATTGGAGAAGGGAATTAACACACTAGCCCCCCCCCCCCCCCCCCCCCCCCCCCCCCCCCCCCCCCCCCCCCCCCCTTGGGGCAAGGTATAATTTCCCGTATTGGACCACATCAAACAAACCAAACATTTCTGTCTCTTTGTTGAAAGAAGAAATTGAGATAGATAATGTCTACACTGGGAAATGGGAATGTACGCGAAACTAGATTCATCGCATAAATCGACGTTCGATATGTGTGTGGATCTGGTTGGCGAAGGCATTGGTTTTCTAAGAACTGTTGGCCTCGCCAAGCAGGACTTACACACTACTAGATAACGATGCTTGCACGAGCCCGACAATGAAAATCGCCACGGCAAGTACATTTCTACGAACATATGATGTAGAGACAAATGCAGCTGGCCGGTTCGGAAAAATTGTACGTGAGTTTCTTCCACTCGTGTATAATTGTACTTTCAGTTCCGCATCAATTTTTATATTCGACGAAAAAATGATTTCTCTCTCTAAAAACAAATGTGATTATTCTATATAAATTAATTTTATTCATCTTTTATATTCACAACAAAATCTAAGTCTAATTGTTAGAAAAATGATATTTCAAAATTTGTCAGGAAGGCTCAGTTTCATGTGTATCCCTGTATAATCAAATTTTCATGACTAACCTTTTAATCTCAAGATTTTTCTTTTGGAAAATGTTGGACATCCCCTAGTACTCTCCCCCACAACTCTTGATGATATGAATATGATTTAACACCTTAATTTTTAACACATTAATTTATGGATTGACACTTTAATGAAATATTAAATCATAAATTAACATAGTTAAACCATAAATTAAAATGTCAATCCATAAATATATGTGTAAAATCAAATTTTAAATATAATGCCATGTCATCAAGGCTTGTGGGGGAGAATACCAGGGAACATACATCACTACTCTTTTCTTTTATAAAGGTATATACTTGTTTGGACTGTAGCAATTGTTCAAGTTACTGTATTATATTGGACCACATCAAACATATGCGATAGACGTACAATTGGTGCATTTGTGTTATTCATGAGATATTATTGTATAGTGATACTAATATTATTTTGAACCACATCAAATAAATCAATTTTTATCATATTTTCAGAAAAATCGTTAGTACCTCACTATTATATTGGACCACATCAAACAAGCCAAGAGTTTGTGTCTCGTCATCATCGAAAGAGGAAGATGCAACATACACAAATGTGAAGAAATTAAGTGAGATAATGTCTATACTGGAAATGTACGCCGAACTAGATTCACCGCACAAATCGACGTTCAATATATGCGTGGATCTAGTTGGCGAAGGCATTGGTTTTCTAAGAATCGTTGGCCTCGCAATGTACGACTTACACACTACTTGCGTGCGCGGGCCTAGCGATGAAAATCGCCATGGCAGGTACATTTCTACGAACATGTGTAGACGCATTGGTCGAGGATGATAAAGAGACACATGAAGCTGGCCGGTTCAAAAAACAAAATTACTTGAGTTGCTTCCACTCGCGTATAATTGCACTTTCAGTGCCGAATCAATTTCTATATTCGACGAAAGCAGGATTCCGCTCTCAAAAAACAAAGGTGGTTTTTTTATTCATCTTTCATATTCATATGATAATTGAGAGTAATATTCCGCTATGTACGATAATATTTTCGGGGATCTGTATTGTGCTCGAGAATGTTAATATCCAGTTTTTTTTTTAACTATATTATTATTGTAATAATTTTATATACCAATTTATTTTGAATGGAATAATTGAAATGTTAAACAATCATATGAACATAAATAAAAGTGATTGTATGAGTACAATTTTTTTCTTTCCATTTTCATTATAACACAAAATTTGACGTTGTACTTGTGATAAATAATTTCGTAAAATAAACTCAAACATGTAAGGATTCGTGTTCTATGCACACTTAAAATTCTAACTCTGAAAATTGATTAAACCCTAGATTCATCTCGCTCTTCTTCTCCGATCAACCTCTATTTTCTGCCTCCATATCATCACCGGAGGTATGGCAAATGTCATATAATTTGCACTATTGTTTAGTTTTTTCCCTGTATCATTGTCTGTAGATGCGTAAACGAATTGAAACCACAAAAATCAAGTTCGGAATTTTGAAACTTTGATTATTTTCAGTGTTTTTGTCTGACATTTTTGTTGATTTTCTTCAACACTGATATAAAATCCGACGCTTCAAATTCCAAATTCATTCGATGTTTCGATGTTTCGATTTTATATGTATATATATTTTTACATGTTCTCAAACAAGATTCCAAAGCTTAAGATTCGTAGACATTTTATTGGAAGTACTTCAATGATATCAGGAGAAAAAAAATCAATTGATAGGATTCATACGTACAGGTACAGCTGATTAAGTCTTTAACATTGTTTCTTCTCCGTTGTAACGAGTGATGATTATCGCCCCGATTTGACGGCGTTTGGTCGCATGTACTTTATTTATCTAATATTGGTTACGTTACATAGTATATTTTAGATTGTTAAGGATATATTGTGTAAAATTGATATACAAATTAACGAAAAGAAAAAATACAAATATATATAGTTTCGTGTTTGAAAATGTACTATTTTATTGTTTGAAAAACAAAACAAAATTTAATCCAATTTGCACATGTGGCGAAAATCTAATTGTATGATTACGAAAGTAGTCAAATAGTACAAATTTCTCAGAACAGTTGACGCATTCCTCTCAAAACTGGTACGGTACCGGTACCGGTTCCGTTACCTCTCCCCTTTCTTCTCCGACAGATTTTACGAAAACATTCCCTCCGAATTATCCCCAATTTACAATTCAGTCTGGTACAGATTTTGCCAAATTAAGCTTGTTGGTAGATGGAATTAGCGTACCTTCCCTTGAAATCAGTGTTGATTGTATTGAGCCGAGCCTCCCAGTTTGCTACCATTATATTATGCAATAAAAAGTAGCATAAATAAAATCGTGACACAAAATAAACATCAAAGTAAACATGATTTGCAATGTAACGAAGAGGTTTGCCAGAGAAGGGTGTTCAACGCGACATTGTAGCTATGACGAGAGAGGAGGTTCATGTAGGTAGAAAACAAGGCCAGTGTATATTAATAATCAACGAGAGCTCGTGAAGGTAATATGAGAAGAAGGCCACGGAAATTAATCAACGAGACACTGCAGCTTTGAGACGAGCAGAAACGAGATAGAAAATGACGAGGCTGAATATTTTGTTGAACGGCAGATATATGGATACATGGAGAGCGAAATCTACTGATGAAATACAGAATTTTTAGGGGCTAACAAACTATAGGGACACCCTGAAATCAAACAAAGAATTTTTGTATAATTTTATATTTCAAAAAATATTTTTATCAAAATCCCTCAAATTAAACATATGCCTTCTAAGTTTATGATTTAATTCGAAAAATAAATTTATGTATTTTATTAAGCTATTTAAAATTGGGCGGGAGTAGGGAAAAAGAAGAAGGAAAAGAATAAGAACAAAAGAAAATACATTAATTAGGGTATATGATAAATATATTCCATCAACGTTTCGATATATGAAAATTGCACTCAAAATAATGGATTACTGAACAACTGGTTAATGAAGTGGTCACTCTAATGTGTCAAATTAAAATAATTTATTGTTATTTCATATATATATTATTTATTTTTATTCCTGCCAAATTCAATTTCATTCTCTTTCAAATTCCAAACAAACTAAAACCCGTTCAACCTATTACGACAAAACTATTCTTTTAGGGCCGTTTGATTTGAAAGAATAAGAAACAATGTATTGGTTTCTCGAATTTTGGTTATTTTTCTTTTTGTTTGATGTGATTCGTTATGATCATTATGATAGCAAAGTGAATTCTTGGTTATTTCATTTTGATGTCTTAAAAAAATTGGAAAATAATATTATATATAAACAATTAATTGTTGGGGAATCCTTGAAAAATCCCCTAATTTTTTTGAGATTTGTCAAAAACCCCTTAATTTTTTTGGGAGGTGGAATATTTGAGTGGAATGGAATTTTAAATTTTCCCAAATCAAGATTCTTTGTTTGGTGTGAGAATTAAAATGAAACTAATTAGTTCTAGAAAAATATTATTCCCCAATCCTAATGAAATGAAATTCTCTCAAAATGTTGGAATTTCAAAGTGGAGAATTTCATTAACAAAAAAGTAAAGACACCTAATTAACATTATATTGTAATTATTATATTAATACAATTAAAATAATATTATATATTATAATAATCATATAAAACAATATTCTTATGTCTATATAATTAGTATAATATTATATAGTATTATAAATAATATTATTATATGAATAACACATAATATTATAATAATAAAATAATTATGTAACAATTATGTAACAATTTTATTACAATAAAAAAATTACATTATAATTATTATTTTCATATAAATAATAATAATAACAATAACAATAACAACAACAACAACAACAATAATAATAATAATAATAATACTCAAAGAATACTCAAAGAATAATTACAATTGTAATTGTTAAATCTATAAAATTGACATAATATTATATATTATTATAATTATAATAATAACAAAAATTTTATGATAATTATATTATATGAATATAATATTATATATTTTATTATAAAGAATGTTATTATACGGATAAAATGTTGTTGGTTAATTCTAACATATGCCATTCTTGAAGAGAACGAGAAGGTCCGTTACCACGGACATTGATGGTCCGTTATAACGGACATACTTTTTGCAGTCTTCTTTATTAATTCATTATTTTGATCGATTTCGAATATATTTCTTTGACTAATTTTGAGGTTAATAGTTCATAAACAAGTTTAGAAATACCTATAAGTTGTTTTGGTGATTTGTATGATATCCCAACTTTCGGAGTCTTCGATGTCTTGGTTCTTGTGTATCTTCACGACGATTCTTGGACGTCTTGATCTTTCGTGTCTTCACAATTCTTGAATGATCTTTACTTGTGTTTATCTTGATCTTTTTATTGTATTTGTACCTATGTCTCCAACAAGTTGTATTTAATGGAATTGTTAGTAATATCGACATTGTTTTTGAGATAATCAAACAATCGGAAATTTTAACCAAGAAACTCCCCTTTTTTATTCATTTCAAAACAATGTCGATTTGGAGAGATAAATCGATTATCAAGTATCTTTCCAATATGGTTATTTTTTCTCCTCCTATTTGAAAAGAATCAAAAGGGTACCAAAAAAAATACCACGAAGGAAAGCTCTCCCTACACACAAGCTCTTCCTAAATATTTGCGTAACGCAATTGTTTAGGCTTGCATGTAGTTGAAATTCGCAAATGTGAATGATTTGTAGAAGAATATATATTATATTTTTAGTTTTTGATATTTGCATGTGTTTGAGAAAAATAGAGAATCTTGGATAATTTAATTTTGATAATCATAGCAGCACATACCACACAATTAAAAAAAAAAAGCATACATAAGCAAATATGTCATGCATACATCACATAAAACATAATTCGAAATACAATTTTTTTTTTTTTTGAAAAACAAAACAAACAAGATCATGCATATGATAAAACTACTAATAATTTTAAAATAGATTTTGGCTCTAGTGAGATATTTGGAAACACTTGATATCCTCGTTGGGAGAGTCGTCGTTGTTGAATTGGTTGAACCAGCGGGACATGGTCTCGAAACGGCGATCGATATGGCCGTACATTTCTTGGCGGAGTTGGAGAGCATGGGCACGAGTGAGTTGGTTGTCGGAGAGGATCTCGTCGCGGGCACGCGGATATTTTTTCTGGTATTACCCGCTCCGTTCGGATCGGGTACTCGCGGATTCGGATTTTTATCCAACCCATTGACATCCCTAGAGCTCTCTAACCCTCCCGAGTTCCGCCTTCGCCCACGCATATAAAATAACTTCATGATATTGTATTTTAATTGTCTCCCATGTCTTATTTGATATTTATAAATATCTTCACAAGAAATTGCAAACGATAGTAGATAGTCCCGTGTCTTCATTCTACTTTAGTTTAATGCATTTAGAAATTTAAAATGAATATGCAAAAAAATTTAGCCCTAATATATAATGTTCGTACTTCATCATATTTTTGTGCATTAAAACGCCCCTTTTCAAAAGTGCAAATTGCATGACATAACTTACTCGCATGCATGCTCTTCTCATGTAAGTTGGTTCAAGGCGAAATTATCACATACTTGATGCTCGTTATCAATGGTGAATTCACCATCCAAATAATTTTACCCGATTTCATAAATTGCCATCCCTTTTGTACCATAAATTGTGCCGATAATAGCATGAATTCGTATGTGATATTATTTGATTGCAAGAGATCATACTGCATACATCATTGGTCAGCTTGTCTGGAAATGACATATTCAAGATTATACTCGAATAAATTACAAAAAGAAAATGATACGTTTTAATACATTTAGATAACTTTTTAGGGTATTATTATTATTATTATTATTATTATTATTATAAAATATTAGATATTAAAATAAAAACATAATTACAATACTCGTTGCGTAACGAAAACAGTATCGTGGTTACTTTATTTGCATAGAAATCGGACATTGAGGGTATAGGGTAATGCTATTTTATTACATTTAAAAATAATTAATTTATAGGACGATTTTAAAGTAGAACCTTTTTCTTAACTGCACGGTTGAGATTAAACCATACAAATAAATAAAATAGTAATTATTTATAGGATAATCTTATATGGTAATGCTACTTTATTACATTTAAAAGTAATTAATTTATAGGACGATTTTATGGTAGAACTTGTTCTTAACTGGACGGTTGTGATTAAATTTATTTACGATAGATTTTTTGTTAAAAAAAAATAGTAATTATTTACCCCTCTCACATCCAAACACACGGTCCCTCCAATCTCATATTTTTTTGATAACTTTTCTTCATTATCCCTTTCTCGCTCTCTCTTGCATTGAATCCCTACGAGCTTTAGACCGGCGCGATTGCGCGAGATCTTTTTTTAGTTTTTATTTTGAATATTTGTCTTTTTTTGTTTTTGGTGGGCGTTGTTGTTTGGATCGTGAATTTTGTGCTTTTGTTAGCTTTTTATGTTGGTGTTTTGTTTTGTTTGTGTCGCGAGCATAGATATTTTAAAAATACACTAAAGAAATGAGCATGTCGATATCAATAAGTAAAAAAATCTGAGTTGAGCATCATAGTTGTTGTATCTTACAAATCCATATAAACAAACATTAAAAAAAGTACTAAAATCAAAACACACATAAGACGTACATAAGGTGTCCTTCATAATAAAATATTAAAAAACATCACTTTGTTGTTATCATCTTAGGGTAATAGTAGAGTTATATTATGTTATTTGCAAAATATTCTTGTTGGAAAAAATTTCAAAATGCAATACAGAAAATGCAAATTTTTCAAAATAAAACAGTACATAATGTTGCATGACTTTTAATATTTTGGAAAATTATAGTGATTACAACAATACCAAGTTTTAATTAATTCAGTTATTAAATAATTATGCGATGAAATGCGTTGAAAAAGATAAACAGTTTCATTTGGATATAAAATACATGAGCATACTCTGTTTGCCTCAGTAAATCATGATTTCTATAAATTTTAGAACAAGAACCGTTTGAATTTTTCAAGAGCCGGTTTTCTTGAACAATTCAAACGGTTCTTGCTTAAAAATTTATTTATTTTTTATAGATCATCGACAAAATAAAAAAAATACCAAACATAGCTTGTCATAAATTTCACAAATAATTTGAGCAATGAAAATGTGAAAAACCAAAGATTGCAAAGTCTCAGTAGTTTTGTGTTTTAATAATCGTGAAACGTTCAAACCGGAAAAGACAAACAGAAGCGAGTCAAGTTCCACACCTTAATCTACTAAATTCAAACCTCTTTTGAGGCATTATTTCCTTCTTGAGTTATTTCGTTTTGTCCCACTTTTTCGAATTCCGTTAGGAGAAAATAAAGCAGAAATAGTACCGTATAAAGCATGGGATAAATTTTGCAAGTCACTTGGACCAATGAAATTATCAAAATAAAAGATTGCAAAGCCTCAGTAGTTTTGTGTTTTCTTTATTGAACATAATTTTCTCCTTTAGCTTGAGTGATTGTTCTAAAGTGAGTCCTTCTTATCGTAATACGACAAATCAACAAAATAATTTTCATTTTTAGGATCATAATAATCATTATTTGTACAATATTAGAGTTTACGGTCAGAGACGATTTATTGTTCGAAACTTTATGTTGCTCAATATTAGGGTTTATTTTTTTTCGATCCGACATGAAATATGTAAGCAAGATTCATTTGTCTTCATTGTTTGAAACTTTATGTTGCTCAATCATTTGCTAACACAAGAAGAGGTCTTGCTAACAAAAGAAGAAACATGTTCATAACAAAACAGGCAATATCCAATATGTTTGAGTTGAATGAAATATTTGGAAGAAATTTTCTGGAAATAGAAAGGATTGCATCGTAACTCGTTTGTAAAGTTAGTCTTTCGAGTTTCGATCATGTTTCGGTCATAAATGCGAAGCTTCAAAAGTGAAACACCGAATAGGCGAATAGCACGTGTGGTCAAACTTTTTTTTTTTTTTTTTTAATCATCAGGATTTTGTTATTACCTTTTTTTTTCATAGTTTGAATATGATAAGGTCCCGTTAACTACGTAAGAAACTTGTTCACAACAAAATAGACAATATCCAATATTTTATCATAGAATAAAATATTCACCAAAAATTGTTTCCATATTTTGCTTGATTTATCAATAGCGAAATACCTGATTTATCAATAGAGAAATACCAAATTGAAGCACGTAATAATTATTATAAAAAAATGTATTTTTGTGTAATTGGTAAATATGTGCAAGAGCTTCATTTTGTACTTTCCATTTTGTTATTGGTTTGTATGCAAAATGCAAAAATATGAAGAGAAAACATAGAAAGGTGTACATATTAACAAGAAAAATTATACTTGTCCCCTTTAATATCCCCTCAATGTATTGATGTGGTGGCAATATTGATTAAATACATTAAATGTTAAATTAGGTGGCAAACTGTATTTATTAGGTGGTAAATCAAATTATTAAAAAATAATTTGCTTTATTTAATATTTTTATTATATTTAATTTAACACATGATAAGTTATATTCATTTGAACAAATTTTTATTATTTTGTTTCAATTTTTTTTTTTAAAAAAAGATTTTCATTTTCTAATTTTTGCGAAATTATTATTTTCATTTTCATTATTATATTTTTGTTTATTTTTTACGATGGTTTCATTTATGTATCTGTTTAACACATGTTAATTGGTATATTAATTTAGTCCAATAATTTCTTTTCCAAATTTATAGATTTAAATTTCATTAATTATAGATGGTGGTAAACGAAGTTGTTAAAAATATTAAATAAATTAATGATGTATGAAACGGTGAATCATTTTTGCCTTCTTTTCTTATATAGGATGGAAAAAATTAAATAATCATGGTTTACCACCATCATGAATACAGATGCCAACACATCAATCAATCGAGGGGATTTTAAGGGGGACATGCATCACCATTCTATTAACAATACTCGCCAAATTTGCATTTGAATCATGAAGATCAATACATAAAAGAAAAACATCGCATAGGTTGAGGACACGTGAGCAATATTTTTTTCCCGAGTTTTTTTGAATAATCAAAGCACTATGTTATCTGCCCTTTTTCATTTGGAGCGATTTTTTTTTGCGTAGTTTAAAGTAAATAAGTTGAACTATTTTATTATTACTCTTTTAGTTCGGATCTTCAATAAAGCTCGTAATCCTTATTATTGCAAAGAGTGGTGATAGACATCCCCCTTAGAATCCCCTAGCACAATTGATGTGTTGACAAAAACATTAAATTTGACCCAATAGATCGATTCACCATTTACCACATGTGAAACTTGTGAAATTTAATCAAAATGTAATAAAATAAGTTAGGTTTACCACCTGGTAAACCTAAGATGTAAAATTTGTTATTATTAAACGTATTAAATGTTTCTTTGCCAACACATCAAGTTTTCTGGGGGATTTTAGAGGGGACAAGTATAATTTTTCTATTGCAAAATACGTCATGGAAGACATGATGAAATAACAAAACTCATATGAAACGAAAAAAATTAGTTCAAGGAGCAACCGTTGTGATGAGCTGAGTGAAAACGTCCAAATTATAATTAGCCAATAAAGTTCGTAATCCTTATTATCGCATCAGATATCATTAAAGACACGATAAAAATAACAAAGCTCATAATAAACGCAAATTTTTAGTTAAAAGAGCAACCGTTGTGAGGAGCCGACAAAATGCATCCAAATTGCAATTAGTCAACGATGTTCATATTTAGTATTGCATAAGAGAGCATGAAAAGCACGATGGAAAAAAAAACTCATGACGATGATGATGATCATCATGACATGACGACGACGACGACGACGATGATGATGATGAGATGATGAATATTTTACATTAGAGCAAAATTATGAGTATAATAAAGTACAAAAACAGAATACTATGAGCACATATATTAGAGTATTGTGCATTACAACAAATTTAATCCTCGGAAACAATTGGATGACAACAACCTATCAATTCCGAGGTTCAAAAAAGTGTATTGAATTTAAATATTGTGATGTATATGAGTCAAAATATTGCATTGGAGGATTAATGATGTATGTAGCTTAACTGGGCTCATCTATACTATATACTAATTCAAGGGGATTTGCAGCCTCCTGGTGCAGCCACGTCACCAGGGGCCTTTTCGTAAAAAAAAAATATTTTTTTACATTTTGGTCCTTTTTTAATTACAAATTGGTCCTTTTTTCTAAAAAAATTTACATTTTGGTCCTTTTTTTTTACACTTTGGTCCTCTATATTTTCATTTTGGTCCTTCGAAGTTTTCAAATTTACATTTTAGTCCAGGGGTCTCAAATTGGTCCTATTTTTTTAAAAAAATTACATTTTGGTCCTTTTTTCCACATTTTTGTCATTTATATTTGCATTTTGATCCTTCGAAGTTTTAAAATTTACATTTTGGTCCAGGGGCCTCTTTGTAAAAATAATTTATTTACATTTTGGTACTTTTTTGAAAAAAAAAAAAAATTTGGTCCTTTTTATTTACATTTTGGTCCTTTTTTATTTGCATTTTGGTCCTTTTTATTTACATTTAGTCCTTTCAAGTTTGAAAAATTAAACTTTGGTCCAGGAGCCTCTTTGTAAAAAATTTACGTACATTTTGGTCTTTTTTAGTTGAAAAAACTATATTTTGGTCCTTTCTATTTACATTTTTGTCCTTTTGAGTTTAGAAAATTACATTTCGGTCCTTCATATTTACATCTTCATCCTTTTTTACATTTTTGAATTTATATTATAGTCCTTTTTATTTATATCTTGGTCCTTTTCAGTTTTACTTCACACTTTGGTACTTTTTATTAACATTTTGGTCCTTTTTAATTTAAATTTCGGTCCTTTTTTACATTATTAATAATTTCTCTCATCTCAAGCGTCCACATCAACACCTTATTATGCCTCCCTATCACCACTTTACTTGAAAATTTTTCAAAAGACTCTTTAAATTTTTAGATATTGTAAAAAAAAATTAATTTATTTATGTATTCATTGGGATTTGCAGCCTCCTGATGCAGCCACGTCACCATGGGCCTTTCGTAAAAAAAAATATTTTTTTTACATTTTGGTCCTTTTTTAATTACAAATTGGTCCTTTTTCCGAACAAAATTTACGTTTTGGTCCTTTTTTTTTTACATTTTGGTCCTTCGAAGTTTTCAAATTTACATTTTAGTCCAGGGGTCTCAAATTGGTCCTATTTTTTTTTAAAAATTACATTTTGGTCCTTTATATTTGCATTTTGATCCTTCGAAGTTTTAAAATTTACATTTTGGTCCAGGGGCCTCTTTGTAAAAATAATTTATTTACATTTTGGTACTTTTTTGAAAAAAAAAAAAAATTGGTCCTTTTTATTTACATTTTGGTCCTTTTTATTTGCATTTTGGTCATTTTTATTTACATTTAGTCCTTTCAAGTTTGAAAAATTAAACTTTGGTCCAGGAGCCTCTTTGTAAAAAAATTATTTTCATTTTGGTCCTTTTTAGTTGAAAAAACTATATTTTGGTCCTTTCTATTTACATTTTTGTCCTTTTGAGTTTAGAAAATTACATTTCGGTCCTTCATATTTACATCTTCATCCTTTTTTACATTTTTGAATTTATATTATAGTCCTTTTTATTTATATCTTGGTCCTTTTCAGTTTTACTTCACACTTTGGTACTTTTTATTAACATTTTGGTCCTTTTTAATTTAAATTTCGGTCCTTTTTTACATTATTAATAATTCCTCTCATCTCATGCGTCCACATCAACACCTTATTATGCCTCCCTATCACCACTTTACTTGAAAAATTTTCAAAAGACTCCTTAAATTTTTAGATATTGTAAAAAAAAATTAATTTACATATGTATTCATTTAAAAAAAATGCTTTTTTAATTTTAAAAAATTCTTAAACTTTTTGTAATACATAATAATTAAAAAAAAATTACTAAATGTTATATGTTATATAATTTTAATATTTCATTCATTACAAATATTCGACTTATGTATTATTTTTCTTGAAAAACTAAAATAAAATTATAATAAGTTGAACAATATTAATAAAAGAACATCTTGCAAATATTTAAAAATAAAATATCACAAAACTATTAAAAAATACATAAAAGGAAAACTAAAAAAAAAGTAGATATTTAAATAGATATTTTCTATGAATATATTTGCAAGATGTTTATTTATTATTATTTAATGTTAGTTTTTTTATGAATAAAGAATGGAATATTAAAATTATATAAACAAAATATGTAATAATTTAAATTTTTTTTAAATCACTACATGTTAAGAAGTGTTTATGAATTTTCTTAAAATTAATAAAAAATAACAAAAATAAGTTTTAATTATTACATATGAGATTTCGAAGGTATTTTGAAAAAAAAAAATTAATATCATCCATAAGGAGTATTTTAAAATAAAAGTTTGGTAAAGAATTTTTTTTTTGGAGTTTACGAAAAGATAGAGGATTTTTTACAATATCCAAAAAAAATTAGGGGGTTAAAAATATACCAAATCACGGATGTGCGAATAATCATGACATAATTTAAATTAAAGGTTCGAACGAAACGGTTAGCGATGACATCGTGAAACTTTGTTGTTGGCCGACCACACAAAGGGCAAAAAATATTTGTGCTAAATATGTAGCGAAATTAAGGATTTGTGAAATTAAGAACACTTTTTTTCAGCAATGTTTTCTGATCTATTAGGTTCTTAATAAATTTCATGACGACTCATTCGTTCTTTTTCCTTATTTTGTTTATGATGTATAAAATATAGATAATTGTTTTTAGCAATAACCGTTTGAATTATTCAAGAAATCCGGCTCTTAAAATATTCAAACGATTTTTGCTACAAAAGTTCACACGCACACAACACACTAAATTACACATATAATAATGATTACAAAAAGAAATTCACATACACAAAATGAACAACAATTTTCATCAACTAAATTACTTATAAACCCGAACAACCCCGCGCAATTGCGCGGGGGTCATGCTAGTGTCTTACTCATACACGTGAATACTAATTTATACCATTTGATGTTTTCAATGAATATGAATACACTTATACACGTGTGTAAATATCAAAATGAAACTTACCTTAATGAAGGTCATACAGCACACACCATTGCAAGGTTGGCTTATCCGCGAAAAGATTCGTGTAGCCAAAACGCGAATTGATGAATATGTTGTTGTTTTGCAGATTGCGAGAGTTATCCCAAAATACTACTGATCAAGTTCCTACAAACATGATACGAAACACTATGACTTATTATTTTATAAAAGAGTCGTGATGTATGCACCCACTTATCTTACTTCCCACCTCTTGATGTGCTGTAAAGTGCTGGGTGTTAAACGTTAAATGGTATTTTTTTTCCAACCTTTAAGGAGATCGATTTTTTTACCCACTCATCGTTTAACAAGTCCAACGTTTAACAAACCCATACTCTATATATAATTAGAAACCCTATTTTTCTCTCTCGCCCCTCCTCTCTCTCTCTCTCTCTCTCTCTCTCTCTCTCCACACAGCCGCCGGTAAACGCCAAAAACTCGGGATCCGCCGCCGCACAACCGTCGCCGCGCAACTCGGGATCGCGACTTGAGATCCGCCATGGCCATCGTAAACGCCGAAAACTCGGGATCCGCCGCCGCGCCACCGTCGCCGCGCAAATCTGGATCGCGACCGTCGCCGCAAACTCGTTAACTTCGAATCTTCATCAGATTCAGCCATGGTGAGTCGTTTTTGTGAGATTTTTACTCGTTAACTTCGAATCTTCATCAGATCCGCCGCCGCGCCACCGTCGCCGCGCAAATCTGTTTTTGTAATTTTCAGGGGCTGTTTTGTAATTTTTTCAGGGGCTGTTTTGTAATTTTTCAGGGGCTGTTTTGTAATTTTCCAGGGGCTGTTTTGTAATTTTTCAGGGGCTGTTCTGTAATTTTTCAGGGGCTGTTTTGTAATTTTTCATTTTCTGTAAATGTCAGGGACGGTTTTGTAAGATTTAATTAAGGAAAAAATTTGTATTATATTAAGGAAATAATTTGTATTATTAAGGAAAATATTTGTATTATTTGAAAGATTTGATAATTAAGGATGAATTTAATTACTTGTCATTTTTGTTGTTAATTATTGTTGTTAATTGCAATGTAATTGTATTTGTTGTTAATTATTGTTAATAAAATCAAATTTGAGTGATATTGTAGTTATTAACTGTTATATACACATTAACTTTTAATTATTGTTAATTACGGATTAACAGTTGAGTGATGTTATAAATGTTAATTGGAGTATTTTTGTAATTGTAATTACCATTTTGTGATTGTTAATTATTGTAATTACAGATTAACAGTTGAGTGATATTATTTTTGTGATTGTAATTACAGATTAACAGTTAATTATTGTAATTACAAAATTGTTTATGGTTAAACACCAAAAGATTATCAAAATTAGCAATTAACGAACAATGAAATCATCAAAATACAATAACATTAAAATTAGCAATTAACGTTTAACAACATAATTTACTAATTAACAAGAACTCAAACATTCAAACTCACACAATTCAAAATTCAAACTCAAAATCATTTTCCCTCCAATTAGGTGTTAAATGGTAACACATCTGGCAGCGAAAAGTTTAATAGTGTGTTATGGTTTAACATGCATGCCAACACATCAAGACTGTGAGGGAAAATTTTGGGGTGATACAACATTTTCCTTTATAAAATTGTCAACGTAGCAATTTACCTCATGACGATAAAGTACGGACAAATCATCAAAAATCATTACACCAAACAGGTTGTGTGCAACAAAGATTAGCATACAAAAGCACAATCGAATAAACCTAATTTTGACAGTACTAAACTTCAGAGAAGTAAATTATAATCAAAATAATCGAATGAACCCAATTTTATAGTCCTTAATTTCAGAAAATATAAAATGATAATCAGACTCCAAATGCTCAAATTACCTAAAAATAGAATCAAATCAATCAGAAATTTTCGAAATACAAATTGTAATAATTATTATTTTAGAGAACTTATTCTTAAATCTACCATATATTTATTACAATTACAGATATAATCAATCAGTTAATTAATAAGACTGCTAAGTGAAAAAAAGAGTACCTGAACCTGACAAAGGCATGGAAGCATGTACCAGCAAATAAAACAAAATGGCTACTAATCGTGCGTTTCAAATCTTGTTGATGCTCTGTCATAACTCATAAGACTGCCGAACCTGATATTTCAATTAGAGCATGCATGTTAAAATATGCGAGTCTGACTGTGTGATAGAACACAACAAATGAAGAAAAAAAATTAGTGATGAAGGAACAATCTCTACCTTAAAACTGGCTCCCAAATCAGAATTGAAGAGTTCATTCAGTTCCCTGCATTCATATTCGCATGAAATTTGTTATGTTTCTTCAGCTTTCACACAAAGCAAATCGAAAGCCAAACATATATGCGAATTACTTAAATAAAATTATCCAAAATACCTCCAAATCATGTAAAAAAAGCATAAATAGAAGAAAGCCAAACATATATGCGATTTTGATGAAATATTTTGAATGAGGTTGGTGCACCGTGGTCCAAGTCAATGTGTTGTTTATATGTTTCTTGGTTCACGTGAAACGGGTCTAGTCAAAATATATTCAAATCCTTCCTTTGATTTTCAATCCGACGGATCACATCAATTGTGATGACGTGGCTTATTTGTAAAGGGAGAAAAGGATAGCATTATATTAATTAAAATTAAAATTTCTTTTTTATTTTCAGATCCGAACATCTTAACATGGATTAATTACTTGCAGATTTTACGATATTTACAATATTCACAATCCATGCAATATTTGAAAATCCATATAAGTATATGTAATTAACAATATGACTAATTGCCTACGGGCTTCTAACAAAAAAAAAAAAACTAATTTGCTTAATTTACATACTTTTACATATTTGTATTAATTGTTAAATTCCTAATTGAAAAATAAGTTCAGAATAAATTTGAAATATTGATTTGTGAATTTGTGTTAATTATTAAATGGCAGATTTGTGAATATATGGAATGAATGTTAATTGTGTTAAATTAATGATCTCTTAATTATATGTGTTAGTTACTAAATTTTGAAATATTAAATTGAACGAACGATATATGGAATGAATAACTTTTTTTTTATTAAACAAGTTAGTTACGTTACCAAATTATCATGCAAAATATAAGGGTAAAAATATTGTTAACTAAGTTACCAAAATATCATCATAAATTAATGAAGTTATCAAGATTTTGTCATATACTAGTAAACAAGTCAATTACAATATATGTTAAAATATGTACATGTAATTAGTACTTAGTAATTAATAACTAATATAGTTAAAAAATACTTGTACCGATAAAAAAAAGTAGGTTAAACAAGTCAAAATATATATATTTCATTGAGTTAATTATCGTATAAAAAAATATTAAATACGTTGCTAAGTATATTTGTTAATTACTATATATGTCAAAATATTTTTAATTATGTTAACAAATTTTCAATAAAAATATATGGGCAATTTTTTTTGTAATTAAGTTAAGAAAAAATGGTCATAAAAAATGAAGTTATCATAATTCTGCCATACATGAGTAAACCAGTTATTACTATTTACTATATATATCGATATGCTGTTAATTAATTGAAAATGAAGTTAATAAAAGGAGATAACACAACAAATGTCAATCAATGGAGATGTCCATTATTAACGAAAGGTAGGGATTTCGTAAAAAAAAAATTAAATAACAAAAATAATACGGAAATTGTCCTTTTGCTAAAAGGATCTATCGTAGAATCACGCTAATTTATAATCGGGTTCTCATATCAGAAATTAAAACTACAATGCAAATAATATTTTGGACAATTTAGTAAAAATGCGAATGAGCGTTCTAGATTCAGAAAAATAACACTATCCGAAAGTATATTCGGTTATTTGCGATAATATTTTCGTGGACATGTATGGTATCCGAGAATTTAAATATCCAATTATTTTTTACTATATTATTATTTAAATATTTTTTATGTTGTAATTTAATTTGAAGTAAATAATTGAAATGTTAAATTATTGTATGGAAAAAATTAAAAATAATTTATCCTTGAATATATTTTTTCTTTCAATTTCATCAAATCACAAAATTTTAAAGTTATACATATACTTATGATAGAATAAACCGAAGCATGTAAGAATTCACGTGATATGCACACTTCGCATTCCAGCTCTGAAATTTGATTAAACCCTAGCTCCATCTCGCTCTTCTCTCTCTTCCCCCGATTCGGTTCCTCTTCTTCTCCGATCAAGCTCTGTTCTGCCTCCATCGCATCATCGGAGGTTGATTTTGTGGGAAATCAAATAAGGTATGGCGAATCTAATATCGTTTACACTGTCTGTAGATGTGTAAAAGAATTGAAATCACTAAAACTAAGTTAGGGCGGCGGATTTTGGACTGAGATTATTTTCTATGTTATTTGTGCGATTTTTGTTACGATTTTGAGCCTTGATATCAGATCTGACGCTTCAAATTCCGTATTGATGTTTCCAGTGAATTTATATGAAGTTTTGATCTTTCTATTTTCTTTATGTTCTTTACATGTTCGCAAATTAGGTTTTAGAGCTCACAATTCATAGGTACTTTATTGAAAGTATTTATTCAATGAAATCAGTATAGTGAAAAAAAATTTTGATCGGATTCGATTGCAAAGTTCATTTAGTGATTACTAGCGTGTTTTCTCCATTACAATAAGTAATGGTATGGCTGGAAATTAAACTCTTTACTTCTTGTCCATTTCTGCAGGAATAAGGAAAGTGTTTTTAGCCGTAAAGTAGAAACGCAATATAAACCTTCCAATCATGGCAAATTTGGGTATAATTAGCATCTTGGAGAAGGTAAATCTAATTATTCATGTACATGCATGACTTGATGCTCTTCTCTTATAAATACAAGAAATTAAAAATCGTGTTAAATAAATCGTGGTTTCAGATGACTGGAAAGGATAAGGACTACAGGTACATGGCCACATCGGATCTGTTGAGCGAGCTGAACAAGGAAGGATTCAGAGCCGAGACGGATCTCGAGGTCAAACTGACGAACAGCGTTCTCCAACAACTCGAGGACGCGGCTGGTGACGTGTCTGGTCTAGCCGTTAAATGGTTTGTTTCTTTTATGGCAATTTGCATAAAGCACATTCTTTATTCCTAAATTGCCCCTTGTGTTTGTAGTTTGGCGCCACTTGTGAAGAAGGTGAACGAGGATAGAATATTGGAAATGGTGAACAAGTTGTTCGACAAGTTGCTAAATGGGAAGGACCCAAATCGTGATATTGCAAGCATTGCAATTAAGACAATAATTGCAGAGGTCACGAACTCTTCTCTTGCTGAGAAAATCCTCCTCTCTCTCTCCCCTCAATTGATCAAGGGCGTGATCACCACTGTAAGTTTCTCTCTCCATAATGGATCTCCTCGTATAAGCAAGAGAGAAGAAGATCGGTACTCAAAACATTGATCTTTGTTGAAATTTACAGGATAAAAGTGCAGAAATAAAGTGCGAGTGTTTGGATATATTATGTGATATGCTTCAGAGATTTGGAAATCTTGTACCAAAAGATCACGAGGCCATGCTCAGCGCCCTTCTCTCACAACTAAGCTCGAACCAAGCCAGTGTTAGAAAGAAGTCTGTTTCTTGCATTGGTACAGTGCCATTTTTTTTCTTCATTTAATACAAAGTCATTTTCGTACCGTCCTTTAATCATAACGTAACGAAATGCAGCGTCACTTGCACCGAGTTTGTCTGACGATTTGTTGGCCAAAGGAACTCTTGAGGTTGTCAAGCTTTTGAAGAATAAAACTGCAAAACCTGAAATTATACGAACAAATATTCAAATGATTGGTGCTTTAAGGTATATATATCTTCATCTTAAGCTGAATACAAGTACATTATTTATAACATTCTTATATAATTAGTTTATTGGAATAAATTTGTGTTTTTCAGCCGATCTGTGGGGTACCGATTTGGGTCGCATTTGAGCGAGACCGTACCGCTACTAATCGATTATTGTGTTACTGCGTCAGAAAATGATGAAGAGCTCCGTGAATATAGTTTGCAGGTACGAAATATTAGTCACTGTTAAGGATTATATTCACTATTTTGGTACGAAATATTAGTATGCAATTTTTCTTATATACTTTTAGGCATTGGACAGCTTTTTGCTGAGGTGTCCAAGGGATATATCTGCACACACTGGAGATATCTTGCATTTAGCTTTGGAGTATATAAGTTATGACCCTAATTTCACAGACACCATGGATGAAGATACCGATAATGAAGTGCATGATGAAGAGGAAGATGAGTATGTCCCCTTTATAGATTCCCCTCTTTTCTTTTCTTTTTAAAATATTTTTTATTTCTTTTGTGGCAGTCAAAGTGCAGACGAGTACACTGACGATGAGGATGCAAGTTGGAAAGTCAGAAGAGCTGCGGCAAAGTGCTTAACTGCAATTATTGTTTCTCGCCCCGAGATGCTCTCCAGTCTTTATCTCGAGGTAATGTCTCCAGTTATTTATAATTAGCACAAAAATAATGATTTAATTTTGCATGCTTACTGTGCAGGCTTGCCCAAAATTGATAGAAAGATTCAAGGAGAGAGAAGAGAATGTAAAGGTACATAAATGATTTTTCACTGAAAAATAATTATTTTTTGTCTTACAATAATAATATTTTTTTATTTCAGATGGATATTTTCAATACATTTACCGAGTTACTAAGACAGACCGGGATCGTGACCAAGGGTCAAACCAACATCGACGAATCAAGGCATATTTCTTTTTCCTTTGAACTTACTAATTTTTATATATTTTCAATTTGATTCATAGTTGTTAATCCTTTTTTCTCTGTGATTTACAGCCCAAGGTGGTTGTTGAAGCAAGAAGTGCCAAAGATTGTTAAATCACTGAATCGTCAGCTACGAGAGAAATCAATCAAAACCAAGGTAAGTAGTAGGTTGCAATATTTAAATTTTTGTAGGTGCATTCATGAAATTTTGCATTTTTATTTTGTTGTCAGATTGGAGCCTTCTCTGTTTTGAAAGAACTCGTGGTTGTGTTGCCAGACTGTCTTGCTCATCATATTGGTTCTCTCGTCCCTGGAATCGAAAAAGCTTTGAATGTGAGTTTATCTCCCATTTATTAAATATTAAATTGTTATTTTTTTTGGTTCTAATATAATCTCTTTTTACTTTGTTATTTTTTCAAGGATAAATCATCCACGTCAAATCTGAAGATCGAAGCGCTTGTTTTCACGAAATTAGTCATGGCTTCACATTCTCCTTCTGTTTTTCATCCCTATATACAGGTAATTAATTACCATTCTTCTTTCACATAAAAATAAAATATCTTAGTAATAATAAACTTATATTTTTAAATTTCAATTATATTACTTGCAGGCTCTTTCGAGTCCTATATTATTGGCTGTTGGAGATAGATATTATAAGGTCACTGCTGAAGCTTTGAGGGTTTGTGGCGAACTTGTTCGTGTTCTCCGTCCCGATTTTGAGGTCAAAACTCAAAACCATTCTTCCCTAAATCCTTCAATTAAAAAACAATTTTTTAACAATTTTTTTTATACAAATGCAGACTCGTTCTTTGGATTTTCGGCCTTATATCGGCCCGATCTATAATGCTATCTTGACCCGCCTCGCAAATCAAGATCAAGATCAGGTCTGTCCAACATTTATTCTCTTTATTTTTTCTTTTCTTTCCCTTTTAATATATTTAAGTATTAACAGGAAGTGAAAGAGTGTGCAATATCGTGCATGAGTCTTGTAATATCGACTTTTGGCGATAGTCTACAAAGAGAGCTCCCAGCTTGTCTCCCCATACTCGTTGACCGCATGGGCAATGAAATTACTCGCCTCACTGCCGTCAAGGTAACAAACATTTAAATAAAAAATCTTAAAAAATAAATTTACTGATAAAATTATGTTAATTAACTTTTGTAATTACTTTGCAGGCATTCTCAGTAATTGCGGGTTCGCCACTCAAGATCGATCTATCATGTGTTCTCGAACAAGTTGTTTCAGAGTTGACTGCGTTTCTTCGCAAGGTATATTCAACTTATTTTTTTATATAAATGATATTAAAAAAGTTTAATTAAACTATGTAAATTAAATTGCAGGCTAATAGAGTGCTTAGACAAGCGACATTAAGCACTCTAAACTCTCTTGTCGTCACTTACGGAGACCAAATCGGCTCGTCTTCTTATGAAGCCATAATTGCCGAACTTTCCTCCCTCATAAGGTATATTTATTTCTTAGCATTTCAAAGTTTTATCATTAATATTTTTTCCATTATTAACACGATTATTACTGAGCAGTGACATGGATCTACACATGACCGCACTAGCATTAGAACTCTGCTCCACCACAATGTCGGATCGAAAATCAAACCAAAACGTTGGTTCCACCGTGCGAAACAAAGTACTCCCACAAGCCCTAGTCATCATAAGGAGCTCGTTACTTCAAGGCCATGCTCTTCAAGCCCTACAAAAATTCTTCGCCGTGTTGGTACAAACTGCAAACACGAGTTTCGATTCTCTACTAAATTCCCTTCTCTCCAGCACCAGACCCTCCCCTCTATCCGTGGGCCCCGCGAAACAAGCGCTCTGCTCCATCGCTCAGTGCGTCGCCGTCCTCTGCCTCGCAGCCGGCGATCAGAAATGTGCTTCGACGGTGGAGATGCTTAAAGGCATACTAAAAGACGAAAATAGCGGTAGCTCTGCGAAGCAACACCTGGCGCTTTTGAGTTTGGGAGAGATAGGGAGGAGAAAGGATTTGAGCGGACATCCGCAGATTGAGAATATAGTGATCGAGTCTTTTCAGTCTCCTTTCGAGGAGATCAAATCTGCGGCTTCCTACGCTCTTGGAAATATTGCGGTTGGAAATTTGTCCAAGTATTTGCCGTTTATACTAAACCAGATTGATAATCAGCAGAAGAAACAATATCTCTTGCTTCATTCCCTCAAAGAAGTAAGTATTCACATTTCTTTTATTTTATTATTTTTTTGTGGAAATTTATTTTTTGTTTTGGTTTAGGTGATTGCGAGGCAATCAACGACGGGACAGAGCGAGTTGAGGGATTCGTACGTGGAGAAGATATCGGCATTGTTGTTCAACCATAGTGAGAGCGAGGAAGAAGGGGTTCGTAATGTCGTGGCCGAATGTTTGGGTAAAATCGCATTGATCGAACCTAACAAGGTTCTCCCTGCTCTCAAGGTATTTATTTATGGTTTAGGGTTTTATAGATTTAATTTTAATACTTGCATGTAAATGACGAGCATGCTTGTATTTTTTGAACAGGAGAGAACTAGGAGTCGAGCAGTATTCACGAGAGCAACGGTGGTTATTGCGATAAAATATTCCATTGTTGAACGACCAGAGAAAATAGACGAATTTCTGTACCGCGAAATCTCCATTTTCCTCATGCTCATCAAGGACTCTGACAGGGTATTTATTGTATTTATTTTCTAATTTTTTTTTTTTCAAAAATTATTGACTCTATTTATTGTTAGCATGTGAGACGGGCTGCGGTATTGGCACTGAACACGGCGGCGCATAACAAGCCGAATCTAATCAAAGGACTTCTTCCAGAATTACTCCCTCTTTTATACGATCAAACAGTTGTTAAAAAAGAGATGATAAGGACGGTAGATCTTGGACCGTTCAAACACGTCGTGGACGACGGATTGGAATTGAGAAAAGCTGGGTTTGAGTGCGTCGATACGCTGCTTGACAGCTGTCTTGATCAAGTCAACCCTTCTAATTTCATCGCCCCTTTCCTCATCTCTGGCCTCAGCGGTACGTCTTGTCTGAAATATTCATTTTTTTATGATTTAGCTTTAACTTGTAGCGCAAGTTTAATATGTTTTTTATTTTTCGGAGGCAGATCATTATGATGTAAAAATGCCGTGCCACCTAATCCTTTCGAAACTCGCGGATAAGTGTCCTTCTGCTGTTCTTGCAGGTTAGTCCTTGCCTTGTTTTATGTAATTAATAATAATAATAATAATAATAATAATAATAATAATAATAATAATATTGTAGTGTTGGACTCGTTGGTGGAGCCAATAGAGAAGACGATAAATCACAGACCAAAGACCGATGCGGTGAAGCAAGAGGTGGATCGAAACGAAGACATGATTCGCAGTGCTCTTCGTGCAATTGCTTCTATTAGCCGTATAAGGTATTTAAACAATATTTACATTTTATACCCCTAAATAAAATACTTGATACTAATTGGAAATCCTTTTTGCAGTGGGAGTGATTGCAGCATTAAGTTCAAGGTGATGATGAACAACATTACGAGCACGCCCTCGCTTTTTGAGAAATTCAATGCTGTGCGGTCTGAATAGGTGAGGTTATAATTTGTTGGTTATACAATGGGTGGTATGAGATGACATGACATGACGTGATAAATGATATTTTTGAGTTTTGAAGTTACCGAAGTTATTATTGCAAATTTGTGGTTTGTATTTTATACATAATATGGTTTCCCCCTTTTTGAACTGTTTAAATATTTTCTCCAATTTTATTGGAATTTCTAGTTCAACTTTTTTTGTATTTTCTTTGTTCGTTTTTTTTTTTAATTCTCGTCTAAGATACCCAAGTGCGAGTGGTGGTTTGGACAAGAGTTGAGATTTTGGTACTGGTTTGTCAAAAAATAATAATTCTATAGTTGGTATTTCCCTATGTTGCATGGATAGGAATACAACAATTTTCAAAAAGTATTAACAATTTTCAAAAAGTATAAGACGGGGGATATGGCTATATGTATATAAGTTTTTTAATTATATTTATGTAATACAATAATATTAAAGTGATTAAAATGATACAAATATATAACTATTTATAATTTTCAAGTTAATAAATCAAACACATTTAATATTTTGAAAATTATATTAAACACATAAATTGTGAAGACATCAATAGTTCTTACATTTTGAGATCAGTAAAATACTAACAATTCAAAATAAGAGATGCATATTCATATTATATGACAAAATGTACTCCTCATAATATTCTAACTAAATCAGATAGATTAGTTGTGCTTTTCTAATAGTATTAAATACACCACTCAAACACCAAACCTCTCCAACTCCGGTTTATCAAGCAAAAGATTTGTCAAGTTAAGAATTTCAGCACCAAATGGCTCGAAGTGATCACCTCTAACATCCCACAGAGTCTCTCCATTTAAATATACCGGAGACTTATTTGATAAAAGTCGTAAATTTGAATGCACAAAAACCAAATCATTCACACGTCATTTGGTTTCTTTCAGCATTGTAAATAAAAGAGTGTGCGCTCCAGTTTCTCTCGCTACATGATGATGATGATGGTTGGCCAAGTAGCTTCATAGCTAAGGCTTGAAGAGTAGGTGCCGACACACCATAATTTATCCACCAAGTTAATGGATCTACCGTGCTACGATACGTGATAGAATCAAACTCATTGAAACCTCAGCTACAAATAGAGAACCTTGCAAATTCATCAAGTACGACCACTCTTTCTTCGTGACTTGGAGAGATTTTTTTTGAAAACATTGATTTCGCATTTGTGAAATTTAGGCATCCGTGTGCGGAGGGGCACGCGCCATCAAGCCAAGAAGGGTCGTAGTACCTTGTGAAATGAAAATTACGATAAATAATCTGAAAATCAAAGAACACTAATCTGGAAAAAACTGGTTGAAAGTGATAAATAAATCTGAAAATTGTATCGACTTACTTGGGGTTCGATGAATGAGCCAAGCAATGAAGAGGTGTGTACTGTGTTGTTCTTTGACCGCATGTCCGACAAAATCGAATGCACAACAATATAAAATGGGGATTCTCGACCTTCCATTTTCCCTTTTTTTAGATAAATAGCCTTTTTGACTTTATCAATCACAAAATCTCACATCTCATACACCAAATGCAAACAAGGTGCGTTGGTATCGGATTTTCTAATCATATCATAGATAGGTTCAGTAATGGAAAGAATGTATTCGATTTGTTTCCAAAATCCTAATTCATCAAGAATTTTCTCTCTCACAAAGTTGGCCCTCGTTTCCCTGCCATTGCGATAAGAATTCCACCTACTATCCATGACCAACTTTATCAATCATTCTTTCACCGCCATAAATCTTCTTAACATAACCACCATCGAGGCAAAACGTGTCTTGGCTACATCTTACATTTTAAGACTAGAATGATACTTAAACATAGTTAGCCGCATGTAATGATTTGTAATGAAGTGTTTAATCGCAAAAACATTTGAAATGACGATGCTAATCCAACTACATTCATCATACATCATGTTATTTGCCTCGGTATTTTTGGCCGCACAAATATTTTCCAGGGCAAGATTTAGCATGTGAACAACACATGGTGTCCAAAAAATATTGTCGAATTTGGCTTCAATTAACATTCCTGCAGCCTTGCAAACTCGAGCATTATCGGTTATGACTTGAACCACATTTTGAGGTCCAATTTCCATTATAACCTCCTCAATTTTTTCGGCTATAAAATTCTTATCCTTGTACTCGCCTTCACAATTAATGGCCTTTGAAATCATTAGTGATCCATCCGTTATGGCAATAAAATTTATTAATGGCCTTCTTTGTATGTCGGTCCACCCATCACTAACAACCGTACACCTTTCGATTTCCATGTGTACTTAATGGGTTCAAGTAATTTCTCGACATGAGACCTCTCATTGTTAAGGAGAGTAGTTCTTAGTTTATTATAAGAAGGCGGCTCGTATCCAACTACTTTGTTATCCGAAAATAGCTTAAATGCATTAATAAAATGCGGGTTTCGAGAAAGATTAAAGGAAAGACATCCGGTATAGAATATACTGGCAATCTTTTCGTCAACTTGAGTCCTAGTTTGCATATCATATGCCTTCTCGAAAACCGAAACCATTTTTCATTTTTAGGGTCGGGGAGTAATTGGGAGCTCGAGGAAAGGACCATATATAGATAAACTTGTTTCGGGGCTGCATTTTTCATCCTAAGTTCAGCGTCACTCTGCATCTTGTTCATATCCGCAATTTCTTGGAAAGTCACCTTTTAACATATTTTAATACCTTGGCCAGATAAATCGAGCAAATGAGCTTTCGCTCTAGGGTAAGAGCCTGAAAATGTTTTCTTGCAAAATTCACACATCATTCTAGTATTTCCTCCACCTCTCCCTTTCCCCTTTTTTTGAAATACTTTCAAAGAGGGGTGGAATCGATTGAACCGCTAGTAGCGATACCAACACTTGGAAGAGATGACTGGTTATAAGGTTGCATTTATGTCATTTTCGGAAAAAAATCAATTAAATGAAAAAAACTACAAAATAAAAAATTAGGGTGTACTTCCGAGCAATGGTAAATATAGTAAAAATTAGAGAGAAATTACCAAAATAGAAGATGAATACCACCTATTCAGAGTAGGAAAACGATCAAGATTGGAGATTGAAGATTGAATATTCAAAATTTGTGCTACCATATTTCTTTTATCCATCTCGTTGCTTTACTGTGAAGGGGAATATCGTGAAGAATATGAGTTGTCCGTGCTCCTGATTTTGACACATGATGATGAAATTGTGTTATTTTTGGATTCATGTGAGAGTTGTGAATCTAGTTGATGACGTAGGATTTTGTGGATCATCTATTTTTTATAGTAATAAAATAATTTATGTTGTTGCGTTGTTAAATTTGTCAAAGCTTAATGATATAGTCAGTATTTAATGGATGTTGAGACTTAATTAAATCGATTTTAAAAAAAAAATATTCAGTTGATCAAATTAAAACATTAGAAACTTAATTGACAGTCCTATAGTCCAATTATCTTTTACGCTATCGTTATAGTATTTAAAAGAAATACTACACACTTAATTAAAGTCTACTCATCTTTTCACATGATCGTTATAGATTATAATAAAAATTTATATATTTTTCTTATAGAGAAATTTATATACTTACAAATTTAAAAATAAATTTATATATTTTTGGACATATATGTTGTATAAGTGATCATGATAGGTAGCAATTTATATACTAAATATTACGTAGCTTCCTTAAATATCATATATATAATTTTAATAATATTTTTGATAACACTGCGCATTGAAAACAAAGAAAATGTCACGTGATGCCATTTTATTAGAGTGACAGATAGGGAATTAGACGGCGATACTGATTTTTTATTTGCGAAATACATTTACATAACTTTGAATATTAAATAAATACCATTTTTTTAGTGAAATTAGTATTATCGTACTTTGATAATGTACGTTGCTCGTCAATATTGCCTTTTTATTTTTAGGCTACAACATATTAGTTTAACAGAAAATAAATCCGCATGGCAGTTATTGAAGTTATTGATTGGATAAAAGTTCAGGAGGTACATATCTCGGTGACCATTATCAACTCCACGTTCCCCAAATTAAATTTGAGACGCTGCACAAAACAAACGAAATAAATATAGGCGCGATTAAAGATTTTTAAAAATATTTGAGGGAAATTTCCCTCCGAAATTTCAATCCGTTATACTTCCAAGATTTGAAGATAGACTATAAAATGAAATGTTTATCCCTCCAAAATATTTGTCCGCCAGAAATAATATAACCGCGTTCGACCTAATTTCTTGCCCTTCACCGTCTTTCTCATTCTTCCTTCCTATTCAGCTCGGAGAAGAGAAGTGGTTCGTTTTGTTTCTATACCAATTCAACGATTTGGTTGGTCTGAAATCAACGTTACATTTGGACTTCCAGCTCAAATTGGAATTTAAAGTTCGTCAATTCCCTTCAATTTCTCCCCATCAATCTCCTTCCAGCTCAGCTCACCCCTTTCAATGGAGGAAGCCACTCCGGCATCTCCGCCGGTACGTCAACTTCATCGTTTATTGTCGGGTTTTTTAAATAATTTTGAATTAGTTGACTATATTTCGTAGTTCTTTTTTGTTTTGTTGTTTTTAGTTTGTTTTTTCAATTTGGGTTTACTTTCGAAGTTTGTGCCCATTTTTTTTTGAATGATTTTGTTCCATTTGGGTTTGGTAACGTTTATGCCCAAATTCTATTTAGATCTGTCGTATTTTTCTAATGGCATTTATTTATTTCAATTTAGTTGTCTGTAATAATAGTCTGCTGAACGCTTGTTCTTAATTATTATCTAATTCTTTGTGAACTGGTTCTGATATATTCGGTACCAAATTGCAATCTATTCACATTTTTCTTTTTTTTTTTCCAAGTAACGAGATTAATTAGATTCTTCTTCCTTTTTATTACTTCAGAACCAATCTGACAAAAGGCTCGGTGAAAGTGGTAGTAGCGTCACAGGAGTTTTAAGTAGAGTCGAGAAGATAAACCACGTGGTAATTTTGTATAATTTTGTTCAAATCCACTGATAATTTCAAATTATGTATAAACTACATTTTGATATTCGAATATTGTTTATGTAGGGAGCGGGTCTACATAATTTGGGGAACACATGCTTCTTAAATGCGATACTCCAGTGCATCACCCATACTGTACCGCTCGTGGAGCGGTTACGAGCGAGTAATCATCCCTCTCCATGCTTCGGTACCTCATTTTTTCTTTTCTTGCAAAATATATCATTTTCAGTGATAACATTTTACTTTTTACTACTAAACCCCTTTTCAAATTTCTAATATTTTACTTTTTTGTAATATTGCAGGTCATGACGAAGGATTCTGCGCATTTTGCGATATCAGGAAACTCGTCGACAAGTCCATCAAATGTTCAGGCTCGGTAATTTCTCCTGAGAAATTCAAAGCCAATTTAAAGAGTATCCTTTATTTGCAAGTTTTTTTTTTCATAAATGACAACTCATGAAATTGAATACAAATTATGAATCCTTAACTAGAGTTTACTAGAATATTCATGTGATTTCATTGCCGGCGAACAAGCCGATGCGCACGAATATCTACAATCTTTGTTAGATCGTTTAAATACAAGTTCGATAGTGGATAATAATGGCATCGTCCAAGAAGTTTTCGGCGGCCTTCTCAAGAGCCAGGTAAATACTTTTAAAAATGACAGAATGACCTATTTACCCTTATAAAAGTCCAAAATATCATATTTACCCTTTCTGATTTTTGCAGCTGAGTTGCGACGTATGCGGGTATCGCTCTGATAGAGACGAACCATTTCTAGATTTAAATCTAGAAATCAACGACGAGGTCAAAACCCTAGCAGACGCGCTAAATTCGTTCACAAACACGGAAATCCTCGAAAATTTCAATTGCGAAGGATGCCGTGCTGGAGCGTCCAGAATGGAAAAACAAATAAAACTGAATCGAGTTCCAGACGTGTTGATTCTTCAGCTAAAAAGATTTAAAAACGATGGCGATTCGATCGAAAAAATCGATAAGCATGTTGATTACCCTAAAGAAATTGACATGAGCCCGTTCGTCTGCTCCTCTCAGAATTGCGTAAGTTTTTTTTTTATATTTGTCAAATTTTATATTTACCCCCCTACAAAACCTCAAAATATGAAATATCATGAATAGCTCATTAAGTTAATTTGGCATCATATTTTGCAGGATATGAAATACGATTTATACGGCATAGTGGAGCATACAGGCGACTTTAACAATGGTCACTACGTCTCTACCGTTCGTTCTTCTCCCTCTTTGTGGTATCTTATGAACGACTCCATGGCAAGTTTCTCTCTCTCTCTCTAAAAAAAGTAAGATATTATTTCTGTTGTACCAGACTGAATAAAATATTTTTTTTGTTTCGTACCAGGTAAAGGAAATTTCTGAAACCTCAGCATTGAACCAGCAGGCATATATATTGTTTTACATAAAGAAAGGAGTTTCCCCTTGGTTCTCGACTTTTGTCGACAAAACCTCTGACAAGGCGCCGGAGTTGCCGGAGTTGCCGGAGTCGCCAGTGTCGGTACTCTCAAGTCAGAATGAGGTCCCTACAAGTTCTTCAGACAGAGAGGCAAGCCCAACTATGCCTAAAACCACACCAGTGGTACACATTAAAGAGAAAGTTCAAGATGGACTCGTCGTACCCAAACCCGGTACAATCCCTCGTTCTCCTTGGGTATCGAATTTGAGTGGTGTCTTCGATGACGAGGATATCCCTGGTAAATACCCTAAACCCTAAAATATAACTTGTTCTCCTTTTTTTGCGCCTTTTTTAATGAATGTTTATGGTTTATTTGTTTAGAGGATAAAGAGGATGCGTATTTCGTCTCGAAAGTGCAAATGGGAGTTTGTAAGCGGCCCAAAAAGAATGTAGAGACACCGTCTCCAGCCGTGTCTCCTCCCTCTACTTATCTCTCTCCCTCTCCATCACAACGAATTGTCGCAGCGAAATGTAAAAACATCGATACAAATTTGAAAAGCTCGTTAAGAGGGATGAGTAACAAGAGACGAAGCGCGCTACTCGATTGTCTCCCTGATTTTTCCATGCATAAACCTGCCAAGAAAACCAAGATTTAATTCTAGTCCAGATGTTTGTATGAGTTTTTGAAAAAAATAATTTAGGTTCAAATGAAAAATGAGTCGTGTATCATCAGTTTTTTAGTAATTATTGTTATAACGAACCTATTTAATTTTGTCGAGAGATCTTATAATTTGTAAATGTTTAATTTTGCAAATTCAATTTTAATAAGTAATATATTGTGTTTATTGTTTGTTTGCAATTATGCTAATTCTATAAGCTTTACGCAAAGGCCTAAATAAATGTCAAATGTTTGTTATGGAGGGGCTTGAATGCGAACGTTGTTTATAAGAAAAAAATGATCAATAAATGTTAAATATTTATTATGGAGGGGCTTGAATGGGCAAATTGTTTATAAAAAAAAATGCTCAGTAAATAATAAATATTTATTTGGAGGGGCTTGAATGAGAAAATTGTTTGTAAGAGAAGAATGTTAAATATTTATCTGTGTGATTGCTCTACTTTCAAAAAAAAATAAAAATAAATACATAAATCTGTGTGATTGCTCTCTTTCCTTTTCACCCCCTCGCTTTTCTCTTATTCTCATATCCATCTATCTGACACAGAGAGCGAGCGAGAGATCTACTTGGCGGCAACCATGGCGTCCAAACGTAAGTGAGCATTTATCTATTTATTTTCATGTACAATTTTGTTTTGGATCTTCTACTTCACTGCTGGTTTGGATCTTGAATGAGTACTGAGTTGTGTAAATGTGATTTTTGCTAATTGTTTAATTGAGAGTGGGAGAGAGTGAAGTCACTTAGTCTAATTGCTTTGATTTTAGTGTTTGACAATTGAATGCTTTCTTTTAGTATATTTTGATACTTCGTATTTTGGTACTGATTCAGAGCTCATTTGTTATTTTTTCTATATTTTGATACTAATTTATAGCTTAGTTTTTTTTTTCTACTTTATCTAACAATTTGCAAAAATATTTGTTCCAATTCAGGGTGTCTCATGATTTTGCCTAGTGTTTTTTTTTATCTCTGTTCTCTTTTCATTGTTTCTTTTCTCATTGCATTTGTTCTGATCTTTTATAAATGGCTGAACATTTATCCAAATTCTCAACTATTTGCAAAAAAAAAAATGTTTGATTTAGTATCGTGTTTCTTCAATTTTGTTGAAAAGAACGAAAATAATTGCTGTTTAATTATGCCTTGAATTTTGGCTTAGTTCTCTCTTCACTGTTTCTCTTTCTCATTGTATTGCCTTTCATTCGCAAATTTACAGCATGATCCTGTAGATTCAAAATTTCTTTTTACATCATATATTTTTGACAGTATTATCTATGATTTACGAAATATAAAATGCAGATCTGGCTTATCTGAAGCTTCGAATAATGAAGGCACACCACCAACACCAGAACGAAAAGGCACCACCAAAACAAGCAAGGTGGTTGGATCCACAAAACCTAGCCTCAATTCACTTCATAAATCAAATCAAAACACCAAATTGAGTTCTCCAGTTCCAACCAAATCTCCCAATTAAACCCCATTTGATTGAAAATGAAACAAAGGGTTTAATCGACGAATGCCATTTGAAAGAAATTGGTTTCGTTGATTCAATTAAAAAATACGAACATGAAATTTCACCGAGTTACTAAGGGTCAAACCAACATTGACCAATGAAGGCATATTCTTTCCCCTTCCAACTTGCTAATTTTGAACATTAGAATCATAATTCTCCAGCCTTTCTTTTTCTGCGATATATAACCCAAGATGGTTATCGAAGCAAGAAATGCCAGAGATTGTTAAATCATTGAACCGCCCGCTACGAGAAAAAATATTCAAAACCAAGGTTAGCATCATGAAATAATTAGTTTCTTTTACAGGGGCATTCATGAAATTTTGCATTTTTATTTTGTTGTCAGGTTGGAGCCTTGTCTGTGGTGAAAGAAGTCATTGCTGTGGTGCTGGTCTGCCGGGCCATCATCTATGGTGTCCGAAGCCAAATCCGGGTCCAGCCCACAATAAGCAAAAGAGCCTCCCTTGCCTTTTCCAGGCCCATGGGGTATTTAATTAATTCATTCCATTCCAGCGAATTTAAGACTACCTCATTAATTGCACAGGCCTGGTTTTTGGCTCGGGTTTTCGGGGCTAATAAGGCCGAGAAATTAACTCTTTTAAGATTAGTTAGGGTCTTACTTTTTGGGCCCTCAGTAGGCTGGTTTGTGGGCCTTCAAATTCCCTTTTGGAAGATGGGCTTTTGCTGCAGCCATTGATGTGGCCGACCTTAGACTGTTGGAGTACGAGGTTGTCGGGGATAGGCTGGTCAGAAGTGGGCCCCCCTGATAGCAGTCAGAGGGGACTGCACCTTGCTTACGACCCAAGACGCGTGAAAACACCGTCCTTTTGTTGTCTCGTATGGCTATATTTAGAAAACAAAACATCTTGTTTTGCTGGAAACCCTGCTTGTTCACCAAATTTTAACTGCTGTGTTTGGACTTGTAAGTTGCACCTCCTATATATAACCATTAACCCTCCCTCCAATTTCTCACATTTTCGAATTTTGAAATCTAAGTTTTTCAATTTCCTGCAATTTCTTCCGATCACTCATCAACCTGCTTGCAATGTCTTCCCTTTCAATGGAGAAACCATCTTCCTCATCTCGACCGGTACGTCAACTTCATAGATTATTCTAGTTTTTTTTGAAGAATTTTGAATTAGTTAACGACATTTTCTAGTTTTTTTTTTGTTTTATCAATTTGGGTTTACTTTTGAACTTTCTGCCAATTTTTTAGAGAGTTTGTTCCATTTGGGTTTGTTTTTATATGTTTTTGCCCAATTGTATTCTTTGTTCTTGATTCGTTACCTGAAGAACTCTATTTAGACCTGTCCTTTAATATTATTTTAGAGATAGTGTCTTTTTTCATATTATTTGAAGATTCTTTTCAATTTGTATAAAGTTCTATTTGGTACCGATATTGACTGTTATTAAATGTGAACTGGTTATGATATATTCGGTACCAAATTGCAATGCATTCACATTTTTTCTTTTTCCCAAGTAACGAGATTAATTCGATTCTTCTTTGTTTTGTTTTCTTCAGGACCAATCTGACAAAAGACTCGATGAAAGATCAGCCAAAAAGATCAGCCGCGTGGTAATTTTCTTATTTTGGATGGTCCTGGTTTAATTTCGTATAATTTTGTTCAAACCCCCTTATAATTTGCAATCTAAGTTTGATAACACATTATGCATTACCTACATTTTGATATTCGAATATTTTTTATGTAGGGTGCGGGTCTACGTAATTTGGGGAACACGTGCTTCCTGAATGCGATACTCCAATGCATCATCCATACCGTACCGCTCGTGGAGAGGTTACGAGCGAGTAATCATCCCTCGCCATGCTTTGGTACCCACTTTTTTTCTTTTTTCTTTTCTTACAAATATTTCATTTTCAATGATAACATTCGATTTTTTTACTATTATACCCCTTTTAACTTTCTAATATTTTATTTTTTTGCAATATTGTAGGCGATGACGAAGGATTCTGCACATTTTGCGATGTCAAGGACCTCGTCTACAAGTCCATCAAATCTTCAGGCCGGGTAATTTTTCCCGAGATGTTCAAAGCCACTTTGAAGAGTATCCTTTATTTGCACATTTTATTTTATTTTATTTGTCTTTCATAATTCCTAAATGACTATATAAACGATGAAATTGAATACAAATTACGAATCCTTAACTAGAGTTTACTAGAATATTCGTGTGATTTCGTTGCCGGCGAACAAGCAGATGCGCACGAGTATCTACAATCTTTGTTAGATCGTTTAAATACAAGTTCGATAGTGGATAATAATGGCATTGTCCGAGAAGTTTTCGGCGGCCTTCTCAAGAGCCAGGTAAATACTTTTAAAAATGACAGAATGACCTATTTACCCTTATAAAAGTCCAAAATATCATATTTACCCTTTCTGATTTTTGCAGCTGAGCTGCAAAGTATGCGGGTATCGCTCTGATAGAGACGAACCGTTTCTAGATTTAAACCTAGAAATCGACGACGAGGTCAAAACCCTAGCGGACGCGTTGAATTCGTTCACGAAAGTCGAAACGATCGAAAATTTCAAGTGCCAAGGATGCCGTGCTGGAGGGTCCACAATGGAAAAACAAATAAAACTGAATCGAGTTCCAGACGTGTTGATTCTTCAGCTAAAAAGATTTAAAAACGATGGCGTTTCGATCGAAAAAATCGACAAGCATGTTGATTACCCTAAAGAAATCGACATGAGTCCGTTCGTCTGCTCCTCTCAAAATTGCGTAAGTTTTTTTTTTATATTTGTCAAATTTTATATTTACCCACCCCCCTACAAAACCTCAAAATATCAAATATCATGAATAGCTCTACAAAAAATGTGAAATACCACCAATACCCCCTCCCTTCTTCTATCTGAATACACGAATCTTAAGGAAACGAGGGGCATCCATGATATTTCCTATTTTTGTAAAGCTGTAAGGTAAGGGTACACTTGATATTTTGAGAATTTGCAAGGGTACACAGGTAATTAGGTCTTTTATATGATTATGCAGTTTAATTAGGAGGTACAAAACACACGCTGATAATAAATAATATGATAATTAATTAAATAAATTTTGTATCATATTTTGTAGGATATGAAATACGATTTATACGGCATAGTGGAGCATACAGGGGACTTTAACGAGGGTCACTACGTCTCTACAGTTCGTTCTTCTCCCTCTTCGTGGTATCTTATGAACGACTCCATGGCAAGTTTCTCTCTCTTTTATCTCAAAAAAAAAAAATAATAATAAAAAAATTAAAAAAAAGATATTATTTCTGTGGTACCAGACTGAATAAATTATTTCTTTTGATTCGTACCAGGTACGGGAAATTTCTGAAACCTCCGCATTGAGCCAGAAGGCATATATATTGTTTTACATAAAGAAAGGAGTTTCCCCTTGGTTCTCGACTTTTGTGGACAAAACCTCTGACAAGTCGCTGCAGTCGCCTGAGTCGGTACTCCCGAGTCAGAATGAGGTCCCCACAAGTTCATCAGACAGAGATGCGAGCCCAACTAAGCCTAAAACCACACCAGCGGTACCCGTTAAGGAGAAAGTTCAGGATGGACTCGTCGTACCCAAACCCGGTACAGCCCCTCGTTCTCCTTGGCTATCGAATTTGAGTGGTGCCCTCGATGATGAGGATCTCCCTGGTAAATACCCTAGAACTTAAAATATAATTCGTTCTCTTTTTTTTTTTTTGTTGCCTATTTTTAATGATTTTTTATGGTTTATGTGTTTAGAGGATAAAGAGGATGCGCATTTCGTCTCGCAAGTGCAAATGGGAGATTTGAAGCGGCCCAAAAAGAAGGTTGAGAAACCATCTCCAGCTCCGTCTCCTCCCTCTCCCTCTCTCTCTCCATCGCAACGAGTCGTAGCAGCGAAACGCAGAATCATGGACGAAAATTTGAAAATCTCATTAACAGGGTCTAGTAGCAAGAGACGAAGCGCGCTACTCGATTGTCTCCCCGATGATAATAAACCCTCGAAAAAACCACGAACGAATTCTAGTCCAGAAGCGAAAAATAGAATCGTCGACGAAAATTTGAAAAGCTCATTAAGAGGGATGGGTAGCAAGAGAGGAAGCGCGCTATTCGATAATAGACCCTCCAAAAAACCACGAATGAATTATAGTCCAGATGTTTTCATGCGTTTTTGGAAAAAATAAAAAAGGTTCAAATGAAAATCGAGCAGATGAATTCATTCTAGTCCTAAATTGGCGGAGCTGCAAATAGGATACTTTTTATTTTATTTTAGAGAGGAATCACAGTACAAATAGGCAATTTAGAAAGACAAATACTAGCACACAACACAAAGAGCAGTGGAGAAAAATATTGTAATAGGTTAGACTAGATGTTTAATGAATGCTTTGTATATATTTTGATACTGATTTATAGCTTAGTAGTTTCTAGTTTTTTTTATACTTTATTTCAAATATTTGCAAAAAAAAAATGTTCGATTTTGTGTCGTGTTTCTTCAACAATTGCTGTTTTATTTCTCATGCTTTTGCCTTCAATTTGCAAAAAAAAAATGTTCGATTTTGGGTTCGGAATTTCTTTTTACATCCTGCGAATTCAAAAGTTGTTTGTAAGAGAAAAATGCTCATAAATGTTAAATATTTGTTATGGAGGGGTTTGAATGCGAAAGTTGTTTATAATAAAAATTGTTCAATTAATATTAAATATTTATTAAGGAGGGGCTTGAATGAGAAAGTTGTTTATAAGAGAAGAATGATGAATGAAATAAATAATGTCATGTTATAAAGTTCTGGGGAGTTATAATATAATAATAAAGAAAGGCTGTTAAGTAGGTTGGGAGCAATGGGTTATTGAAGTTAAGCATATAATGCAATGATGACAGATCTCTGTCATTGCTCTCTTTAAGCCTCTTTCTTTTTCACCCCCTCGCTTTTCTCTTATTCTCATTTCCATCTATCTGACACACACAGAGAGAGAGAGAGAGAGAGAGAGAGAGAGATCTACTTGAGCTGCAACCATGGCGTCCAAATCCAAGTGAGCATTTTTCTATTTCTTTTTCTTGTACAATGTTGTTTTGGATCTTCTACTTCACTGCTGTTTTGGATCTTCAATTAGTACTTAGTTGTGTATATATGATTTTTGCTAATTGTTTAATTGAGAGTGGGAGAGTGAAGTCACTTAGTCTAATTGCTTTGATTTTAGTGTTTGACGATTAAATGCTTTCTTGTAGTATATTTTGATGCTTCGTATTTTGATACTGATTCAGAGCTTATTTCTTAATTTTTTCTATATTTTGATACTGATTTAGAGCTTTTTTTTCTATTTTATCTAACAATTTGCAAAAAAAATTGTTCCAATTCAGTGGCTTCTTCATGATTTTGCCTTGAATTTTATCTCTGTTCTCTTTTCGTTGTTTCTTTTCTCATTGCATTTGTTCTGATTATAATTGACTGAACATTTACCCATATTCTCACCTTCTCTAGTTGATACTCAATTTATGTTTTCATTATATAAGAGCGTAATATCTATGATTAACGAAATTTAAAATGTAGATCTGGTTTATCTGAAGCTTCGAACAATAAAGGCACACCACCAACACCAAAAGGCACCACCAAAACAAGCAAGGTGGTTGGATCCACTAAACCTAGCTCTAATTCGCTCAACAAATCAAGCCCAATCCCCAAATCGAGTTCTCCAGTTCAAACCAAATCTCCCAGTTCTCGAACCAAATCTCCGAGTTCAACCCCAATTGATCGCAAGCCATCTAATAAGATCACATCTAAACTCACCACTCCTCCTGAGGTATTCCAATCATTAACGTGATCTATTCTTCCATTTTAATTTTGATTTTATTGATTTTAATGTTCTCAAAATTTGGAATAATTATGCAGAAAAAACCAACAAACCCGAAGCCATCAGAGGTTCAATCTCAAGTTTCACTAATCGAAGAACTAAACAAAACCAAAAACCAATTAACATTATTAGAAGGAGAGAAAGTCCAAGCTTTAGATGAATTAAATCTTGCAAAAAAAGAGGCTTTAGAGGCAAATGAGAAACTCAAAGAAACCCTCGAGGCTCGGAAGAAATCTGAAGAGGTTTCTGAAAATGTGAAATTTAGGGTTACAGAATTGGAACAATCGAGTTTGGAAATTTCAAAAAAGAATGAAGAAGAGTGGCAGAGAAAATTTGAAGAGATTCAAAATAAACAAGGGGTTGATAAGCTACAACTTGCAGAAACCGCGAAAGAGCTTGAAAATGTGAAATTCGAACTTTCTAGGGCTATAGATGCGAAAAATTCGGCAATTAGCCTTGCTGATGATTCGGCGAAACTTGCAGAGGTTAATATTGAAAAAGTAGCTATTCTTTCTAGGGAAATGGAGAGGATTCAAGATTCGTTCGAATTGGATTTGAAGGAAAAAGAGGGGGAAATTGAAGTGATGAAAAGTAATTTTGAGAGAGAGATTTCGATTTTAAAAAGTGATCTTGAAAAATTGAACGGTACCAAAGAAAATTTGGCTGAAAAGGAAATTTTGGTCCAAGGGTTAGAAATTGAAATCTCAAATTTGAGAAAGGAGTTGGGTGATTTGAATAAGATTTCGTTTGAGTGGAGAGAGAAAATAGAGATTTTGCAAGTTCAATTAGACGAGGCAGAAGAAATAAATAAATTGAAAGGGGAAAATCTTGCTTTGACCCTTCAAAATTTGGAGGAAAAAAGTTTAAAATTGAAAGATAAAGAATTTGAAATCTCGTCTCTCAAGGAAAAAACGAGTACGCTAGAATTTGAATTGGCAAAAAACAGAGAAGAAATAAATGTGTCTTCTGAATCTCTTTTGGAAGTAGAGAGAGAAGCGTTTACGCTAAGATCACAAATTGGGGATTTGAAATTAAAATTACAAACCGTGGAAGAGGCCAAATTGAAAGCGATAACTAAAGAAGAACAAGCTTCCATAACAATCGAGCAAATTTCTAGTGAGAGAAACAAGTTACTCGAAGAATTAGAGATTACCAAGGACGAATCTGAGAAACTAAAGAAAGCAATGGATGATTTGGCTTCGGCATTACATGAGGTTTCTGACGAGGCGAGAGAGGCTCGCGAAAATTTTCTGAGTAAAAAAGACGAAATAGAGAGGTGCCATTATGAAATCGAAGAGTTAAATTCGAATTTGAAAAATACTAAAGAGAGTTATGAAGTCATGCTTGACGAGGCCAATTATGAAAGGGTTTGTTTGAAAAAAACAATTGAGAAATTCGAAAATGAAACAAAGGGTTTAGTCGATGAATGGCATTTGAAAGAAATTGGTTTCGTCGATTCGATTAAAAAATACGAACAGGAAATATCCGCGATTAAAATAGAGCGAGACGAGGCGGTACAATTGGTAATGGATGCAGAAAATGAATTTGAAATTAAGAGGGGTGAAAATGTAAAATTACAAGATGAATTTAGAGATGTTGAAGTGAAAATAAATGAAGCTAAACGAGCTTTGGAAGAGGCGAAGGAGGAGAATGCGAGATTAAAGGAAAACTCGTTGGAAAAAGAAAAAGAAATAGAGAATATGGTTCGAGAAAATCACGAGATAAAAACTAGAGAAAAGGAATCGTTAGAAAAAATCGAGGAATTATCGAAATTAATTGACAATAAAAGTAACAAATCTAGCAATTCAAATACCGAAGAGGAACCGGTAATGGTTGTTGAAAAAATGTGGGATTTGTCGAATGGGAAGGAAAATGGCAACGAAATTGACGGAGATGATTTGGATTCGAACTTGGATGATAGTGCGAGTGAAAAGGCGAGCGAAAATGGGAGCAAAAGCGAACAACAAAAGAAAAAGAATGCGAAGAAATTCGGGGGTTTTTTCAGGAAGAAAAGTAACAATTGATTGAATTTGGTTTGGGTTTTATTTACTTTATATGAATTATATTTTTTTGTTGAGGTTTGGAATTTAAGAGAACAGTATAATGTTTGTATTTACGTTCCTTCATTTTCCTTTTCTAAACATTTTTTGTTCTTAAAATCTTGTGTAATATTATTTATTTATGTATGTAATTTTGAAAAATTGTTGGAAAATTTTAAATTCGTAGCATGTTCGTTCATATATCATATTCCTTTTCTCAGTAGCCACACAATTAACAACTTGTAATAATCAAATTTGGTGGTTAATCATTCATTTTCTTAAATTTCTTAAATGACAAGGCAAGATAAGCAAGCATCAAGAGAGTATATATGTACTAATAATAAATTGCTTTGAAATGTGCATTGCTTAGTTGTCTCCATCAATATATAGCATTTGCTTTTGTCTCCTCTTTTTTGTCCTTTCGTACCGACACTTATTTGTCCTTGCTTGCTTATTTTTCCTTCTCCCCCGTTCTCATTTCAAAAATTATGTACATGTACAACATAAACTTTCAAGGGCCTTTCTGCAGCATATTTGATTTTGAAGCAAAAAATACGAATTAGTTATTGAGTGATAAAATAAATTATAATCTTTTCAAATTCTGAAGGGGCTTAATATAATACGCTGCACAAATTCTGAAGGGGCTTAATATATTACGATTTTGATTAATTAATGCTAATTAGGGTTAAAAAATGTTGACTAGAGTTCTGTTAGTACCTTAATTAGGATTATTTGATACCAATTAAGGTTATGTATAGTCAATTAGCATTCAATTTTTGTCTCACAATTCAAATCATTTTAATTTTCAGAAGTTATTCTTTTTTGGTTAATTTGGACCGTTGAAATATAGTATAAATTCGTGCAATTGGTTTGTGTACTAGTTTGGTTAATTAGGATAGCTGAAACAGATTGTGCGTCAACTGTGTTTGAATAATAGTTTGTGTACCTTTTTTTTTATTAATTAGTTTCTTGACAGTTTTGGATAATAGTTTTTTTATAGTTTGTATAATTGTTATGAAATGACAGTTCTTTGAATAATAGGTTTCTACAAAATGCGCTTTAATAGGATCGAGGAACATGATTGCAAAAATCGATTCGCCGCTGAGTTTTTCTTGTTTACTTTTTGGGTGTTTGATCGTATATGAAATAAAAGAAGAGAAAATCGAACACTCATTCCACCCGAAGTTAGAATCGAGGAGGCAGAACAACGGAGTGCATATATTAGAAGAAACATATATGATTATGAAGTTGCTTGTGTCAAATTATTTTGTACGAGAAGTGAGTTATTCTTAGGTTTATGTGCTAAGTTTCGAAATTTGAAATTATTGCGTGATAAATATGTGGGAAAATCGTGTAATTCATTAAGTTATATTTATGTTAATATATAGGTTATGCAAATTTTTGTTTTATTTGTTATGTATCGTATTAGTGTCGTGTAGAACAAATCTTGTTTCTTGGTAGTGTGAAAGTAGAAATTTTTTGTGATAATTGTTTTTGTTTTGTGGTTGTAGAATTCGAATTTTTATTTAATTAGTATTTTATTGTTTTAAATATTGAGAAGATGAATTTTAATTTAATTTGTATTTTATTGTTTTAAATATTGAAATTTTATAATGTCATTTTCATGAACAATTAAATAAATTTTGGTTTAATTTAATTACATCATTCATTTTCGTAACTAATTACATCATGGATTTCAATCCAAACACGACGACGACGATGTCAGCTAAGTGGCAGCCACGACGAGAACACTGCTCAACGGCAACATCAGCAGCCACGACGGAAGCACCGACGACCAAGCGGTGATTGTGGCAGCCAAGCGGGGACTGTGGCAGCCAAGCGGCGACTGTGGCAGCCAAACGGCGACTGTGACGACTGTCTCGTCTTCACGTGCGAACGGCAACGAAGACTATAAGACGATTTTTCAAGACCAAATCTTGCGTCGACAGATCTAATCGATCGATTGGCATGGACAGCCAAAAAACCCTACAATCGAATTAGGCCACGGCAGCAACATCAACAGTCAAGTCTTCACGTGCGAACGGCAACGAAGACTACAAAAAGGTCTTTCAAGACAAAGATCTTGCAATGGCAGAACTAGATCGAAGTTTCTCGATTGATTGGCATTATCGGCCCAAAAGCTCTACAATTGTATTAGGGTTTTGATCTCGAAATTTTTATTTTTGGAATGAAATTTCTTTTTGAAATGTAATTCTATTTTTCTTTTTTTAATGAAAAGACCGAATACTTTGTATTCCTTCAAAAAAAAAAATAATAAGAGAGGAAAAGTGTATTTGTCTTGAGTGGGGTCAAATTGTAAGATGTGAGTGGTTTTGGGAGGGGAAGAGGGTGTGGCCCTAGCTTTGTTGTTCGCTCATTATATTATACTATTAATTGAGTATTAAAATATGATTTTTAACACGTGCCCTGCGTGGATAGATACTGTAAAAGCATTATTAATAAATATAAATATAAATCAAGAGGAAATTTTATTTCTCTACTAAACTCATAAATAACATATTTATTTTTTTTAAAATTGGAAATGTTATATTTATCTCTACTAAATCATGTTAATATCAAATTTATCCAAAATGTATCATTTAATTAAATATAACACAAAATTCATAACAATTGACTAATTTATCTCAACTAACTCTCAATCCAATAAACTAGTTCATACCCTAAATTCGATAACATAAAACTGGTTCAAACCATAAATCTGATAATATGTGAATCCAAAACCATGCTCTCTACCTCCATATGATCTCCATTCTTCTCTCTTCATACGAAATTCCACGAGGCGATTTCGGTCTGGCGAGGTGGTTTGGTGAGACGCAAGAGAGAAGCCCCCCGAATTCCTGGCCACCAGATCGATCCCGAACTACACGAAAACCTAACGAAACTCATACAAAATCAGGAATCAACTCTCAAAATCCTAAACTCAAGAATCGTCGGTCAAGAATTAAGCGCCAGATTACCAATGATCTCATAGCTTGGATGGTTAGGTATTTGACACAAAATCCATAGGTTGTGGGTTCGTGTCCCATTGATATCATATAGAAAATGAATCAAAAAGTAAGTACGATTCGTGGTGTAGGATTCTCCTCAAAGAAAGAATAAAAAAAATCAAGCGTCAGATTGAATTAATTTTCACTTCCAAATGGACCTCGAGGGATAGGCAATGTCTTCATCAAGTCAATTTATTCATCAATTGATTCTCCTTCTACCATAATCAATTTTGATTTTTTTAATGCTAAATAATTGTGCTGTTTTTACCGAAATTACTATTTTTCTTAACTGAATTATGTGTTTTTAAGTGACTTAAGGATTTTTAACTGGTAATTAGTTTTTTTTTTCTAGGTCCAATTGCCCATTTCCATATTTATAATTGTATATTCGTATCTATTTGAGAAAGCCTGCTATGAGTATAAATTGTCAATTTCATATTTATTTAAATCATTTGTAATCTAGTTATTTCATAAAAAAAGAATTAATTCAATGGAAGGTATTTGAATCATGTCAATATTGTACCATTAATTCCAAATTATTTCCTTCTCACAAGATTATCTACATGAAAATCCAAAAATCAACTAGTTACACGTTGTATTCTTTCTTTTTGACTTAACTGAAAAAATCAAAAAAATATCTTCTAACAATTTTTATGTGATTTTAGATGTAGAGTGAAGCTAATCATGGAACCGACACCACGTACATACACAAGAAGAAAAACAAGAAAAACAAATTGGTGCATATATGTATCAATTTGGTAGAAATATCCAACTATCTCGTGAAAATTACAGGACATTTATTCCTCCCTATTTTAACGCAAGTCATATTTTCATATTAATAATAGGGAAATTTTAAAAAAAAAAACCTAACTTTTTTTGATATTGCCAAAAAAAACTTATATTTTTGGAAACTCCAAAAAGTTCCCCAAACCAAACATTTGTTTTCAAATATGGGGGTTAAATTTAACTTGGGATGGGTTAAATATTTTTTGGATCAAAATACCCTTCTGTTTTCATATTTGATTTGTTAAAAAATATTTTTCGTTATTTTTTATTAACTTTAAAAAATTTCATAAATATTTTTTAGCACATAATAATTACGAAAAGATGATTATTATATGTTATAGTTATATGATTATAATATTCATTTATTATGTTTTTCATGAAAATAATAATAAAATAAATAACAATATTAAAAAAGCACACCTCGAAAATATCTAAAAAATAAAAGATCATGAAATTATAAAAATATATATAAAAAGAATGAAAATAAAAACTAACTGTTAAACAAAAAAATTCTACCAATATAATATGAAGGTGTTCTTATATAACATTGTTGTTTATTTTATTACTGGTTCCTGCTAATTTTCCTTGAAAAAATAATAAATGAATATTAAAATTATATAACTATAACACATAATAATATTCTTTTGATATTATTATATGTTAAAAATTATTTATGAATTTTTTTCAAAATTAATAAAATACAACGAAAAATAATTTTTTTAACAAATCAAATATGAAAATAGAAAGGTATTTTGGTCTAAAAAATATTTAACCCCATCCAAAGTTAAATTTAACCCCCGCAGGATGATATTTGAAAACAAAAGTTTGGTTTGAGAGGGTTTTTTGGAGTTTCCAAAAAGACGAAATTTTTTTGCAATATCCAAAAAAGTTAGGAGTTTTTTTGAAAATTTCCCTTAATAATATTCTTTTTTATTAAGAATAACACATACTTCTAATCGGAAAAATATTTCATTATACGAATGTTAATCATTACATGTACTTATAAATTTATAATTAATGACAAGAATATAATTTATTGTAATCCAATCAAAATACACACTTACAATGATAAGAATATTTTCTTTTTCATAGACGATAATATTATCTTGTGTTACTTAAAATGCATTCTTATAATGACCAGAATATATACTTATTGTACAAAATTTTATATTATTTTGATAGAATATCATCTTTATTTTGTTAACTAATCATAGTTTTTATTAAAAGGAAATTGTCACTAATAGCCATCATAAAAGAAATTGATGTTAGTTATAAATTAAATGCTTTACAATAAAGACCAATTAAAAAGCAAACTCCTCGGGCAATTTCTGAAATTTCCCCGATAAAAATCTCTCGTACTTTCCCTTGAGATCTTCAACTGTACCAAAACAAAATCAAATCAAATCAAATAAATGAACCCATAATAATATTTTATATTACATAAAAGATGAATGAACTCAACGAAGAAGAACGCCACCTGTAGTATCCGAAGCCGATTTGCTCAAAGGTAATTCATTGGCTAATGCAGATGCAACTACTTTCATCAGTTTCTCGCCTAATTATCAAAATTGTTTCGAAAATATTTTTTTATATCCCACAAATAAAATCAACGGTACAGACTACAGAGTACAAAAATGCGTACCAGTAATGAGTTTACCCGCTACACTGGTATTGATAAGAAAGCAAGGAATATCGTGTTCTTTCAACTGCACAAAAAAATTAATAACCACGATATTAGAAGGCCTAAACTATCGAAAACCAAATGGAAGCAATATTTTCAAAATAGTACCTTGAAAAAGATGGAATTTGCAAGAGCAAGAGGATCAACAAGAGAAATACCCTTGTTGTAAAAAGGGACAAATTTACCGTCATTATACCCAGCTAACAAATGATATGCCGCTTGACCCGCAGAAACTTTCGATATCAACTGGAGACCTCCAGTGCTACGTTCCACATTTAAGTATAGCTTAATCCCATTTTCAAATCAAGCACATACAAAAATACACGATTTTACTTACCTGTCAGAGGATAAAATAACCACAGAAGACAGTTTCCTCCTCAAATGGGCACAATCTTTACGAGGAAAGAAAGGGGCACACTCGTCAGAAGATAAAATAACACCAGCATCGCTCGACAACAAAGAGCAATGGAGATCTCCATTCCTCTTTATTATATCTTCGGGACCACACAACAAGTTCGTCCAATCACCACATACCATCAACCAAGCAGAGAGAGGAACGGCGCCTCTAGCAACCAAAACGGGGGAAGCCAAAGCAGATAGACCATCTTTCACCACACCAAAATCCGCGTAGGCTTTGCCACATAAAATCAAAGAAGACCGCTCTATATCTGCCACGGCAAATCCACTACACCCTCTTTCCTCTAACACCTTTCCGACTATTTCTCTCACATTTGAACTGCACAATTTTAAATTTTTTTAAAATATTTTAAACTCGAATTTATTTAGAAGAGAGAGAAATGAAATGAACCTGATTGAGCTAGCGATGTAGATAGTTAAAGGACGAGCATCGTGAGAAATAGCTCGCGCGGAGGTTTTATAAAGTATGTTACTTAGCGATGACAATGCGTAAGGGTTATCGCTAATTACTCGAACTTTACAATCGTATTTGGGTGAAGGACCGATCGTACCGTCTTGGACGTACACGTTCGGTACGGATGATAGGTGGGACGATACCTGTTTTAGGAGTTTCGAGAATTGGGATTTTGATATAGTAGGGGATTTTGTTGATGCATTTCCTCTTATATGAAGTGGTACGCCAAATACTTGTTCTGTAAATGTAGAATTGAAATATAAAAATGAATTTGTAAATTTTTGTAATGTGAAAAGAATTAGTTAGTATGTTTGGAGGTACCGGTATTGTATTTGAGCTCTGATGGTTTGAAGTTGTAAAAGACCTTGCTTTTTACGATTACGCCCCTTCCAGCCAGGGCCCATTTCAGCCCGCACGAAAATTCTGGGTCTTCGCTGAGTTAATACATTTATCATATAGGCTTAATTATACAAAGGATTAAAAAAATAACTGCATAAATGGCGAATTTTACTAAAGTAAAAGAAAAGTATTTAGAAATTACTTGGAATGTTTTACGTTTTGTCCTCCCTCGTCAGAACAAGGTGCCGAAGCAGCAAACTTCATGAGTCAATCGCCCAAAAGGGAGCATAAAAGAAAGAAGAGTTGAATAATTAGAGGAAAATCATGGCTCATGGCTTAAATTTTTCTTTTCTTTTTGAAGAAAATTTTGTGCAGTTTGCAACTTTGCATTCAATTTTATTGCAAACGTGTTTGATTAAAAATTGAACTTCTTCATGCTGCGCTACAATGGTAGAGAATAATTTTGCAATTTTCAATAGTGAAGGAGTTTTTTTACAATTTAGACAAAATGCAGGGCTTTTTTTATAGAATAAATATTTAGACAAAATTAGAAAAACTGAAGCACTGAACAAAAGATTATCATTATACTTATTTGATAGAATAACTAAGTATTAGTTACAAAAAACCTGAATTTTGAGAAATTAAGCTACATAAACAGCCAAATTCGAGTGATAATTGCTAAAAAGATCAATAAAAATGGAATCAACAGCTACAAAAATATATAAAAGAGATAAAACTAACATGGCGACAGAGAGAGGGACCGAGGGGGAGGAAAGGATTAATCAGATAATCGGTTGATCTGTAGTAGGCGCGAGAGGCGTAAGTGAGCTGTTTAGCGAGAGTTCTCCTCATATTTCTAACATTCCGACAGATATTTCATGAACTTCGCCGGGGAGGGAGAAAGTCGTCCCGTTTCTCCGGCGATACGGGCGGAAATGTTCCGGCTACGACTCTCCTCTCTTTTTACTCAGCAGAGCGGGCGATTAGCGAACTGGAATGTCAGTCCCGATAAGAGTCTTTTCGGATTCGGGCATATTCATTGAAAACTCCGATCCGACTTGATTAAATTTAATATTAAAAACTCAGACAACTCTAATATTAGATCCTCAAACTAACCTAAATTATATACAAAATATAACGGATATTTTGTCATTGAAATAACAGGAAAATCATTGATTAGAAAAAAATAAAAATATGTTAATATATTCCTATTACAACTATTCCTAATTTCGTTCGAAATATTATTGGATCTGAATCAAGTGGTTACGATTTTGTAAATATATTGGACATGAAATATGACATTTTAATAAATAATATTGGGTTTAAATCAGAATCTGAATCTGATTATACTCCAAACAAGAACAATTTAAATTTGAATTTAACATCTGTTTTACAAAGACCAATTAAAAGAATTCCGCCAACAAATTCAAATTTCTTTAGTTTTCTTTTCTTTCCCTGTAAACCAATGAAAATAAAAGAAACATTAAAATCACCACAGAACCAATACATGATTCTGGATAGCATGACACGAATTCGTTTCCTCTTTCAATTTTTTTTTCTAAAAAGCCGAGGCTCGATATATACAGCGAAACATACGAAACTATGAAATCAATCGGATTTGATGGATGGATCGGATACACTTTTCACTTCTTGTTCGGATTGGTTCTTCGTGAGCAATGTAGGCGTGACCGAAACAATACCGATGAAGAAAAGAGTCGCAATTGACTGGAAATCGTAAAGATCTCCCAACGATCTCAACTCCCCCAACGCAATTCCAGCCTGAAAAATTAATTGCAAAAGTTAAATAATTTTCGTAAACCGAAATCGTCAAAATCTTTCATAAGAGGGAACGAATGCGTACCCTGACAGTGAGATACGCGGCTGGTACGAGACCAATTAATGTGGCCAATAAAAATATGTGGTACGGTACATCGACTATAGGGGAGGCCACGTTAATAAACGTGTTAGGCAATGTTGGCGTGACTCGTAAGAATAGCATGTAGTTCAGTAGTTTCTCTCTCCTCTTCGCAACCTGAAAACACCCAAAACAAATATATATTTCTTATGTAAGTTATTATATTCCAAAAAATAAATAAATAATAAATTAATGAGAAATGACCTGAGCTTGGAAGAAGGTCAATTTGTCGGGCCAGAGAAAGAAGACGAGGGGGCGGCCAATCAAATAAGAGAGAAAATAACAGGACGAAGCGCCAGCTGTCGCTGCGAAAATAACCAAAGCCATGCCACGTAGGATGCCGAAGAGCGAACCGGCCAATAGGGACATGAAGATGGTGCCGGGAATCATAAACGTCTGCATGAATATGTATACCATGCAGTATCCCCAGAGTACTTGTATTGTGTAATCGCTTGTATAGGTCTCCAAGTTGTCCCTTTAAAATTGAAATTACGCGCAAAATTAGTTCAGTGTAATTTAGGGGCTTTTCTCAAGTGAAAAAAGGTTTGGATCTGAGAACCAAAAATTTCAGTAAGTTAGTAAACTATTAAGCTACTGTTCCATTGAACTAAAAAAATTAAAATACCAAGAAAATACTGAATCAAAGAGTTCTAATTTAGTACACTAAATTAGAAAAATAAAGAGGGAGACAAGTCAAAGGAAATTACTAAGAGTCTAAGACACGTCTTCCAATTATCAACCAAACTAAAGTCACTTACTGAATAAAAACAAACCAACCTAAATCAAGAAATCGCCTTAAAAATACGACCACGAAAGAATTCCAAATTTATTGCGAAAAAACAAAATTGAAGAATTACTTAAGACTCTGAAGATCTTCCAAAGTGCGAGGAAGCTTAAGGAAGCTATAATCCGACGCCGGCATGGAAAAATACACCCCAAGAAGTCCTATTCCGAAGCTCGCAATCACACCAATCGCCATGGCCACCTCCCCATTAGAAAGCGGGAAATTTCTCGCTTTGCCCATTTCTTCCTGCAAAAGTTATCTCCTTTGGAGTGATATTAGAGATCTGAGCAGGACCAAGAAAGGAAAACGAGACAAAAAGGAGGCAAGATTGCGGAAAAATGGGTGAATTCGCGTTTCGGGCAATGTCTTTCCACCTCCCTTGTATTTTCCTCTTCGTTTTCCCCAACTTTGTCCAAGTTCATGGGGTTTCTTTCAAGGGTAGTTTTATAACAATAGGATATAGGATATTCGTATTATGAAGATTCTGAATATTATTATATAAATCATAAATTAGTGTACTTATCCTAGTTATAAATTATAATAATTCAGTGTATAGTATATAATAATATCTTATTAATTCGATTAAATAATATCCTATATTTTAATCACATTATAATTTAGTCTTTATTACGAATTTAAGATTAAAAAATAAATTTCATGATATAATTATTAATTTGTTTTATAATATAGATATTACTATTGGATGATGTATCAAGAAACTTATATTAACTATTTAACTCCAATATAAAAGACAAAAAAATGATTGCAAATTCCTTCCTTGCTTTCTAATTAAGTACATGAGTATAGTGACATTGTTAGTATTCTTAAAAAAAAAAGATAAAAGAAAAATATTTGGACAATCAAAACAGTTTTGATAAAAAAATAAATAAAATACATGCATATCCAAAAGCAAAAGCTACAGAAAATAATAAATATGAGATGGACCAGTCCAAACACACTTTAATTCCACTGCAATATGAGGTGGACAAGGTCCACCATGGTTTGATAAAAATAACATGATTATATAATTGACCAATTAATTGAGTTCTATGATTAGATTTGATAAATAATATCTGGTTATATCTTGCTGAGCATCCTTAATTAAAAATCAATTAATTTCTGTTTCATAATATTTTTTTAATTTTTTGTTGTTGCCACCTACTAGAATTATGAATTGCAAGTATGATATATAGTGTTTAAAAATAATGTAATGAATTGTAGTCAGTAGAAATGTATAATTAAATCATAACTTGCTATGTAGCTTTATTATTTTGTAACACTAATTAAAATTCTAGTTGCCATGTAAATTATTCCAATTGATATTTGGGGAAAAAAAAACAAATGATTCATAATGGGTCGGCTAAAGGAAAGCCAAAACTAGGTAGACAAAACTAAAGTTGTTTTATGAACCCAAAATGTTATAATTAGATGCACTTACCACATGATACCACATGGTTGAACATTTTTTTATGATGCCCTAATTTTGAATGTAGTGACTCATTTTAGGCCCACCATTAAGGCATTAATGGTTAAAATTGGGGAAGCACTTCTGCAAGAGGGTTATTTTTTACAAAATTTGTTAAAAAAAATATTTTGTCAAAAAGTGCCAAAATTTTTGGTGGAACCAGAATTGACAAATGAAGTGGTGATTATGAGCAAGAAATTTCAATTTCACCAAGACAGTTGATGTTATCTACAAAAATTCCACCAATTTTCTTTCTTGAAAGACAGCAAGGCCTTTTGGCTTTGGATTCTACTAATTCTCCCCTCCCATTAATTTTTTGATACAAAGAATATGATGAGGCCACATCATCGTTTATTGTTCACACAGCACTGTTCACTACTGTTCGTCCTGTTCACCGGATACCGTTCGTTCTTTTTACTGTTCGTCATGGTGAGATCACATCATCGTTTACTGTTCACTACTGTTCGTACTGTTCAGTAAAAAGAACGAACAGTATCCGGGTGAACAGTACGAACAGTAGTGAACAGTTCTGGGTGAACAGTACGATGATGTGGCCTCACCCGGATACTGTTTGTTCTTTTTATTGTTCATCCCCTGTTACTGTTCATAGTTTTTTTTGAATTTTTCATCGTATTAATAAATATAATTGACATATGTCTTGTGTTCTAAATAAAATATTTGAATTTTTCATCATATTAATAAATATAATTTGTATACTATAATTTTACTGCTATTCACACAAATATTTTTTGTTAATAAAATACTATTCACATAAATTATTTTTTTGTGTGCTTATTATAACAGTTTTGATTGGTACCAAGCAGCATTTTTTTGTGCTTATTATAATATTTTTGATTGGTACCAAGCTGCGTCTTTTATGTTTTTTTGTTTGTCTTTTTCAGAATTTTATTTTATTTGGCATGTTTTGTATTCTAAATAAAACATTTGAATTTTTCTTTTCGAACATATGATATGTTTTGAGGAGGAAAAAAATTTGCATTTATTGCATAATACTTGTGACACTATTTAATATCAGATTTGTTTTTTTAAATTAACATTTATGAAGATTACTTTTGTTTTGCACTTGTAACGTTTTAGATAAAATTATTATTTTATGATCATAACAGATTTTGAAAAATCGCAGCGAAACGCGAGAAAAATTTCTATTTTCTAATCAAATAATATATCAAATAATATATCCCGCAACGAAATAATATATCAAATAATATATAAAATTATTACTTTTGCTTACTATATTATTTTTTATCAAATAATATATCCCGCAGCGAAGCGCGGGCTATTTTCCTAGTTAATTTAATACAAATAGTTGGTACATTTTTTCTATACATGCCTCCATCGTTGTTAAATTTAAAACTAAGAAAGAACTTGCATTATTTTTTTTTTGATTTATTACGAAATAGTATTTTTTATGATGATAGTGACGATATTATATTTAAATATAATTATTTCATCGAATCATAGAATTAATTTAATTATAATCAAGAATATATTTTACGAATATATTATGTTATGGTAGAAAATAGCATAACATAATTTTACGAAAAAAAATGTACATGCAAAAATGATATCATTATTACTCACAATAGTTCATGCTATATAAATACATAAACAAGAATATATTTTTTATGATTTAAATAGTTAAATTTAAAACTAAGAAAGAACTTGCATTATTTTTTTATTTATTTATTACGAAATAGTATTTTTTATGATGATAGTGACGATATTATATTTAAAAATAATTATTTCATCGAATCATAGAATTAATTTAATTATAATCAAGAATATATTTTACGAATATATTATGTTATGGTAGAAAATAGCATAACATAATTTTACGAAAAAAATGTACATGCAAAAATGATATCATTATTACTCACAATAGTTCATGCTATATAAATACATAAACATTTAACCATACAACCGATATCCTCAAGACACATAATTAGTTATATTCCACTGATATTTTTTTTTATTGATGAACAAAACAATGAAAATTATACACAATATTACATTAAACAATATCAGAATTTAATTTAGCAAAATGTGATTAAAAATTAGTTGACATCGTATGATATTTTTAAATTTACAACTTAAAAAAGTAGTATTCAAAATATGTTTATAAGTTTAAAAAAATATTTATATTTTAATAGGTAAACTATTTATTTTCATTTCTGTTAAATTTTGAAAAAATCAATATTAAAGTTGTGAAGAACAAATACACAAATATAGCCTATTTAGTAATATAGGATTCTGGCAATTATAACTTTTATAAAAAAAAAATTTAATATAGCCTATTTTTATTGTATTTTCTAAGTCTTACATAATATCTTTATAAATTCAAATAAAAAATATTATGTATGAACTATATTGATATGGATGTCAAAATAAAGAGAAAAAATCAAGTGAAATATACTTAACGGATTTTTAAAAATATTATAATGTTTCATATTAAAAAAATATTAACTGGATGAGAGAAAAATAGCTCATATGTAAATATTAAATACTAACAAAAAGATTTATTAAATAACAAAGATGTATAAATTGTGCGTGTCAAAAAAAAATTGACAAGACTTTTCATATTTCCTTTCATGTGGAAATAACATTTTATATCAACCGTCTGATTTTAATCTATCAAAGATAACACGATTTAAGGAGAAAGTTTCAAAGTTGTAAAATAATGACATGAATGACAACATATAATATAATCTTCAAAAAATCAAACAAAAATAAATTAAATTAAATCACATCATTACATCAAACGATTCAAATTAACACTTACGAATGATTACACAAAATATATGTTTTAAATGATCAAATATAAAATTAATGTATAAGATGAAATCACACCATAAAATTTAATGATCAATAATTATAAATAATCATGATAATGTAGCTTGAATTTTTTTTGAAGATAATTGCAAAATAAGGATGGTGGAAAATTTTCTTACTATTTATATAATTTAAATAGAAAAATAATCATCCACCACATTGGAAGGGAATTCTAAAATTCAACCAATTCATTGATGACAACACTACTATCTTTCAAAAGACAACCATTTTTTTACAAACTTTACAAAAAAAGAAAAACATAACTATCTTTCAAAAGAACTAGATATTGGGGTATACTACAAGTAATATTCTAATTAAGGAGAAGGACAATATTAATAAAAAGATTTGTGTTAGAATATTTTTCTTACAAGTAAATTAGTCATCTAATTGGGATTAGATGACAATGATCCAACTGAATGGACTAATTAAATAGATTAATATTAATATTAGGGACAAACATAGCAATCTTTCATTCTTGGTGTCCCGTGATGATAAGTTATGCTTGACCTTTTCTAGCGTGAGGTATCTTTCTTACATTAAATACCTTAAAAAGAAAAGAAAATGGCAATTTGGCTTTGATGAATCATTTGGCCTCTTCATCAAAAGAAAAGGCATCTGGCCATTGTCATACAATTCCTATTTAATATGATAAAAACGTGATTTTTTTTTTAAAAGAAAGGTTTCATTTACTTAACTTATTAGGCGGGTGTACATTAATACGGTTCGGTTCAAATCCAAACCCAATTGAATAAGACCAAAATGATTTAAACTTAATCAATTTAAAACCAAACCAAAGTAAAGTAATTTGTGTTCGATTTATTCGCTCGAACCAAATAATGAACTTATAATCACAAAATACATTTGACAAATTTAAATTAATATAATGCTACCCCTTTTGCTGGCTCCTGATTGAGCCACGTCACTCATTTTTTTCCCACGGCCCGTCGGTGATAAAACCGTCGCAGAAACCAATTTACCACGGCCCGTCGCAGATAAAACCGTCACAGAAACCGATTTACCACGGCTCGTCGCAGATACCACTGTCGCAAAAAGAACATCACCCACGGCCCGTCGCTAAAAAGCAGATCACCCACGGCCCGTCGCAGATCAAACCGTCGCAGAAAGATCATCACCCACGGCCCGTCGCTAAAAAGCATATCACCCACGGTCCGTCGGTGATTCTACCAAAATCCTTTGGGTGGTAAGGACACGTGGCAGCAGGGTTTTTTTTGCTTTTACCCTAATTTTTCAAAAATTACATTTTAATCCTTTTTTACCCTTTTGCTGGCTCCTGGTTGAGCCACGTCACTCATTTTTTTTCCCACGGCCCGTCGGTGATAAAACCGTCGCAGAAACCAATTTACCACGGCCCGTCGCAGATAAAACCGTCGCAGAAACCGATTTACCACGGCCCGTCGCAGATACCACCGTCGCAAAAAGAACATCACCCACGGCCCGTCGCTAAAAAGAAGATCACCCACGGCTCGTCGTAGATCAAACCGTCGCAGAAAGATCATCACCCACGGCCCGTCGCTAAAAAGCATATCACCCACGGCCCGTCGGTGATTCTACCAAAATCCTTTGGGTGGTAAGGACACGTGGCAGCAGGGTTTTTTTGCTTTTACCCTAATTTTTCAAAAATTACATTTTAATCCTTTTTTATTTATATTTTGGTCGTATTTTATTTATATTTTGGTGCTTTTTTTAAATTTATATTTTGATCTTTTGTAAATTTACATTTTGGTCCTTTATTTATATTTTGGTCCTATTTTATTTACATTTTGGTTCTTTTTTTAAATTTACATTTTGGTCTTTTTTAAATTTATATTTTGGTCCTTTTTTATTTACATTTTGGTCCTATTTTATTTACATTTAGATCCTTTTTATTTATATTTTGGTCATTTTTTATTTACATTTGATCATTTTTTACATTTTGATCATTTTTTCTTATTTTACATTTCAGTCATTTTTTACATTTCGGTCTTCTTTCGCTATTTTTTTTTCGCTATTTTACATACATATTAATTTAGTTCAATTTTTAAATTTACATTTTGGTCCTTTTTATTTACATTTTGGTCTTTTTTTACATTTTGATCCTTTTTTCCTATTTTATATTTTGGTCATTTTTTACATTTCGGTCTTTTTTTGCTATTTTACATACATATTAAAATTTGCGAATATGTCCTGATTATATTAATCGATTTTAAAATCATCTGAACAAATGCTATTTATTTCAAACACACGCGCGTTAATTCGCACACGGGTTAATTATATTTAAATAATTATATAAAAAACACCCCACGCAATTGCGCGGGCATCCAGCTAGTTGGATATAAATCATTCATTTTGGCTTAAATATTCAAACACGGACCAATAAACTGATCAATACAATTTTTCCGACCAAACCAAATCAAATAAATTAACAATTGAATCAATTAAAACGGACGCGACGAGTCAATTATATTTCTTGAATAAAAAGCGAATCGTTTGTACACCCCTAGTGAGGTATGCAATAATACATATCTTCTGAATCAAAATTCAAGGTCTCAACCCGAACACGAGTTGGTATTAACTCGTTCAAATTCAATTTGTTAACAGCCCTAGAATCGAAATGTCATCTGAAAGAATACTAAAATAAAATATATGGCTACATAAAAATATAAAGAAATAATTTTAAATGGACCTCCACGATTTTGAGGTTAACTTAGAATTTTACATAATCAATACAACAAAAAGATAAAACACTCTAGGAAAAAATAAAATACAAAAAAAAAAACATATCCCAAAAATTATGCCTAAGATGAAGCAAGCATCTTGGCTTTCTTCTCGAAACCCTTTTTAGACTTGCTAGATTTTCTCTTCTTGCCAGATTTCTTTTCTTCGATTCCCATATTATCATTTTGTTCATTTTGAGAGTTAGAGAGAGAAAGTTTGTTTTTCTCTGGCAAAACCGGGTCTTCAATCGTAGACATCGAATCCGAATCCGGGTCCAAAACTGACATACGGGTCAGTGTATAATCCAATAAGAAAGTGCTTCTATGAAGCCTATCTATTCTACCAAAATGCCTCTTTGAGTACGGTATCAATCCTTCTAGAAGCTCACTTATCCCTTTTATCTAAAAAATGAAAATAAATGTATGCATTGACGCTATATAGATATAATTAAAAAAAAATAGATATAATTTGAAAAAAGAAGGCGAACATACCTCCATGATAGTATTTGGTGGAAATATTTGCAAAATACGAAACAACACAAAATGTGCCACGTGGCATAATTTAGGCTTTGTATTCCATTCGCGAATATATTCTAGAAGTAATCTCACTTCGTCCTTGCCGAGATTTCCTAGTGCTTTCTCTATTGGACTATTCTCCACCTCCCCTCCTTTCCTATAATTGATCGAGTTGGAATTAGAACAAACATAACTAAAATATTATATTATATAATATTATATTTGAGAAAAACAATATGAACCTTAAGAGTTGAGAAAACAAATCTAAGAGACGGTGCGGCCTCCTCAATTCAAAAGCAAGTCGAATCGCTTTCGCATAGTCCGAATCCGACACCGCGTTCTCCAACTCTTGTCCTCTTATCACTTCTTCTTCCTTCACAATTCCAAAAAATAAATTAAAAATAAATAATTACACGATAATTAAAATATATATTACCTCTTTACGAAAGGCTTCTTCCTTATCTTCAGCAGTACAATCGTACCACAAATTAACCACCGCGTCAGTGCCACCTGTCGCCAACATTTCCGTTTTTCTTCCTACCGCCATCGCCCATATTTTCCCTTCATGCTGATCATACGTGGCGATACACTCGTTCGTCTTTATCGTCCATAATTTCACCAATCCATCACCACCTAATAGAAAAAAAGAATATTAATAATAATAAGAAAAATAATAATAAAAAGAAAAAAGGATGAAGATGAGTACTGCAAGAGACGAATTGAGTGCCGTGGGAAACAAAAGAAGCGCGCAAGACACTCGAAGTATGCCCTTCGAAAGTCTTGAGACACGAGCCGTCAGAAATAGACCAGATTTTAACCGTTCGATCTCCCGATGATGTCAGCACGACTTGTTCGACCGGCGAGAACTCCACCGACCAAATCCCTCGTTTGTGTCCTTTCAAAGTCACGCTCAATATCAGATCCGGAAGCTTCCAGATACTCGCGGTACGATCCTCTGACCCGCTACAAACGAGACTATCGTTTGGAGATATAGCGAGCGAATTTATGTCCTTGTCGTGTGCTGCCACGACGGCTCTTGCTTTCAATGCGTGATCTGGATCTGCGGCTCGTAACGCACTGTCGAAATTCCACACTTTGATTGTGCGGTCACTACAATGGACACATCGGGGTGTTATATCATTTATTAAAATTAAAAATATTAAAATGGTAATTAGGGAACGTACGAGCTGCCACTGACGAAAAAGTTTTTGGACTTATTCGAAAAAGTAATAGCACCAATAGCTGCCAAGTGTCCTTTGCCTGTTCCTATACAGCTTTTCGTTTCGATATCCCAAAGTTTTACCTGAATAAAAAGGTAGTGGCATAATCGATATTTTTTTCATGTTTAAGGTATAATGATACTTTGCAAGTATGTGACTCACCGTGTTGTCTTTGCTTCCGGTGACGACAAGTGTACGGCCCGAGCTGGTGACACACGTATCGAGACACATGATCATTTCGCTGTGGCCTGATAAGACGTACACGCACGACATTTTCGGCACGTCGTATACTCGAACTTGTTCTAAATTGGTAGCGATAGCGAGATATTTCTCCTCGTCGCCGATAAATTTCAAATCAAGAATCTCCTCGTTGTAACCAACGAGTCGGTTGTAAAGTTCGAGATTGAATTTGTTTTGCTCGGATTTAGTAGCACGATAGAATAGAAATTGTTGGTCAACGGTGACACAAAGGATTCCTTGTTCGTCAGGTAGAATTACTGCGGATAAGAATCCTCTCCCCATATCGTCCTTTTCTGACGGCACGTTTACGTCAGAACTTTCTTGCTCGTATATGAAACTCTCCCTATTCAAAACGAGTTTTAATGACAAAAGAGGAGATAACAATAAAAATAAAAATAAAAACAAATGCGTACTTTTGAGAGGACCAGATGCGAATGAGACCGCGTTCACCCACGGTTAGAAAATAGATTTGTGATTTTTTATTTTCTTTGGCGGTCACATTTTCGTTTATGCCCAAAGAAGATAGTAAATTGCTTCCAGGCTCGATCGTGCACACGGTTTCGACCATCTCGTAGGTTGGTACCGTCGTTTTCAAATTGTAGTTTGTAGCGTCCCATATGTTAACAACCTGCAAAAGTAATAATTCATAACACATAGTCGAGTTGAAATAAATAAATAAATTTATATAGTTATTAAAGCATACATTGTCTCTTCCAGAGCTGAGTAAAATTTGGCCGTCTCTAGATAAAGCCAATGAGGTCACCGTTGAGTTATGTTCTTCGAGCACTGAAATACATTTTTTGCTTTGTAGATTCCAAACCCTAATGTTACCGTCGTCACCTCCTGAGAAGAGCTGAAATTTTCAAAATAAAATAAAATAATCATCATACAAATTGAACATTTCAGACCATATGAATCGACTCGAAAAGGAGATTTGGACTTACCAATAACTCATTAGGGTCAGAGTGGAACATAACAGTGGTGACGACACCACCGTGGCCTCTGAAGAAATGGGTGCAGAAACCTCCATCGACGTCCCACACTAACACCTTTTTATCGGCACCTCCTGTTGCTAGCAAACCCCCTGACGAATGGCACGCCATATCCATCACTGGACCATCATGCCCCTAATACATTCAAAAAGAAAGACAATTTACGAGTAATTGCCACTAGAAACTATGTAAAAGAACCTAATTTTTATACAATAAATTACTTGAAGCTCCATACCTTCCAAGAACGAATGCATTGATGAGAAGCCACATCCCAAACTCGAATAAGTCTGCTGTGAGACGCCGTAAACAGAAGACGATCGTCGGGCGAAAGCGTAACAGCCGTCACGGCGGCATCGGGGTCACCCGTGAGCGTAGCTATAACGGAAGCATCGGAGGCGGAGACAATCTTCACCTCGTCGCCGCAGGCGCAGGCGAGAAAGGAGCCGTCGGAGGAGACGGCATACGGCCCGCCGGAATAGAATTGTTGTAGGCAAGGCGTGCAGCGATAGTTTCTTTTGGCGACGAATTGAGAGGGATTGGTTGTTGACATGTTGTGAGGGTTTTAGGGTTCAGGCGATGGAGCAGGAAGCAGGCGCTGAGTAAACGGCGGCTCGGGAGGGGACAGGGTTTTAGAGGAATGGAGAGAGGAAATAAAAATTAAAAATGGAGATATTTATTTATTTATCTCTATGTTGTTATGTTCACGGAGCCCACTTTTCAGACCAATAATGATAGGGTCACAAATACCGACTACAAATGTGTCACAAATAATTAAGTTTGTAATGTTAATTATGCATATATGAATCATAAATCAAACACAAACTTAGACATTTGTGTCATATTTGTGGTTGGTATTTGTGTCCCTATCATTACTCCTTTTCAGACTGCGTTACTGAGAGATAATAATTATTAGGAGAATACACGCGGATGTTAATTATGTTTTTTGTTATAATACAAAGTACATATAAATATGATAATAATGATAATGTTATTTCATAATATAATTATTTGAACTAATTTGTCTATAATTATGTATATATTTTACAATTATTTTACATTATAATGACAAAAAAAAAATCTTAATCATATAATAATACTTATATTAATGTAATTGTATAATAATAATTCATAAGGTATAGCATGATTTAACAAAATACATAACAACAAATATTATATTATTGTTGTTCACAATATTTCATACAATATCAATATAAAAGTAATGAATCAAACAACATACGTAATAACATATCAATAATTATATAGTACTAATAATTTTTTATTGATTCAAAATGCAATGAAAATTATAAATAATATCAAACTTAATAGTGAAAGTAATTTAATAAATAATATAAAAAATAATTTAGCATATAACATAAACATAAATTATTTTATATCATATATTTTTATAAATTTTATATTTTTAAAAATAACATTATTATTTGATAAGTGTCTATAAATTTAAAAAAAAATTCAATGGATAAACTTTTCATTATTTCTATTATTTAAAAAATATATATTAAATTTGTTTGATTAAAAACACAAATATAATCAACTTAGTATTATATGGTATTAATATAGTTATAATTTTTTTAAAATAAATATTAATATTGAAAATTTTATTATGTAAATAAAATAATTAAATTTTTGTTTTGTAAAAATGCACTTTTTGCATTGCATTTTTTACATAATATTTTTACAAATTCAAATTATGAAAAATGGTATGTATGAACTATGATAATATGAATGTCAAATTAAAGAGAAAAATAAAAAGAATATATTTGATGAATTTTTAAAATTTAAATTCTAAAAATAATATTATATATTGTATGTTTATAATATTACTGTATTTAGTTATTAGCATTTCATATACAAATTTTTCATCTTCCATTGCATTCACATTTGATCACGTAATCTTATGTAAAATGAGAAATAATTGAATAATCTAACCAATAATAATAGTCCACATCATTAATATATGATGATGTGATTTTCTAAGAATTCTTAAAACATAGTGTAAAATTAACGACACTTAAATGACTACAAAGAAAAAAGTTTATAAAAAATCAATGATTAATCAATGGTCTAAATTTTGCCACATATAATAATCATGGTTAAAAAAAATGATGATGTGGCACAAGAAAATTGCACAAAGTTAGGTCCAAAATAAGGATGTCAAAATAAGGATGTGGTTAAATTATTATTCACAAATCACAATAAAAAAATAGAGTAATTCTACATGCTGCCAATGCTGCGAGTGCATAGCATATTGTGTAGAACAATGTAAATTGTTTATATTGATATTGATTCTACCTTAGTTATTTTAATCCCAATTCTATACTATCAAAAATTTCTTCGAACAATGTATATATCTAATGATTCAGATTTTCATTATATTTTACTAGTATAACAGTGTAATTTCCTTAACAAAACAAAAATAAAAAAATTATAGTATAATTTCAGTAACTGTCTTTTATTCGGTCCCAAAAAAATATCCGACAAAATCCGCCACTAATCTAGATTTACAAATTTGTAAAATCTAGCCTATTCCAAAATAGTATATTTGAAAACTTTTGAATTTTAAATAGGTAAAGTAAAGTAAACGATATTTGTATTTTTTTAGAAGGGCAAATATGATATTTTGAGTGTTTGGTGATTAGAGATTGCTGAGTACGTACGAAATTGACCCAACAATAGAAAATTATAAACGTATAATCTCTCTCCTCTCTATCTCTCCAAATGCCAACACTTGGCGTAGAAGCCCCCCTCAGTCTCCCATGTTGTTCGTACTCCAACGGCTCCGCCGGTGGCGCCGGAATCCGCTCACCTGTTGTGGATTGTAAGCTGCTTTTCTCCTCCGAGGCCAGGCAGTCTTCTTCCTCCGCAAAGGTTTCTTGATTATTCTTAATAAATAGTCTTATAGATAATTTTATCGTTGATTTAGGCTGTGTTTAATCTGGGTGAATAAATTAGATAATTTACCCATCGTCTTGGTATTTTTTCAACAATACGACCAATCTGGGAAGTTTATTTGTTGTCAAAGTTTCATTCTTTATTATCAGATATTTTATTTTAATTTTTCGTTCACATCACTGGGGATCTGGTATTTTCTGTATAGTATTTTTTACTGTAGACATGAGCAATTTATGATGCTGATTTTGCCGTACCATATAATCTTTCTTGCGTGCCTAGAGATTGAAACAAGAAAACATGACACTGCGTATAATACAAGAAAAACATAGTATTTTCTCAGATTCTATAATACTACAAAAAATTTAATATTTTCAACAATACAAGAACGGTTCGTGTTTCCATGTTGTGTAAATTTCATAATCTTGTTTCTCTATCCTGAAAATTTAAGTTATTCCACACATTCGTGTTTTTCCTTACAAGCCCTTAATTTTGTTTTGTTTCAGTGGACGTTTCGCAGGTGGTCTCAAGTAGGATTATGGGGAACAAACCACAAGAGAAGGGCAACAAAAATTTGTGCCACAGAGAATCCTGGCAACGGGCCGAACCAGCCGATTGCACCCCTCCAGTTGGAATCTCCAACTGGACAACTCCTGTTCCAAATAATGCAGTCGCATCCTCACTTACTCCCCGCCACAATCGACCAGCAACTCGAACGGCTCCAATCAGAAAGAGACGCTCAGAAAGAAGAGGCCGCTTCTCGCTCCCCTCAAGATATTCTCTACAAGTCTCTTTTCCTTATAAATCTTTCTAGTATTTGACATAAAATTATAATTACAAATTTATTTATTTCAGGAGAATTGCAGATGTAAAAGACAAAGATAGACGACAAGCCTTGGAAGAGATAATGTACTGTGTAATCCTACAAAAATTCACCGAAAAAGACATCACCTTAATCCCTAAAATGGTCCCTTCGTCCACCCCCGATAAGTTCACCGAAATAGACTCGTATCCGAGTCAAGAACCCAAGTTGAGTTCGATCCACTCGCCCGAAGCCTACGAAATGGTCGAGACCCATCTCTCCAACGTCCTCGGCGAACGCTTCGTCGGCCCTCTAACTTCTCTCGTCCAGATCAGCAAACTCAAACTCGGAAAACTATACGCGGCCTCGATAATGTACGGGTATTTTCTCAAACGGGTCGACGAGCGTTACCAGCTCGAACTTAGCATGAACACCCTTCCGGACGTTAAGAAATTACCGAAAATGTTCGAAAACATGCAACCCAATCCGTTTTGGGACATGGAATCGTTGGTCCAGATTAGAGAGGACGGCGAGGATTACGAGGGTGATGACGAAGAGAAAGGATTTAGATTGAGATCGTATGTGATGTATTTAGACGCGGAGACGTTGCAGAGGTACGCGACGATGAGGTCTAAGGAGGTGATGGGGATTATCGAGAAGCAGACGCAGGCGTTGTTTGGACGGCCGGATATTGTTGTCGGTGATGACGGGTCGTTGAATACCGTGGATGATGAGATCGTGACGGTTACATTTGCGGGCCTGACGATGTTGGTTCTCGAGGCGGTTGCATTCGGGTCGTTTCTTTGGGAAGCTGAAGGGTATGTCGATTCTAAATATCAATTTGTTAATGGTTGAGGTAAATAAAATGTGATTGATTATGTTTGTTTTACTTGGGATTTGTATTATAATTGAAGTGAACTACCATTTTGTTCAGAGTTATGGGGATTGATTGTTTTCTTGTGTGCAATTTTTGTTTTATTACGGAGTTAGTGTGTTTGCTCGAGTTTTGTTTCCATGCCATGGGGCAGTGAATTTTGAGGCTATTCATGGCAATGGGGCACGGTCGCCCATTGAATTTTGTTTTTCATGCCATACGGCTAATAGAAATTAATCCCAATGATACTTTCTGGTATATAAATTTTGTTTTTGAAATTTAAAGTTTAAACCATCCTTTTTGTCTTGAGCATATATGGTGTCTCCCTATTTCGATTGAATTACACACAAGACTACTTTCAAATTCTATGTTACACAAATAAAAGAAAAATACTAAATTGATATCGAATAGTAAATCCTCAAATAACCTTTCAGTTTAGAAGACAGGACACTCCCCCACCGCAACCCCTTTCGCAGTAGGGCATGAAGCGAATGGACAATGTTCTCCTTGTGTTCCCCACCAATCGACTCCCTTATTCTCCATCGACAACGAGAAGTAGATCAACACGCCCATAAACGCCACGCCAGCGTCCAACGCAGCCGAGAGGATATAATTATACCTCTCCCACCATCTCTTCCTATACCGAAACACGAAGAAGTTGAACACCGTGCCCACCGCCACCCACATGTTGTAATTCAGCGCGGTTGCGGGGGGCATGTTAGCCGTAGCACCAATCAAAACAGGTAGATTAATTAGAGGAATCCATGATTGGCTCGGGAAAGCTCTGTGCAGAAGCCATACGATTACGGGGCCGATCGCCCCACCTAGGAAGAACCAGTTAAGAGCCCCGTACTCGCCAAGTGGGCCGAAAATGCGACGAGGGCCCACGAGACCCCAAATTACAGATGCATCGAAGAAGACACGGTCACCAGGACACGTCCATGGGCTATCGGCTGGTAAGTCGTCCCCGCAAATGTTCGTGATCGAGTCCAAAAGCCACCATGCCACACTTAGGTTCACCGTCCCGGCCACTATTGTTCCAGTGAACTAATAACAACAATGACATGGTTGGTTAATTTTCAAAGAATGAAACATGAAAATGATTGGATATACCTGGACAAGGAACATAGACTTGGGAGGGATCTTCATGTAGTGGCCAAGTTTGAAATCAGAGAGGAAAGCGACGGCTTGAGACATGCTCATGTATCCGTACACCTTAAAGCACACATTCGCAATTGGTTTGCCCGGCAATATCAGACCCATTATGTATTCGGTAATCACGTTAAGCCCCGGAGTCTATTTCAAAAAAATCGTCAATCAGTTACGTCGATGTATATTATTAGAAAAGATAAAAAATATGGGTTTCGACTTTCCGTACCTGATTTGTGGTTGCGGTAATGATGCTGATAGGAAGAGTGAAGACAAAGGCCAATGCGCAAGCGAAAAGGAGACCCCACCAAGGGAGCTGCACCTGGCTTTTGAGAACCGTGCAGAGAATCATGGAAATTATGACAGTTATTACCAATAATCCATGAAACCACCATGCCGGTATGTCGTCGTATTTCTTCATCAGCTTCGTGTGTATGTCCGGCTTTCCTTTGTACGAAACACGAAACCTTTCATAAATCTCCCTGATCAATCATCAAATATATGCTTTAGTAAATATATACTGAAATATAAATTCAACATATGAACAAGTAGAAGAATGACAAACCTTCCATAGAAGAATCCAACATGTGTAAGTGTAGCAGCGATAGTGGCGAAACTTAGCCCGTAAGAGAGTGCAAAGAAGGTGCTGAGATGTATCTTCCCCTGGTTTTGATACGCATCCAAGTCGATCTCGAACTTGTCGTTCACAATGGTGGTGATATCATACGTGCTCCCATTACCCATAAACAAATGCGACGAAAAAATCGGGAAGGTTTTGGCGTCATACAAATCCAAGCCCCAGTATGCAGTGGGAATGATAACATACATGAACAATGCGAATCCGACGAAAATGTTGGCGATTGCAAAAAACGGGCAGATTAGTGGGCTGAAGAGGAAAGAGGAAACGGCTGCCCAATCAAGAGTGAAGGCGCCTAGACCGAGGCCTTTCATGCCAGAACCGAGTTGTTGGGCCGTGACGGACTTGGAGAAGATCCAACATATGAATGAGATGTTCGTCAGTGTGGGGAAGAGATAGCCTGGGATGATGTACCATGCGAAGCTGCATGTCAAGGCGATCATGAAGAATTTCGCACGCGACATCCTCCTCTCCTCCTTTTCGTGCAGAGCCCTGCGTACAAGTGTAAAAAGAAAATAATGTTGTTATATGAGAAAAAATGATATGATAAATGTTTATAAAAAAATCTAAGTAGTTAAGAAAAGATCAAATAATGATGTTATTTTGTGAGTTCATTTTTTGTTTAATATCAAATAATGGATCAAAAAATTAGATTGGAGTAGTTCTCATAAACTCATCTTAATGTTTTTTTGTTAAATTTGAAACTCATCTTAATGTACATTTCTGTAAACTTTGTAATAAATTAATTGTGTTTAGATAATTTGTCATCACATACTTTTGTAGTTTAGATATTAACTGTTATAAATTCAAAAATAGTAACAGCAATCATATATATTATATAAAAACTAAAGAATAATATATTGTATATAAAAAAAAAAAATTATACTACTCCCCCCAAATTCACCCACCAATAGTGATGGGTAAGCAAAGCATGACATCATTTTGTCATGCTTTATCAATTCACCCATTTAATTTACACTTAATTAATTAAGCTTTCAATTTATACCTAAATAAAATACAATTAAAAATCTAATTAATTAACTTTTAATTAAACTAATCGATGATCAATGAATTAATTTTCAATTAAAATAATCAAATTAAAATTACAAAATTAATTGGAAGATATTTTGAGTGCAAATTAAAACTCTCATTTAATCGTAACGTAATCGTGACACCATTACGATTTGAGATAAAACAACGCGATAGAAGGCCTCTATAAAAAAAAATGTATAGCATCATGCCCTCTATAATTTGCTGAAATCCTGCAAAGATATAAACTAGGTTTGTCTCTGACGTGTGAATACGAACCTTAAGGTCCAATAATGATTCATTGTGTAATGTCAATGGTCAACAATTGACACATGAAAGCTCAAAGATATCTCAAACCTACCCTACAATTGTGGGCACAATAGTAGTGTACCAGTGGAGACTAATATTTCAGTTTCCAACATGGGACCTTAGGTTTATAAATTCAAAATATGGCCACCTAACTAAGAGGCCATTTACTGTGCCCCCAAAACCCATCACCACATCCTTGATATCCTATCCATCTTCCAAAAATTACCCACTCGATTAACAATGCTTCGAATTAACAATCAATTGAATTAATGAATTATTAGGTACTAATATGAGGTGTTAATTTACTCAAAATTAACTGTTAATTCGAAGCATTAATTAATTTGGAGAGAGAGTGGGGTGCAAATTGGAGTTGGGGATTAACACCCAACCCAAAAAAAACAAAAGAGAATGGGATCGTGGGTGTGGTGATGGGTTTTGGGGGCAAGGTATAATTTCCCCCTAACTAATGTGTTTTTCTTAAAAGATAAGATTGGTCCAGAAAAAAAAAATATGAAAATGTTGGACATATTTCCACTTCTTCTCCCACATTTTTTATGACTTAGATACAATTTAACACTTCAATTCATGATTTAACATATTAATTATATATTCAATTATAAATTAAAATAATTAAATCATAAATTAAAATATTAAATTATGTTTTTATGTGTTAATTTTAAAAGTGTTTAATTATATTTACGTCATCAAGAACGTAATAAGAGAGTACTAAGAAATGTACATCACTACTCAAAAAAAATAAACATGATTAGAAAACTATGAATTTTTTGTGGTGATATACAACATGTGTTCATAGAGAAACTGAACAAATGAAGCATGCTACAACTACAAGTGAGTGATGGTAAAGCGATAATGATATGACAATATTGAAATTGAATATTTTCCCCACGATTCATGATTCGTGATAGTGATGGTGATAGTGAATAAAAGAAATGATAAACAAACTTTGAAGAAAACCAAGTTGCATGTATAATTAAGGATCCAATCTTAAGTGAAGTGTTAATCAAGAGAGTAAATAATGGGACGAATGGAATTTGTTTAAAGAAAACTAGTAAGTCATGTGACTTTTATTTTACACTATTAACTTGACTTGATTTACCATCATTGACTCATTAAATAATTCAGTAATACATTATTTGATCTTAAGAAGTTATTTAATCTTAAGACTCGTCAATACATAAATCGTACAAAGCCCAAAAATCAAGAATCAGTTTGTAAATTAATTAATGAAATTAGTATTCAAGTTGGTTTTTACAACAACAACAAAAATGTGAACACCAACTTGAACAAGCAAACTTAGATTATCAACTCAATGATTTATATGATAATGTGGTTTAACATCTTTATCAAGATAAGAATAGAAATTAATAAGAAGAATTTTGGCTAAAGTAAAGATGAGCTAATTAAGAAAAAGAACATGTTAATTTAATTAATGAAGTTCATTAATTAAAGTATGTATAATGAAGAGATATAAACTTGAACAAGCAATAAAATTATCAAGTCAATGATTTATATGATAACTTAGTTTAATTAATGAGAATATTAAGAAGAATTTTAGCTTAAGTTAAGATAAGCTAATTAACAAAAAACAACATGTTAATTTAATTAATGAAGTTCATTACTTAAAGTATGTATAATGAAGAGATATAAACTTGAACAAGCAAACTTAAATTATCAAGTGAATGATTTATATGACAACTTAGTTTAATTAATGAGAATAGAGAGAGAAGCAAACCTGAAAAGAGATACTTGAACTAAAGTACTAGGCCACCACATATGAGCAGGTTCTACCACATATTTTCTCATCAATCCAGCCCATCCATATCCCAATACCTTCACAAAATTATACCAACAATTAATTTAACACTAATTAATGAGATTAAGCATTCCATAAATCACAACTTACATGAAAACATACAAACATATAATATACATGAAAAACATAAATGTTTCAGAAAAAAGAACAAAATTACCTGAGTAGTTATGATAAGGAGCCAACCAGCAATAAAAGATATGTTTCTCTTATAAAAAGCTTTGATGATATTCACAATTCCTACGGCGTAAGCGGATCCATTACCAAACGCATAACCGGCATTCGCGAATATGGATATAAGCACATGCTCTTTTATGTTGAACGGACCCGGGTTTAACGAGAAAAGCCGATCACCGAAACCCGGAATGCGAAATTTAGTTTCCGGCAGAATCTTCGCGAGCAAACGGCCAGCCGGCAGCGAAGCAACCTGTTTTGAACCCGAAAGTAATTAGCAAGCAATAGAAGGTTTGAATTGAATAAAATCAAATGATTGATAACATAGCTCTCAATTGATCTAACCACCCACTAAGCAGTAAGCACTCGTGGGAAACAAGATGAACCAATAATTAAAAGAAAACAAAAAAGAAAGAAAACAATTATGCAAAGAAGACCACCACATTGTACTCACAGGTTTTGAAATTTTCTTGAAATACACAATTCACAAAAAGAACAAAGATTTACAACTAAAGAGAGAATCTATACGAACCTGCACGGTGATTTGAGTAATAATCAACGGTTCGGTACGATACGCGAAGAACTGGTTAAGAAAGGACATGAGTATGCAAGAAAGCAAGCCAATGAACCACATACGAAATGTCCAAACGGGTAGAGTTGGGTCGTCGGTGGTCAGTACAGTTAGCCGGACTTGCTCCACAGGAGAGTTCTCCTCTTCCTCTTCCTCCTCCACCTTACCGTTACCTCTCTCTCTGTCAACCTCCATGATTGCTAAAGCCGTCAAATTTGAATTGAAGTTAGGAAAGTCGAGAGGGAGTGCTTATGGCCATTGGCTTGTGTATGTGGGTTTATTTATGGAGGTAGAAGGGAAGGTTGAAGATGGAATCTGGGCTGTAATTGAGCGGGATTACTAGATTCCCGAAAGAGGCTTGTGTATGTGAATTTTCTGTGTAGACATGGTATATACCGAAAGAGGCCATATACAATACCCTATATTTCTCCACAAGATCCTCTGTATTCCTAATTGTTGATTAATTAACATGACCATTAACAAAAGTACATCCGATTAACAGTTAATTAATATATAATTAAAAATACATATACATTAACAATTCTTAATTAATATCAATTAACTGTTAATTGGATGTATTTTTGTTAATGATCATGCTAATTAATCATCAATTAATGATTAATTCGTAATATAGAGAATATGGTGGGAAAACGAGGAGGTATGGTATAATTATCCATACCGAAATTCCTTCTCATGATATTTTTTGGAATATTATGGCATGCACTCCCATTTCACCCAATTTTTTGAATGCCCCATCATCAATTAAAATAGGGTAAAAAGCGTCCTCAATTTGTACCCCAACTTTCTTCCAATTAAATTTTGTATCAAAATTTGATAATTTTAATTGAAATTTAATTCATTAGATTATTGATTAGTTTAAATTAGAAGGTAATTAATTAGAAATTAATTAAAATTATTATTAATTAGAAAAAAAAATTGGGTACAAATTGAAAACCCATTTTATCCAAAATGGTTTCATGGTGTCATGATGATGACATCACGAAACCATGGACGAAATAGAGGGCATAATAGAATTCCTCGTATCTCTTTTATCCCTGCCAAACAACAAATAAAAATGAAGGAATAAGAAGGATTAAGTGCAATAATTGATATAAAAAGTTATCACCGGTTTTAGTGGTGATAGCTATCCTTCATTTATCACTTAAAATATTGACAATAATATCCTTATTTTAACTCCCATCCGTTTTTTTTGACATTTTTTTAATTCTAAACTCTCTCTCTCCAACCCATCTTCTCCAAAACACTCATCACCATTTCTTTGCCAACTCTTTCTCTCGAATCTTTTTTCTCATATAATATTTATAACATACTAGTAAACAAATCATATTAGTAGCTTTTTTATTTTTTTATCTTCAATTTGAAATCTCAATTGCTATACTAAACTCGAATGTGCAAGTCATGTGTGGGGGTATGTGCATCGGTGGGTGGAGGTGATTGATAGTAATGGTGGTTTGTGCCTCATGAGAAACATAAGTTCGCACCTTAAGTTTTGGAAGCTAGTTTTATTAGGAAGCTAAAGTTCCCGTGAATTTGGAATTAGGGTGTCCGGTCATGTCTAGGAAAGTATGGAATAGAATGTTCAAACTTACCAATACCAAGGAAAAATGATTATTTTGTTAGGCTTTTGAAACTTACCTCCTCCGAGTGGATTTTTTGATAGTTTAGAAGAGAGAGAAAATTAGAATAATACTTTATATTGATAAGATGTATCATTGATAATTGATAAGATGTATATTATTAATTGTACTTTCATGAATTATGTTATTTTTTCATGCATTATTTTATTGATTGAAATGAGTGAAGTGTATATTTGCAATGAAATCAATTGTGAATCTTTTCTTTTTATTGAAGTTCCCTAATTATATTTTATTGATTGAAATTTGAGATGAAATTCCTACGTATTAGTGAGTTATTTAATGAATGAAGTGAGTTATTTATATATATGCTTGTTATTGTTTTTATGATTTGTGTGTGTGTGTGTGTGTGTTTTAATTTGGTGTGTGTTTGACTGTTTGTGCGTGTGTTAAAACATGTGGAGACACAATAATGATAGATGGAAAATGAAGAAGAGTTACAGTTTTTTTAGAAATACATATGATTTTTATGTAATTGTTATCAAATTAATTTTTTATTGCTGTAATTATTGAAGTTGAGTTTAGATAAAAAAAATTCATCAGAATTACATTCATGTTATTCATGGTAAAATAAGAAGGAAACATAAAAATTATATATATATATAGAGGGAGACTAACCTACTTAATTAAGTTGTGAGTATCATTCATGGTATTGAGTAGGCTATAAATATCCCCCTTCTCATTGTAATATGATAGAAAAATGAATCCAATGAATAAGAAAAATTACTCCCTCTCTCACTTCTTTCTTTCATGAATATTTATTCTCTTCGTGAGTGTTGATTATTTAGTTTTGCTTCTTTTACAACAATATTGGCCCCTCCCATTAAATTGACCAGAGTTTGACTCAAACACAAAGGGCCACGTCTCCCTTACCGTTTCGTCTCCCATTAAATTGACCCAGAAGCCGCGTATGTTTTTTTCACCCTCATCCTCTCCCCTTTTCAACGCCGTCCAATACAGTACATCCAGTACATGGGAACCATGCCTCCAGTACACGGGAACCATGCCTACCGAAGCCATACCTCCAGTACACGGTACCATGCTCCCCGCCTCTTCTATACACCCTCCTCTCTCTCCGTTTTTTCATCTCCCTCCTCTTTCGACGCCTACAGGAGAAGTGCAGAAAGGCCGAGAACACTCCGCAGATTCCGAGCCCTCCCTTGCGCCTCATGAATCTCTCCTATCTCTCCTTGAACATGTTTGGTGGCAGATTCACGAGAGTCACCGCGATGCCCTAGAGACGACGGACGCTCAGCAGACGCGCGTCATGACGTCTGCCTTGCCACCCAAAGCCATTGCCGTAAGTTTCAAGGTGCAATTTTTCCTCTTTTGTGCTGTTGTCTCTTTGTTTTCTCTTCGTTACTCTTATTTTTGGTTGTTTTCTTTGTTTTTCTCACTTTGTTGGTGTTTGCATGTGTCGGTTTGGTCTGATTCGTGCTGATTTGGCCAGTATTTCGCCATAACATGGTTATTTAGAGATTTGCACGAATAAATAGGGTTAAAATCATGAGTATATCTAATATTTTCGTTAATTTCAGGGGTATATGTGATTTTTCTGTCGTTTTCAGGGTTTCTTTATATTTTTTCGTTATTTCTGCAAAGACTGATTTTTTTTATCAAATCGAAGATATTGGTACTGTTATTTATAGTATCGACAATAAAATTAATCCTTAAATTGATGCTGATATCATATATTTTTCAGTTAATTGTTTCGCAATTTTCAGCCCACGCTTCAGTTTTGTTGCCCTTCGATCTCATCATTTACAGCCGTTCGATTTCTCGACGCAAGATATACTCTCTTTCTGCCTCTTTCTCATTCATTTCCGCAAGCCAAAAAGGAAACGAGCCAAACACTCGCGGCGGTAGTCACGACCGAGAAAGCAGAGATGACGGGCAGGATAGAAGCTGCGCGAGGATCGTGGGTTAAAACAATAGGCCGCTGTCTCTGTTCTCATTCCTGTTCGTGACGATCGAAGCTGCTGGAGACGCTGCTGGCGACGATGGTGATGACGGTGCTGGCGACGCTGCGTTTGTTGGCGGTTCTCGAGCTGTCAACGCACGGAACATCACAAAACCTAGGTGAGTAAGTTCGAATTTGGATTTCATTTTTACAAGAGAAAACACAATATTTTAACTTCTTACAATTTCTTTTAAATAGGATCCGCCAAGAGCATAAGTACACGAAGCGATAGAGGACTGCAGAGCGGCGGGATTCGCGTCACGGTTATAAACAGAGACAACAAGGAGACCGCAGAGGCGATATGCGATATGTCGCGAGATAGGGGTATTTTCGTCAGATGATAATATTTCAGTCAAATCCCTCGCCGACAAGAAATCTATGTTGAGACAATGTGGATGTTTCTTCTTCTCGAGAGCGGAACCTAAGCACAAGCAGGAGATTGTTACGATTTTGAAGGAAGATGGCGAGGTGGTTGCTATAACTGGAGATGGTGTTAAAGATGCTCCTGCTTTGAAACTCGAGGATATTGGTATTGCTATGGGTCTTACCAGGTATTGGAATCTTTCAAAAATACCCTTATATTTTTGTAAAACGTTTGTTTTGTTTTTGAAATGATTGGTAGGTTGCGAAAGAGGCTTCCCATATGGTTTTGGCAGACGATAATTTCAGTACAATTGTTGCTGCTATTGGCGAAGGTCGCCCCATCTATAACAATATGAAGGCCTTTATCAGGTAGTTAAATTTTTCAAAAATACCCATATTTTTTTTTATATTTTGAAAAAACTCAGTTTCGTTATGTTTGTTTTTATTCATCTATATGATATCATCGGATATTGGTGAGGTGGCATCGATATTTCTGACATCAGCAGTGGGAATACCCGAAGGTTTAATTCATGTTCAGCTTTTAAATAGGATCCGCCAAGTGAATGAATTACAAAAGCAGCTTTCCAAAACTCACAAAACAGTCTTCGTAAAGACCCCAGTATGTTCATTTATTTATTTGCTTGCGTATTTATTTTTATTTATTTATATATATTTTGCGCAGCGTTATTTTTTGGGATAACATGTTTCGTCGAGCTTCTTTGCGTGCTTTTATACGCATTTATATTTCCCAAAATATCCATCGTTAAATATTATCGCATAAAAGCCGCCTCCGAAGGACCCTTAACCGTCACTGCTGACTTGTCAACCGGTGGTGTCCAACCTTACTCTTAACAATGGAGTAATTATTCCTTTTTATCATCCTATTTAATAGACCAAAATATAGTTTTTATTATTTATTTTTAATTCTTTCTTTTAAATGTGTTGTAGGCAGAGGAGGATCCAAAGCTTCTAGAACGTTTATCAAGAAATCAATTACTTTTTAAATCATAGATTATTGCATACCTACATATCTTATGTACATCGTAATCTTTTCTATTTTCCCCGGCTTTTTATCCGAAGATACCCGAGTCCCACAGCCTCGGTTCTTGGTCAGTTCATTTATTATTCTCTCTTCGAAAAATAAATAATTATTAATTTATTATGATTATTTACTCAAGTATGCACTGATATAAATCTCGATGTACAACGTGTGGGATTTGATCGGGAGATACATGCCATTAATCGAGCCGATCAAATTGAAATCTAGGAAAGGAATAATGATTGCAGTTCGGGCTCAAGAGTTTAATCCGCACGATAAGGACGTCATGAATAAAAACCCTGGAAGAAGCGATGATTCTCTCATCACCCCTTGGATTCTCTTTCGCTACATGGTAAATTCACACTTTACACCCTCTTTTTTTTCAAATTCGCGGTTTTGGTAAATTAATTGTTGTTTTATTGCAGGTTATTGGAATGTACATGGGTTTGGCGACGATGGTTTCTATTTATGTAGTATTAATTAATTTATATATATTTATTCTTAACAAATAGACTAAGGTGTCCAATTATGTATGATTTTAGTTTGTGGACGAATAATGATCTCTTTTGGAGGGATCTACGTGATATTTTGAAGTTTTGCAGGGCTCCAAATGAATTTACGCCCTATTTTTTCTCTAATTTTTTCCATATTTTATTTGATATTCTTACATTTCCGGTATTTGCAGGATGATTCATCAAGTTTTCGAAGTGCTTGTAACATTGGCCTCAAATTAATTTAAATTTCAGAGGTAAAATTATAGTGTAAGTTGAGCTTACTAATTGTAAGGTATATTCATTTTTTTTTTCCGTGTATGTTTAGTATGTTGGTTTGTAAGTATGCAGGATGATTCATCAAGTTTTAATGAAAATAATATTTGTTAATTTATTAAGTATTTACTTTTTTTTTTATCTATTTAAAGTAATATTATATTTTATTTTCAAGTCTATTTTTTAATTTTGTTACTTTTATCTATTTAGAGTATTATAATATGGTTATGTTTTTTTTTTTATTTTGATTACCAACAAAAGAAACTAATAATTTAAAAAAATATATATAATATACAATAAAACAAATTGAGCTATATCGTTATAAAACCCGCGCTAAACCCGCAGCGAAGCGCGGGCTATTTTCCTAGTATATATAATAGAACATGCAATCAATGCAATCATACATTCTTGCAAATAAATATTTTTCTGAAGGGTCTTTCGGTCATTTCTAATAAATTTTATTTTAAATTCGAAACTATCTCAATTCTTATTCTCATTATCTTACCAAACACAATGTAAAATTTTGGATTAAGAAGAAATAATTTTTTATCTCTCAAAAAAGTTATACTTACTTATCCTCCTCCCAAAAGGGAACCGGCCGAAATTGTTTATGTCCAAAGCTGCTTATGTTGTTTGTATATTTTATTGAGATTTTATGGAAACAAAATTAGTTGTGTTTAATTTGGTTGTTTCGAAAGAATCAAAACTTGCTCTGTTTGGTTTTTTGGAATGTTGAAAGAATTTTCTTATAAATGAACCTAATATATATTCTCGGTACATAACCTAATGACTCTTTCGGATGCTTTGGCTATTGAGATTTTCCAAAAACTTTTAAATTGTAAGTTTGAATTTGAATGCATGTTTCGAGATTTTGAAGGGAGTGATTGTGTTAGCAAATTTTAAGGAAATTTTGTATATAAAATGCGAACTTAGTTTTTTTTTTTATTTCTTTTTAGAATTGGTAAAGATACTTAATTTACATATTATATTATATTATTTTGATTAATATTTGCAAATAGTGATAAAATGCATTGATATTTCTGTAATATATTTGCATCCAAACCTACTATTTATATTCAACAATGATAATCACTTAGATTTTATCTAAAAACTTACGTGGCAAATCGTACAATTACGTCAAATTTTTAAAAGAAAACAAAATTCTTGGAATTCTAAATTTGACTGTCATGTGTGTTTCTAGATACAAATCTAGATGTCAAAATAGGTGCCTATCATTATTAATTTAGGGGCTTCTATCATACACCATTTTCTTTATGATACACCCATTTTCAAGGGCATTTTGAGTAATTATCCATTTATGAATATTTAAGATAAGATCTTAAGCATATTTATCAATTAATGTTTGACTAATTTGGAATTCTTTGTTGTTCATTTAAAGATAAAATCTCCATAAAAGATAAATTTTAAAATACCCAAAATATCCTTATAAAAGGATGTATGATAGAACTCCCCGTTAATTTATATTTCATTTGTCTACTTCCTCATGGAGAATTTGCATAACTCTGTTTTGAACTCTTGAATGCATGCATTCGTGTAAGAAACATACCCACAAGTTTTATTGTAATTAAACTGAATAATTAGTTTGTTCACAATCCTTTTCTGTAATATCTTGTCGAAATTTTAGAAAAACAAGTTAGGTAATGATATTTGTAGAAAATAATTTTACTTGAAATGGAAAAGTAGTCGTTTCTTCTTCTTTTTGTAAGAGAACATTAACATTTGAAATGATAAATTTATTTTTCATAGATATTTTTCTCGAGAAAAATTGCCCGAGGTGAGGTAATTTAAAAAATCTAAGGAATTATATCCGACAAAAAATATTAAGGTCCTGGTTACATGAAATTTAATATTTTACACGATTGGACGACGAGATAGCATTCATAATAAATTTTTAAAAATAATTTTATTTTCCTTCCCTTAAATCTGCACTCCTCCCTTATAAATTGATGCTTAAGTTGTGTTGTTCCTATTCTCCCAATTTAACCATTTCTCTTGTTTTATACGTCATCGAACTTAGATCTTCATAGTCATCTAAGTACTCGATTATACTATTCTTTCCATATTTGAAATACCAACCCCATCCCTTTTCCCGGGAAGTTTCTCATGTTAAAATATAGGCGAATTCTTGAAACCCCCCTAATTTTTTTGGGATTCGTAAAAAACCTCCGAACTTCTAGATTTCTTCAAAAACCACGTAGAAAGTAAGTTTAATTTTTCAAAAATCTCCTACTAGTGTTAACTTTAACATTTCATCTAAGTTATTGCTTTTGTCCCTAAAATACCCTTAACAATTTATTTTATAATTGAATTTATTCCATAAATTAATGAATAAATAATATTTTACAATATTATCTTATGATATTTATTATATTATTCTATAATTTTTTATATGATTTTTTATATAAAATTATTTCATGTAAAAAATTAAAATTGTAAAATAAAATAGTATTTATTTAATAAAATAATACTATATATATTATAAATATTAAAATAAAAAAATTGAGTTGTAAAATATTATCATAAACCATTTTTACTATAATAACATGAAATATTTCGTTAATTTATGTATTTATTAATTTATATTGGATAAAAGAATTTATAAAAGAAAATTAATAAGGGTATTTTTGTCAAAACAAAAAAAAATTGGATGGAATGTTAAAGTTAACACTAGTAGGGGATTTTTGAAGAATGAAACTTAATTTCTAGGAGATTTTTGAAGAAATCCAAAAGTTAAGGGATTTTTGACAAATCTAAAAAAGTTAGGGTTTTTTTCAAGAATTCCCTAAAATATATATTCATTTCATCAAGAAACCCGATTGGCTTCCGATTCCATGCTTGATGCGTGAATAGATATTTATTTACCAAATGATCCATACCCTTTCTCACATTTCTACAAAGCGCACATCTATTCGGTAAGCACTGATCCTATAGTTGGTATAATTTTCCTTGTCTATTTTCATGCGAAAAGTTTATGCGTCAGTGGCAATCTTAATCTCCATGTACCCGTTCGGCAACATATGGAATAACGGAAGAGTGGAAGAGTGAAAAAAATATAATTCTATTTTATTCCAAGGATATTCGGGAGATTAAATAGTAGAAGAGTGGAATAAAAAGTTAAATTAATATTTTTTATTGGAAAAGATGAGAGAGGGGAAGAGAAAAATTATCTATTTTATCTTCTTCCACTCTTCCACCTCCTCAATGGAATATAGTTAGATCATTTTATTTCATTTTCTTCCAATCTTGTTTGACGGAATATGATTATTTCTTCCACTATCTTTCATTATTTCATTCTAATTCGATGTTGTCAAACGAACCCCATATTAATTTTCAATTCATAACAATCATGAGTCCATGACAACCATGTCCATATTAATTTTTGCAAAGTTTCCCTTCACTATCCAAACAATCGCTCTGTTTTAATCTTCTCAAAACTTGGTTTCTTATAAATCTTTCTTATTTTATTTTTGCAATTTTTCAAAAATCTTCCAATATTCTTTTTTATAAAGTTGATAACCTTTCAAGTAAATTTTTAAAGATAGCAAGGAAATAAATTAAATAATACATAATTATTTTTGAGAAAAAATTGCTTATTTTCTTATAGTTATTAAAAGTATTTTAGAATTTGTTTAAAATTGTTTATCAGCTTAAATGTTCTCTTTGTAATAAGTTTGCAAGGTTCACAATCAGAAGACTGTCATGATTATAAAAAAAGAAACAAAAATAATGATGGAGACTCAAGGCCTACAATCATTTTATATTAATAAAGGAATTTTACAAGTTACTATTAAGACATTTTAATCTAAATAATTACAATCAATTCTAACCCCTACTTTACTTGATCTAATGTCCTATTCTCCCATTAAAAAGAACATTCCAATTATATTAATTATATGCACAAAATTATCAGGATTATAAACACTTGAAACAATGAGAACGCATGCGCAAACCATATGTAGTCATCTAAATTTTCAAATTAGACATTAAATTGAAACTGACATATCAATTGGAACGAATTTAAATTCAATGACCATCCCAATTTTCGTATTAGCCATCAAAATCAATGCCAAAAATTCGTATTAGACATTAAATTGATACTGACATATTAATTTGATATTTTTTTTTATGGAAAATAAAATAGGTTCTTAAGTCCTACATTTATTATTTTATATATAATTTAGCATTAGTTCATACATTGTTTTGAGATATTTACCCTAATTATTAAAAATCTAATCCTAAATACCTTCATCAACCTTTACATGAAGTCAAGCAGTCATCTAAATGGAATTCATTTGAACTCACCTCCCCAATATGAATACTATTTGATTTGGGCATCTATCTTCATTCTTCACCTCAATTTTGGCGGCACCCATCAAAATCAATACTGAAAATATAAACGAAATAAGTTTAAACTGATCAATAACAATTCATTTTGTTCATTAAATAGAAAAGTTAAGCATTTTGTTCAAATTAATCACATAAATGTACCTTAGAGCGATGCTTCATGGCTCCTTCTCTCACCAACTTTCGGTCTTTCTCCCTGAAAACTCATATTTTAAGCGTCATTTTAATGTCTTAAATTGAGTAATTCAACAAATAAATGACTTCCTAAACTTAGCACATTGATAAGTAAAGAGTATCGATCCACAGGGAGATTATGGTAATTCTAGAGTTTATTGTTCAAATGCAACTTTTATAGTCCCAAAAATTCTCTTAATTTGGACACAAGAATATCAACAGTGAACACAACTATATTCAGAATTTCAGATCTTTTTATGAAGCCAATTAATATTTAAAATTCTTCAAACAAACAGTATTCAAAACCTGGATCACAGAACAAGTTCAACTTCAACAATTTTTATAGCTCATATTACAACTCCAAATTATTTGAAACTTTTATCACAGATCAGAAAAACAAACAAGAAATTATATTTTTTTATAGATTTTTATATTCATAAATGAATTAACTAAAAATAAAAGAGTTAAGAAAAGACAGAAAAGTCAGAGAGGCAAACATTAGATCCAAAAAAATAGGAAAATAAATGACAAAATTACCAAACTTGATACATATTATCTACAGTATCTAATGTAACTAAAATATATTTTTATGGATTTTATTAAGCTTTAAAACTATTTTTAACTAATTTCTAAACAGACACTCGGAGATTCAGATCTTAGAATTTAAAAATCCATAACAAATCGGAAAATGGATGAAATGACATGAACTAAAATTATACAGAAATTAGACATCATCAATATTCAGAAAAGTATTTTTAAGAGATTTAAATACTTTTAAAACTATTTAAGTTGTAATTTCCAATTAGTACAGAACAGAAAGTCAGAAATTCAGAGACTCAACTTCAAAATTGGATAACAATTAAAAAACTAAATGAAATGAGATGAAATAAATTCCTAAATAAACTAGTTATGGTCAAGATTCATAAACATATTTTTATGGATTTTTATCAGATCTAAAAGTATTTTTAAACTAATTAATGAAACTGATCAGACAGTAAGCAGATTTAAAACATCTATTTCTTAATTCAATCACAAAGTTCAAACAAGCAAGCAAATAAACTGGAAAAAGGAGGGATTCAAAGATTGAAACAAGATCCAAATAAACAAACAACTAATCTCTAATTCAAACCACAAGTTCAAAACTGAAAAATATCAAAAATACCCCTACAAAGAGAGATAGTACCAAGAACTGAGAATGGATGATGGAGATGGATCTGGAGAGCTTCTATGATTTCTTGTAACCCCAATGAAGCCTTCAGAGAGAGGAGAGGGAGCTTGGAGGTCGTCAATGGCGGTGGAGAGTTGATCCAGAACTAGAACCGAGAAACCTCGAGGCTTTAGCTTTGAATCAATGGAATTGAACATTCAGACACGTTCAGGAGGTGGGTATGGTGATGAGGAGTGAAAGAATTGGATTTGAGAAATCTCGAAAATTCAACTTTGGTTTGCGAGATGGAGATTCCGGTTCAAGCTGAGAAAGCTCGAAGCTTGAACCCAATCTGGTGGAGGAAAGAGGTGGAGAGGGATGTGAGAGTGTTGGCGAGAGTGAGAGAAGAGAGAATGAGGGCTGTGAAGCCCTCTGAAGAGGATGGTTCCTTCTCGTACCTCAACAGAGCAATTTATAGCCACGATTCAACCAAATTTCACCATTTTAGATCGAAATTGAGAGGAGAGAATGATTCTAGTGGGTCACAGAGGTTGTTACGACGTGTCTAGGAGAGAGAAGAACGAGTAACGACGTCCGTACGTGAAGATTTGGCTCGTAACAGCCATGGCGAAGGTATTTGAAGAAGAAAGCATCGTCTCCAGTTAATTGCAGAGAACAAATTGCAGGGTAGAATTTCGTCGTTATTTGCTTCTGTAATTGTAAAAGAGAGAGTCTGGTTTTATCTTGAATGGAGAGGATGGCGAGGCCGTTAGGGTGTGTTCTGATTGGCTGAATTTGCTGAGTTAGAATTTGGTTGCAATATTATGGGAGAACGGATTTTTTGTGGTATTTTCTGTGTAGAGATCGTGTAACTAGACTTATTAGAGAGGGTTGAGAGTAACAGTGTGGGCTGTAGAATGGGCTTGTCATAGAGAATCAACAGTGGAATAAAGGATTTGAGATGTAAACTGGGTTGTAACGAGTCATTCCTGACCCTATGTGGTCTTTGGTGCAGTGAGTGGGATTTATGGGTCGTCAGATCAGGTGCACCGATTTCTTTGTAGCCTTTGGTGTAGTGGGTCATTTTGAATAGGAATTGTGACCCGTTTCACTAAACCCTTTATATCTTCTTCCTCCTTTCTCCAAATAGTACGATCTTTATATCGAAATCGCTCGTATCGACGAGAGAAATTCAGCCATGGTGTTGGTTTGTAGAGATTTGGTCTTTTTTACCTGAAATAAACACAAATTCATCATTAAAGTATTTTTCTCAAGAATTATTAAATATTAATATATAGCAAGGTTTTGTGTTTATTTAATATTATTTTGCATGATTTAAACCCTAAAAATATACTTAATTATGCTCATTACACTCTCCCAATCAACAATGGCGCAATGATGCACCAGGTCATGTCACCACAAAAGGGAAGAGGACCATCAGGGATATCGGAGATGGGTGGAAGTAAGTGACTAGGAAACCATACTCCCCCCCATACACCGTACACACCTTACATGTCAAGGAAAAAACACAACTACAAAGTAAACCAAACACACAAACCCCACAAATACACCCTCCCCCACCCCCCAGACCCACAAAAAACCTCTCAACCCCCTCATCTCTTCACTCTCAAGATGCAAGCTAGAAAACTTTTAGCGAGCTCCTCCCCCTCGCAAGCTCAACTGCCACGTCTAGCATGGAAATACGTGCTAAAAAATGGCCACTCATCATATGCCAACTTGTATGTGATCAACACACCAAAACGTCATCTCTCTCCAGCCTCCCCCTACCTCCCGAGCTTCGAGGATAGACCCGTCTTTCCACCAGATCCAAACCACCCGACCTGGAAAGATAGATGCACGAAATGTGTTCAATTTGGTCACGCGACAACCCTATGCAGAAACCCTAGAGTTTGCTGCTACTGCTTCCAAGGAGGGCACCTCTACGCTTTCTGTCAAGCAAGGTTGGATGATCAAGCTGTCATCTCTGCGAAGAAACCGCTGGGAAGGCCAGCAGCCGAAGTCATGCCGAGTGACAGGATCCCCAAGACATACTGCTTCATGACCGAGTCCCAAGACCACAAAGCCGAGCTTAGGGAACTCAATCGAGCAGTGGTAATCGACGCAACGCTTGTCCCCTCACACGACTTTAACTTGCTTAAGGTACTGATTACCAAATTAAAAGAATGGCCACTCTCGTTTCAGTTAGTGTATTGGAAAGACCATCGTTATTTCCTAAAATTACCGGCTGATACGAATCGTAACACATTTATGCAAAACTGCACCAATTCCCTGTCCAATGCTGGCTTCCTATGCTACTCTTGGCCGCCGACAATGGGAGCGGAGGTTCTATTCTATAATCACAAAGTCTGGATCCACTTGATTAATCTCCCTCCCCAAGCATGGTGCCAAAGCGAGATCAATCAAATTGCTAATAGTTTCGGTACGATCATCGACCAGGCCCCTATGTCAGAAATTATCTCGCTCGACAGATTAGAGATTGTAGTTGCAACTCATAATCTAAATTGGATCCCTCCAGTAGTGGGGTATCTAGCCGACGGTTTCATTTACGATATAGAAGTCAAACCAATCTCGGTCCTCGATGATAGACAGTTTTATTTTCGTCCACCCGATTTCACGCCACCGGAATCAAAATTCAACGATCTACGACAACAAAATCACGACTTTGCAGCCAGACAGAGTAAACAGGCAGCGGCAACAGCGAGCGAATCTTTTGCAATGGCTGACAACACAGCGGGAAGACAAGATTTTGACTTGTCCACGTCGGACATCTCCCACAGCAACGACAACCACCTGCATGATTGGCAGGCCATACTGCAAAAAATGTGGAATCTAGCCTCCCCTTCCGCTGATAAGGATTTGCGCGCTCCAATCATCTTCTCGGGTAAACTCGCCGGAATCGAAAGAATAAATGTAATCGACACGCTACACACACTAGCAACAGTCCAAGTCGAAGAAGCGAACCATCTAACGGCACAAAACGAGAAAGATGTCCGGAATTCGAATTCCCCATCTGCTGATGTGGCTCAACCGCATGACGTCGGGTCTCAGTACGTACTTGTCATACCGACGCCTACATGTACAATGACAGTAGAGGGAAGAGAGAACGAGGCTGATGGGATTGAAAGGGCAATAATTCCAAACAATGCATTAATGGCATTAAATGCCCAAGAGAGAGATGGGAGACAGGATGTGGTCTCGAGGTATACAAAGGTTGAAAAGGGCAAAGCAAAGTCCCATCAGGCGCTGCCATCTGGTCAACATGATACTCCCAATATCTCTTCCTCAAAAATATTGGCTGAACCAACAAATAGAAATAAGCTAATCAACACCAAAACTGCACACAAATTTATCCAACTAGTTAGGAAAAATAGAAGACAATCTACTAGACCCTAAAAAAAAAGTACTTTTTTTGATGGTATAAATCCTGGACCAATTAAGAAAATTAACATAAAATTAATCTCGTCAAACTATTTAATTTTCTTTCAATTTTATTTTGGAATGTTAGAGGTCTTGGCGAGGCCGAAAAATTTAAACTCGTCAAACATACTACTAGACATGCTAGGTGCAACATATTTTGTATGCAAGAAACGAAAAACTATGCAACTACATATTTTGATATGAAATTTTTTTGTCCCCATAATATAAATCAATTTGCATCCAAGAATGCGATAAATTTCCGGGGTGGAATAATAATGGCTTGGTCACTTTAACAACTATTCTCTCCCTAGCAAATGGCTTCACTTTTGCTCTTACAAATTTATATGGCCCTACATCAACGGATGATAAGCAAAATTTCATAGATGAATTATATGCTATAAACCCAAACGTAATTCCATGGATACTAGTAGGCGACTATAACCTTATTAGATCCATGAGGGAAAGCACTGGTAGCGCCCACCTCATAACTCACATAAATTCTTTTAACAAGTTCATAAACGATTGTAATCTAACAGAAGTCCCTCTACGAGGTAGAGACTTCACATGGACAAGCAAAAGAGAGACTCCTACATTATCAAAACTAGATAGGGCGCTAGCCTCTCACCACTTCCTCACGCTAAACACAATTATGCAAACCAATGAATTCCCATTGATTACATCGGATCACGCTCCCCTTAAGCTAACTTTCTCAGTCCCAAAAATTACAAAATCAAACTCGCAAAATCTTGAAAGAGCATGGCTATTAAAAACCGAAAGCAAGAATATTTTTCAAGAAGCTTGGTCATCAACACCGCAAAATATAAACCCGGCAAAAAATTTCATACTCAAAACAATAACCTCGAACAAAAGGCTCTCTTCTTGGCAAAAAAATAATTTTGACAAACCCGAACCGCCATTGGCGGCTTGCAAAAACTTCATCGACTATCTAGATAAGCAAGAAGAGAAAAGACAACTTAACAATGATGAAAAAAGTCTTAGAATCGGTCTTAAAATAAAAGCCCAAAGTCTCGCCTTGAAAGCGGAAACGTATTGGCAACAAAGAAGTTCGTCCAATTGGATACAATTAGGGGACAAGAACAATGCCTACTTTCATGCGTTAGCATCACAAAGGCGTAACCAAAATTTCATTTCACAAATCCAAGTCGAGAATTCAACATATAACACGACGACAACTATCTTAAACGAGTTCTACATACATTTCAAAAACTCTATGGGTATCAAACACTCCACCTCTCATATTAATCTAGGGATATTAATTGGATCGTCTAACCCAAACGAAAATTTGAACTCCTTGATAATGCCTTTTGGGAAACGATAAAAATTGATTTCACTACACTAATCCAAGATTTCTATGAAAATAAATTAGACCTTTGGAGAATTAACCAAGCGTGCATCACGCTTATTAAAAAAAAAAGAGAGGCAATAACGATGGGTGACTTTAGACCGATAAGTGTCATCAACATACCCATCAAAATAATAACAAAACTTTTAGCGAATAGATTGCAACCCCTCTTACCAAAACTCTTACCACTTAACCAATCCGCTTTCGTAAAAAAAAAAGATCTATATCGGATTCCTATCTAGTGGCAAGAGAGTACTTAAACTACTTAAAGAAAAATAAAATCCCATCAATAATGCTATCTATTGACATTAAAAAAGCATTCGACAATGTATCTTGGGATTTCCTTCTCAACCTATTGAAACATCAAAATTTCCTCCAAAGATGGGTAACATGGATACATAACATCCTAATCTCTTCATCCTCCTCCATAAAGATTAATGGAGAATTTCACCCTATTTTTTCCACCAAAGAGGCTTGAGACAAGGGGGCCCCCTTTCACCGTTACTTTTTAACCTAGCAATCGATATATTACAAAACCTAATGCAAAGGATAAAGCCATTACTCACAAACGCATCGGGGTTTGATGTCCAACTATTACAATACGCCGACGACACCTTATTATTTATTGAAGCAAACCCAAACAACATAAAAATCATTGCATTAATGTTGGATCTATTTGAAGAAATCACGGGCCTCTCAATAAACCGAGAAAAAACGAGCTTCCATCCGATAAATATACCTAGCGATTTACACCCAACAATTTCGAGATTGCTCTCTTGTAACAAAAAGGAATTACCTTTCAAATATCTTGGCATGCCAGTAACGGTGATAAGACCAAAGAAAGCAATATTTCTTCCGTTAATTAAAAAATTCAACAAAGAATAGCTTCATGGAAAGGTAAACTTCTCTCGTTTGGAGGTAGACTAAAGCTAATAAAGTCCACCCTAAGCTCATTACCGATTTATCAAATGCAAACGTTGCTAATACCGATAGGAGTGGCAAAAGAAATAACACAACTAATTAGGTCTTTCTTATGAAAAAGTGTAGAAAAATGCAATCCCGCAAGTTGCCTAGTGAATTGGGAAAGAATAAGCATGCCAAAGAAATACGGAGGTTTGGGTATACATAACATAATCGATCAAAATAAAGCATTGCTATTAAGAACTTTATGGAAAATAGACGCGGCGGAAGAAAATCTTTGGTCTAATTGCTTAGGGCAATTATATGGCATACAAAAAACGTCCGATTTAGAAAACGTCCCGGAAAGATCCCTCTCCTTCTTCATGAAAGATCTACAAAAACTCCTACCGATTTATAACGTCTCTATAAGGTCCGACGGACAATCCAACCAAACTTTTTGGAATTGGAATTCCAAGGGAATCTACATATCCAAATCGGCATACGACTTCATTAGAAATCCCGGAATTCTATCTTATTGGCACGACGACCTTTGAAAAATGAGGGTGCCACCAAAGATATACTTCTTTCTATGGTTAGTCTTTCATAATAGATTAAGCACGGCGGATATTTTAGAACGAAAGGGCTTCCCAAACGATCATCTATGTCCCCTTTGTGAGAGAGAACAAGAATCTTCGAATCATCTCTTCCTTCAATGCACTTTTACACTTGCAACATGGAGAAGAATCGAAAGAATTTCAATGGCCCCAATAAGAATGTATAATTAAGAAACGATAATACAAACATGACTAACAAACCGAGATAGGCTAAATAGAGAAGACAAGTAGCCATGGCAAACAATGTGGGCGACAACTAACTGGGCAATTTGGAAACAACGTAACGCAAGAATATTTGATGTACGCATCCTACAACCAAATTCAGTTGCACAAAAAGCATACGAAGAAGCCATCCAATGGACAAGACGAGAAAAAAATAAAACGGAAATTATAACAACATAGTACACTCTATGTTTTTTTTATTATTATTATTGTTTACAAACTATGTAATCATTTTTCTTTTTAAATACAAGCCAAGGAATAACCGAAAGGTTTTCCTTTTTCAAAAAAAAAAAAATGTACCTTAGGGCAAAAGAAATAAAAAATAATATATATCTTTGTTTAAACATTGTACTTACTTATGACTAACAACATAAAATTCTTCAATCAAACCAACAAATTTGTAAAAAGCAAGCACTTGACCAACCAAATGCCCAAATAAACCTATATGTATTTTTCACAATATAATCACCAATTATAACTCCAAAATCCAAATCCATTAGCAACTCAAACTCAAACTACAATAGGATTTGTTGTTGTTGCTGCTCTTGTAAGTTAATCAACTTGAAATAAGCCCCTTTCTTGTTCTCCACCAAACTTGCATGGCTCCCTTGCTCCACTATTTTCCCATCCTGAATGACTGATATTGCGTCGGCATTTTTTATCGTCGAGAGCCTATGCGCGACCATCACACTAGTCCGGTTTTTCATTACCCTATCAAGTGCCTGTTGTACCACTCTCTCTGACTCCAGATCTAACGCGCTCGTTGCCTCGTCCAACAACAAAATTGCGGGATTTTTTATGATTGCACGTGCAATTGCGATCCGCTGCTTCTGGCCGCCCGACAATTGGACTCCGCGCTCGCCTACTTTTGTTGAGTAGCCTTCGGGAAGGGAGCTTATGAAGGAATGTGCATTTGCGAGTTTTGCTGCTTCGATGACCTCCACTTGGGTGGCATCGTCCTTGCCATAAACAATGTTGTCGTGAATTGTGGTTGCGAAGAGTGCCGGCTCTTGCTGGACGAGCCCTATGTGCTTTCTCAGGGTTTTTAGGTTTAATTTCTTGATGTCTTTTCCTGCAATGGTTAACAAATTTTACATGTTATATATACAATGCTTTTGATAAACTACAATAACATGCTTTTTATCTTGAAGAGGATGGAAGACATACCATCAATCATAACTCTGCCAGAGGAAGGATCGTAGAACCTCAAAATTAGTCCTAACACTGTGCTCTTCCCTGACCCGCTCATCCCGACCAAAGCCATGCTTTTTCCAGCTCTCATTTTCAAATCAAAATCCCTTAAAACCATTACATCGGGACGGGATGGGTACCTAAACTGGACGCCTCTTAACTCAATCACTCCTTCGACTTTATGAACTTCTTCTCCTGTATCGGCGGAAATCTCAGTCTTTCTGTCAAGCACTTCAAAAACCGAGGCAGCCATTTGGTTTCCCTTTATTATGTCGGGCGCGAGGGCTAGAGTCTCGCCCATAGCGAGTGCGGTTACGATGAGAACCATGAAGGATTTCATAACGGATTCGAAGCTGGCTTCTCCTTTGCCCATGAGCACGGATCCGTACCTGGGTTGGTTGACCGTTGACCCAAGTTAGTATGATATACTTACTACTCACTAGAGAGGAAAATAAATACTGTATAAAGTGCAAAACTTGTCGAACAGTACCAGAGGGCAAGACCATAAGAGGAGAAGAGGAAAAATTGGGAGACGCCATAGAAGATGCCCGCAGCTTGGCCCCGGCGAAAGGAGCGCTTGGACGGCTCTCGCAACTCATCTATGTATAATTTTATCACCTTCTCTTCAGAACAAAACGCAGCCACGGTTCTCATGTTGCTCACAGCTTCTGCAGCCAACGTGTTCGCCTTCAGATATGATTTGCCCAGATTCCCTCCGTACCCTTTCATGAACATTTTCTGTTGTTTGACGCTTAATTGGTTAGTTTCAATATAGAATCGAACATGTCGAGTGTAGCGGTACCGACATGTTAGAATAATATGACTGATGATATTGTAATGTTTAAAAGTAGCAAGTTATACCTCGCTGATGTGGCCACTGATCATGAGAGGATAGGTGGCGAGTACCACTAAGGTGAGTCTCCAGTTGAGGATGAATCCGATAATAAAAGACGTAAAAATCATGCCAACATTCTGCAGAAGTATGCATGAGCGATCAACCACTATTGTGCGTAGTAAGGTCGCATCAGTCTCTAGCCGAGAAGAGAGCATTGAACTTGTGTTGTTCGTGTCGTCAAACCACCCCACCTCATTCTTCAGTATAGCTGAGAAACACAAGGATTTTAATTAACCATCAATATTATCTGAATATGTATAAAGATTATCTATTATGAAAACTGAGCGATAGAATAATAAGAGATCGTCGAGTACAATGAACATACCGGCGAACATTTTTTCTCTAACCCGAAGGGTCAATCTCTCGGCCATGATACCAAAGTTAAGGTGCACCAACACATGGAAGATAACAGTAAGCACAGCACCGCCACAAAATAAAAGAGCGATCTTTTTAACCTCCTTTTGGGTTTCCTCCCAACCCAGGTAGTACGACACGAGAGCCTGGGTCACTCCGAGTGCAAATAGCGGCATCTGCGCGCCAGTCACGAATGAACTGAGCGTAGCTACCACACCGAACATCCAATCAGGCCGTACCATCCCATAAAGTTTTTTCATTGATACGGGGTGGGCTCGAGACTTTGATTGGTCGTAGCTCGGCTCGCCAAGCCGGTTCAGCGAGTCTATGTCGGAACGGAAACTGGCACCTAGGCTCCGGCCTGATAGCTCCCTTGAGAACTTCAAACTGTGCAACAAAAATTAGATAAATCAAGTGTGAAAAAATGGATTGTTTCTGAATTCAGCATCCATGCCACTAATTTGTATCAAATTTTTTCAATTTTAATTACCTTAGTGGCCGGCTGATGCTACCGCTTTCTGAGAATGATGGTTTCGGCTTCAACTTCGCGACCTCTTGAAGCTGCACGAGCGATGAATAAGCACTTCCTGCAGTTCTCATGAGCTGCTCGTGTGTTCCTGTCTCCACAATCTTCCCCTGATGTACCACAGCGATCATGTCGGCGTTTCTAATAGTTGACAGCCGATGCGCAATCACGACTGTTGTTCGGCCAACCATTACGCGGTCAAGCGCTTCTTGCACGCTCTTCTCTGATTCCGCATCTAGGGCGCTCGTTGCCTCGTCTAGGAGGAGAATTGATGGGTTCTTGAGGATTGCACGTGATATGGCAATGCGTTGCTTCTGCCCACCTGACAGTTGGATCCCGCGCTCTCCCACCTGCAAAACGTATGTCTTAGGATCTTATCCTTGAACTACCTGAATATAGCAAGGATCCAAATATACCTGTGTCTCGTATCGTTCGGGGAGGTGATTGATGAAAGTTAAAGCCTCCGAGAGCTTGGTGGCATGGTTTATCTCGTCCATTGTTGCGTCATCCTTTCCATATAAAATATTTTCACGTATGCTAGTCGCAAATAGTGCAGGCTCCTGGTTGACCAGCCCGATTTGTCCCCTCAGCCACTTTATATCGAGACCCTTGATGTTATGCCCGTCAAGTAAGATCGAACCTCCTAAGGGCTCGTAAAACCGCTCGATTAGTGACACCACTGTACTCTTTCCTGACCTGTATTGAAATGAAAGATACTAATATGATTGGTTTATACGGCTTAATTTGTGTTTTTTTTATCTAGATTGGTTTATATAACATACCCACTTCCTCCAACTAAGGCAATAATCTTTCCTGCAGGTATTTCAAGTTTAAATCCATCGAAAATAAGGACGTCAGGACGTGACGGATAGCTGAACTTGACTGAACGGAACTCAATGTGACCATCAACACGCGGTAATGTCTTTCCAGACTCGATGCTTGTCTTGTTTACTGTGCTCCTCTCTATCATCTCAAATATTGGGTATGCTGCAATTCTCGCCCTGAGAAATGTCGAGATATTTGGTGCCGCCAAACCTAGAGACCTTCATGTGTAAGCATAATAATAAGTAAGTTTGTTTGTTGAGAAGCAAATTTAATTTATTTCAAAGGAAGATTAAGAAATATCAATATGCAAATCGACGACTCACAATCCCGAAATGACGACATTAAGCATTGTAGTGAACGATTCTCCACCGTTGGCTATGTTCTTGTGTACCACAATGCCAGTGAACCAAACAAGTAATGCCCATGAAAAGAAAAGTACACAATGCATTGATCCAAGCCCTAGTCCTTTGGCTAAGCCGCCTCTTTTTCCATACTTGTATGTTTTTCCTAATGCATTTCGGTACGATTTCACCGCATTTTCCTCTCCAACGAATGCTTGAACTGTTCGCACATTTCCTATTATCTGAATTTGTAATAAAAATGCTAAGCTAATAGTTCCAAACACAGAGAGAAAAAATATTGCTATATTCAAGTATCATTTGTAGGTTTTGAAAAGATAATATGACATTTAATACTTATTCGGTCCTGATTGGTGTGGTTACTAATTTTACTACTTTATAAAATCTATTTATTGCGCAACTAACTTGAAAAGTTTCTTATTTTTATTTTCTTCAATTTGTTATTGCACGTAATGGATCTGAATTCATGATCATATTTACGATTACAGTAGATACATATATCTTGTATACTCAGCAGAGTAGAATAGGCCAAACATACCTCTTCGGCAATTTCACCAGCCTTGACGTAGGATTTGCGAACACGCGCCATGAGGCCTATGGTGATATATGCATATGTCCCCCCAGCAATAGCAATAAGAGGGACGATCGAAAGCGTTACCAGACTTATCTGCCAAACACTTGAAAATCCTATTGCAAATCCCGCGATAAATCGACTTATGTAATGCATGAAGTTGCCAACCTGAGAGGGGAGAAAAATCAATTTGCTAATTGAATAATAAATACAAGAGATTCACAAAAACAAGGGAATTTAATATTACATAATGAAAAAATATAATGAGGTTATTTTTGCATAACATTAGCAAGTTTTTATTTTATGTTTTTATAATAAAAGGATAAATTTCATATGTCTTCAATCCATTAATTTCAATGTGAATTGAATCTACAAATTCTCACAACATATATATTTTTGTGTTTCGCACTCAACCAACTGAGTTACGAGATTATTGACAACATTAACAAAATTATGAATGTATCTATATACTCAATCTTTTAATCATTGAATTTGTATCAAAATTAGTAGAGTGTTACAAATTTTCAAAAGAAAAAAAAATGCCCCATTTAGTACTAAATATTAATTCTGTGCAAACTAAATGGCTACAAAGTCACAAGTATAAATGACATTTTACGTGTTCAAGTTATATATGTGCACTCGCAAGGTTATTGGTAAAGATTTATGAATGATAAATTTGGTGCAGAACTATAAATTGAAGAGTAGTGATGTACATCCCCTAGTACTCTCTCCCCACATCCTTGATGACTAGGATATGGTTTAACACCTTCAAAATTAACACACAAAAATATAATTTAACATCTTAATTTATTATTTAATTATCTCAATTTATGATAGAACATACAATTAAGATGTTAAATCATGAATTAAATTGTTAATTTTTAAGGTGTGAAATCATATCCAGAGTGTTTGTGGGGGGGGGGGGGGGGGGGGGGGGGGGGGGGAGAGATGGGGGTATGTCCGACATTTTCCTAAATTGAAATAATATTTCACTTGAAGGGGCAACAATGATCTCAATTTGTTCAAAGTTATATGTAAAAATTACGAATGATAAATTTGGTGCATAACTATAAATTGCAAATTGCAAATTGGAAATAATATTTCAATTTCAATCTCAATCTGAAAAGTAAAGCCAATTAAATAATTAATTCAAGGTAGGTAGGTGGGTGATAAAAATCTTAATATGATCACATCATCATCATATCTCCCAACTAGTTTCTCTGCTCTTAAATGAAGTCAAGTGAGGAAGGTGACAAATACAATTAATAATTAGTTTTGATCGTGTCGTAAATGGTTCATCATTTCTTTACATTTGTCAAACAATACACATAAGCATAACTTATAGTGATTTATTTAGTGTATTATATACTTGTCACAAAAGTTTTAAAAAATATATAGTCGTTCCCTCTAATTGATCTGAGCTCAAGTTTTAAAAAACATATAGTGATTTATTTAGTGTATTATATACTTAAAATCCCATAATTTTCTTGCAAGAGACAAACGATATGTAAAAATTCAGAGGTTTTTTTTTTAGAATATTTAGAACAAAAGTTGGGGGTATTTTTGATAATTTTCCTAATAAATGAAGGGAAATTATAACAATTCAAACGGTGTGTGGGACCCACAATACAGCTTGCTTGCTTTACAACTCCGTACAAAGCTGCAAACTGTGATCTGCCTCTCATCAATTCGAACCATTTATGAGAGGACTCTTTAATGCCAAGTCATAATTTCCATTATTCTTGCCTTTTCAATTAGGGTTTACATCCTTTTCATGAAAGTCTACAATTATTCATAATATGGTTGGACAATTATTGCATGGACATGCTTTATGTTCTAATCTTTTGTACCATATATAACCATGCCAATATTTTTTGTTTTAAGTGTGTATAATGAAGTTAGTGTAGTAAAAAGAGTATTGAGACGGGGGACCTTTTTGAAAGAGAGTCCCCATGTTAATCTCCTTACAGCAATTAATGATCTCACCAACTCTATTAACTGCCCACTTCCCATCCTCTCTCCTGCTACTAAACATAGTCATGTACATTCCTAGTATTATTTCTCAAAATTTTGATGACCTAAAGGCTAAATATGATTTATCAATCTAAAAAATTAACACATAAATACATATTTTAACATTTTAATTTATGATTTAATTATTTTAATTTATGATTAAACATCCAATAAAAATATCAAATTATGAATTAAAATATTAATTCTTAAGATGTTAAATCATATTCACGTCATCAAGACTTTCGAGGAAGAGGTGGAGGTATGTCCTACATTTTTCTAAACAAAATAACTTTGAAAGGTCGTTCATAATTTAAACACAATACAAAAAATGTTTGTTTAGACCTGACCAGTTCATGAACCCTAAATACGAAATTCATAAAATGTAATTTGGAGACCCATCGATTTTTTTATGTGAAAACAGAAAAAAAAGAGAAAATCAAACAAGTTGAAATAAGAACTCGGATCGATTAATCTGCATACCTTTTCAGAGATCGCATCTTGAACCACGAGTATGTCGCTCGTGATTGCGTTTATCACCTCGCCAGTAGATGCCTCGGTATCGAACACACTAATATCTTGATCGAGCATCGATCTCAAATATGCAAGTCGCATTTTAGATGCCTGTCTCTCCCCGGTATGCATCCAGCATGCCACCTCTGAGATTCAAAAAAATTAACATTAAATCTCGCAAATTTCTCTACTCGCATCCATCACAATATGCGAAAGTTAGAGTCAAAACTTTATCGACATACCCGTCCACGATGAAAATAAAATCACTATGGCCAAATAGAGAAAATCCAATGAATACTGCAGAACAAAAAATAATATATGGATATATGTTACGAGCATAATTTATCAGCTGGGTTGGAGAACATTATATATTGCGAAATTTCGGTACCGGTGCAACCCGATGCGAGACAGTGGTGGGGAAGAGGTATGCGATGCCGATTAGATTGATGAGTTTTCCGAAAAATATGAAGAAAACAGGCACCGAAGCACCGTGAACACATGCGCCTATCGAGCCTATTGCCATTAGCGCGTAGTCCCATTTGTCCGCGAAGGAGAAGAGCTTGAGGAATGGCACCTTGGGCGTCTTCTTCTTCTCTTCTGTACTGTTTCGGCCATTTTGTTCTTCTTCTTCGTTAGCTTTTTCTGGGCCTACATAACTCATCTTCTTCTTTCCTCTTTGTTATGCTCAAGCTGAGTGTTTTGGCAAAGAGATATGGACTATAAATATGACAAATGGACTCTTAGGGAAAAAGAGCCCATTTATGTGTACCCAGAATTCCCCACCACATCCTCTATATATCATAATTAGCATGGTAATTAACAAGAAACACACACAATAAACAATTAACTAATATATAGTTAATGTACATATGAATTAATAATTCTTAATTAACATCAATTAACTGTTAATTATATGTCCTTGTTACTAATTATGTTAATTAATTAAATTAATTTTAATTAAGATACAGATGATGCGGTGATGAATTTTTGGGGCATACTAAAATGGTAATTTTACCATGCCCCCTCATTTCCTCACCACATCCTTTATATCACCAATTAACAATTAATTGGTGATTAATTAACAAAATCATTAATAAAAGGACATCTAATTAACATTTAATAGTTATTGATTAATATTTGTTAATGCATACGCACTTTAATTATATATTAATTAATTGTTAATAAAGTCTTTTTTTGTTAATTATTTGTATGATTAACTATTAATTGATGATACAGAGGCACCAATATATGGCCTCATACTAAAATTTCCCTATGAAAAGAGCAATACGTGGCATAGTTATTGGGAAATATGTGGCAGTGTAAACTGGCTAATCCTATAGTAATAAACAACAATTGAAAGAAGTAGGTAAAACCGAAATAACAAACAATATAGAGAACTAGCAAATTCCCGGCGCAATTTTAAATTTTTTTCTTTTTGACAAATAGTTTTTCATGAATACTTTGAACATTTCTTTGTCATATTGTTGTGGTTGTATTGATTGGGTCATGTCTCGTAATTTGTTTTGTTGTTATTTACGTATTTCTCGCGAATCAGTGCGAAAGGTTTTGAAATTAATACATTGAGTTGTATTTGTATCTTTATACTTGTATTGATGTGAATATAACAATTGTAAGAGATACAAATAATGTACTAAAAAATAATCAAAACATTCACAATTTTCATAAGATCAAATAACTGTGACACCATTTCTCCAGTCATGGATAGATCAAACTTATTACAATTTGATTCGGAATAAAAACTAAACACAGACAAAAAAAAATGAACAATAAATAATTCATAAAAACTATTAAAGACACAATTTCATGTGTACATTTCCAAATTCTCAAAATATTACATATATGTATTATATTTTATTTATAGTAATATACTATACTGCATTATATAATATAATATAACATCACACATATTATATTATATTATACCATACTATACTATATCAAATCATAATATATTATATTATATTATATCATATGATCATGCTATATTATATCATATTGTATTGTATGTATTATATCATATCATATTGTATTTTATGTCAATTTAAAATGTAAGTGTAGTTATATCAAGTGTGCATTATCAACCTGTCATTTTTAATATCAATATATTATTTTGTGTTGATTTACTATTTGCAATATCAATAAAATAATTAACACACTTTATACTATAATATTGTATTATATTATTATATTATATATCATATCATATAGTACTTGTGGAATACTTATAACGCATCCATATGTACACTTGAAAAACAAGAATAATAAATTTTAAATCGAAATAAATTAGTAACGCATATAAATAAATAACTAAATATACAATAAACATTTATTACATATGTACGACTAAGAAGTTCAACTTAAATGTGGTCCTCACTGAAACTGTGCTTGTGAATTTTATAAGCCTGACACGAAATGGAAAACCTGTGAACTCTCATGTATATATATGAGTATTGTCCAATACTATATGATCTAATACCAATTAATTTTGAAAAATAACAAAAACAAAAGAGTACAATTTACCTATTATAATACAAATCATTCTTAAACTATTATTACATATGTAATATTTTACAATTAAAAGAAAGTATTCAAAATAAAAAAAAACCCGTCAAACAAATTTCACATATACCCCTCAAACGAATGATTCATCAAATCTGCAAATTTACATTTTCACCCCTCAATATCACGATAATATAAAAAATGGTATAATGAAAAGTATGTACATGAGGTACCAACAAATTGGTATCTTGCATTATGGCTCCGATTCGAAGTTTGATACCGACGAATCTGGATTGAACAATTCCAAGTGCCCAAAGAAATATGCCTATATCGAATTCGTTTGGTGTAGATTTATTTCTCCAATCCAACTCAGCCACTTCTGTCGATCCAAAAAAAAACTACATAATTAAAAATGATATATTGGACTCCTAATAGAGTATATCAAAGGAATTATGATAGTAAAGACAGGGAATAAATAAACCTGAAAAATCAGGATTGGATTGAGAAATATAAGATTTATTTCGTTCGATATTTCTTGAAAGTAAAGGAACCACCTCTGATAGTGTCAGTCCACAATTACATCACACCCTAACATACACATTCCTGTATAAAATATTAAAAAGTTATTATTTATTTCATGATTTTAGTTTTAAAATTTAATGAATTTTTAATTTACCCCAGTCCAGCTAGACCGCAACCAGCACCGAGTTCGTTGACAAATTTTCCTTTCATTTTTTATGGACTAAATCGTCCTTTTCTATAATTCTTTTCCAGCAATTTTCTACAATTTTGAGAATACAATTACATGAACAAATTAAAGGAAAAATGTGTATTTAATTACCAAATATTTGACAAAAACCAGAGATGCATCCCATACTGTGGCACCGTGATGTTTTAAGTTTGGATCCTCAAGAAATTTTATCGAGAAAAGGTTGAAAAGGTATTCAGGATATCAAATTTGATTTACATTCTAAAGAATTTAATTTTAGAAAAGGAATAAATTGAGTCAATTAGCCTTAACTCAACCTTAACCATATTCAGAACAAAAGAAAAGTAATCAATACCCTTAAAAAACTGGCTTTTTGAAGCACCAATATAGAATAAACAGGATCAAAACTAAAAAAACAATATCAAACTTCTATCAGATCTGACGAAGAAGGGTTAGCAAGATAAAAGTACTGACCTTGAGGTGACGAAGACGAAGAAGGGAGCAAGTGCAGTTCTTGACTTGTGCAGGCAATGAAGAAGGGAGAAACATTTGCACCGAGAGGAGCTTCTTTCGTGATTTTCTACCTTGTCGAAGAAGAAAGAGAGGAGGCATAGCCGCATAAGGGGAGGGGAGAGGGGAAGAGAAGATTAATTTAACAGAGGGGACAACTAGTATTAATTAGTTTATTCTTTTTTGCTATCAATTTTAGTCATGGTAAATGAAAAATACGGAGGGAAAGTTCCCTCCAATATTTGTTAATTATTTTACGTGGGCGAACCATCGTTTTACTGGACAATATATTCGGCAAAGACTCGACCACTGTCTTGTTAATGTGACGATGTCCGAGAAATATCCATATGCGAGTGTGTTTCACTTACCGCGTTTTTGTAGTGATCATCATCCCATCTTATTGCGTACCAAAGTAACAATCCGACCCGCTAAGCGTAAGTTTCATGTTGAGCATTGGTGGCTACATGAAAAAAGGTTCAAGGAGATTTGCGAGCAAGCTATTCAACGCGCCAATTCAAATTGGGTCGAGGCATATCGGTCTCTTAAGGTGGACATTCCAAAATGGTCTCGATCCATTCCAAATCCCCAAGTCAAGCTTCAATCCCTTGAAGATTCGATGCTCCACCTACAACAAGACACTCCATCCCTCGAGAATACTGAGAAGCAAAAATTCATTTATGAGGAGCATCGGCAAACCCTAAATCAACTCGAATTTTTTTGGCATCAACGCTCTCGCACTAATTGGGTTATAGGGGGTGATCGGAACACGCGGTATTTTCACCAAATTACGACAAATCGAAGAAGACTTAATACCATTCACTCTATCAAGCTTGCCAATGGTACCTGGACTGGAGATGATAAATAAATTCGGCATGCTTTCATTGATCATTATAAGAAGATATCGCAAGCTAAACCGGTACGGAAATTAGAGGAGGTCTATTCGGTAGAATTTCTCGCGACATTACAAAAAATTCCGAATACCGACCACTTTCTTATGGCGAGTGTATCAAGTATTGAAGAAATAATTGATACTATTCGTGACCTCGGTCCGGACAAGAGTCCGGGTCCGGATGGTATCACGGGACGTTTCGTTAAATATTTCCTACCCTCTCTACTCACACCACTAACCACAACTATTCAAGCATTTTTTCGCACCGGTATTATGGCCACCGGTTTAGGAGACTTGAATATGGTAATAATCCCAAAGATTGAAGACCCTCAATTTGTAACCGACTATCGACCAATTAGTGTTCTAAATACCGTATACAAGATAATCGCCAAAATAATAGTTAATCGCATTCGCCCATTTTTGATGACAATGATCGCCGACGAACAAAATGCCTTTCTTCCGTCCCGGTTAATCTCGGATAATATAATTATTCTCAAAGAGGTACTCCATTCTTTTAGTCAAGCAAATTTTTCGACTCCCTCATTCGCACTTAAAGCGGACTTATCAAAGGCATTTGATCGAATGAGTTGGGATTATTTAAGAGCAATATTATATCATTATAACTTTCCTCCCCACCTTATATCACTCATTGACGCATGTATAAGATGTGCCCAATTCTCAATACTGTTCAATGGCAAAGGCGATGGTTTCTTCAAACCCGGTCGAGGATTACGACAAGGTTGTCCCTTATCGCCGTACTTATTTATACTCGGAATGGATTTATTCTCTAGATCTTTGAATTACGCGACTCATACTAATTATATACATGGAGTCAAAATAGCTTACTCATCCTCCCCCCCCCCTTCCCAATTAATCATTCGCTCTATGCGGATGATGTGACCGTTTTCGCCGCGGCAAACCCTCGCGAAGTTACTCGAATTAAAGAGGCATTTACATCTTTTGAGTTGGTATCCGGTCAATGCTTAAATCCATCCAAGTCTAAGGTGTGGTTTAGCCGCAACGTATCCCAACCATCCCAAGAGGAGACTTTATCCATTTTAGGCGCCACAAAAGCCGCGCCAAAGGAGAGATATCTTGGTATCCACATCCAGTCTAATGGATCCATAGATTCCTCAAATCTTGTGGCACAATTTCAAACGAAACTTGCGGGTTGGAAAATTCATACTCTATCACATGCGGGAAGACTAGTACTTCTCAATTCGGTGCTTGCCGCAACCCCAATTTACACTATGTATACCGAATTACTGCCGAAAACTACCATTAAGAAATTAACTCAAATTATTAGGCATTTTTTGTGGGGTAAAAAAGAAGGGCGATTTCTAGCTTTTTGTAAATGGGAGACTATTGCGCGACCAAAGATTGAGGGCGGGTTAGGAGTTAGAGACTTACGATTGGTGAACCAAGCTTTATTACAAAAACTGAAGGAAATACAGTTTCAGGATCAACCGTAAAAGTGTACACAAGGATAAACGAATGTAGTCGTACATTCGTGGCCATAACTGTCAGTGGGAAAATCCGATTTGAATGGTTCAAATTGGGTTAGATAGATAATTAGATTATCTATAACCTTCATGTAGAAATATATTTCATATGAACGAAGTATTAGTGTCGTTTATGTGAAATACCGAAAGGGTGCAACAGTATGACATACAGTTAGTAAAACAGTCATAACTTTTGTATACGAACTCCAATTGGGCTGGGCCAAATTGGGTTGTGTAGATCGTTAGATTATCTACAACTTTCATGTTCGGTGATTTTCTGTCTGAGAAATTTACCAATTTCTAAATGACAGAATACTGACCAGGTTCATGCAGTTTTCTGTGTGAGAGGGTGTATATTGGATATACATGCCTTTTGGCTAATCCTGATCCTATTAGGTATAAATAGGATACTTTCTCTCTCATCACTATGCAATTTAATGCAATCTTATTCAGAATATTCAGGAGATTTTCCAGAATAATTGAGATACAACTTTCTATTGAGTGAAAGGGTGTAAAGAGAGATAACCGAGAAAAGGAGTTTTCTCGGTGTAGAGAATCAAACGATCGAGCAAGTTCGCCGGTGCATCGTCTAGGCAGGTGCATCCGCGACCGATGTCTTGCGACTCATGGTGGATACAAGTAGAGGAGTGACAATTGTGGCTCTTAGATTGTCATCGACCCAAGGAGTGAGAAGACGGCCAACGAACGGTGAAAGACGCGTGGTATGGGACGCGCGGATTGTCACCAACGTGACAGGAGATAGAAGGCGGCGATCAACCCTTCGTGCGTGATCAATTTCACGTTGGTATAGATCTATCCTTCTATTCGCATCGTACCCTCGAAGTCATGGCGTGATCTCGGGAATCGGAGAATCGGACCGGGCCTTCATTCCGTTGTGCGGGCCCGGAGTCGAGGATATTCTCCTACAGTGGTATCAGAGCGATCGCCATCGATTCGAGGGTCGAATCATAGTCGTATATTAGATATACGCACGGGTTATCAAAGTTCGTACCCGTTTGCATGATGTTACATATAGAGAAAGTCAAATTCCGTTAAAATCACAAGTGGAATTCGCTAGAGATCGATCAAAAGTTGATTGAGAGTATCTAGGAATGATCGTGAAAAAGTTTCATGATTTATCGTTTTGGAAATGAGCGAAAACGGACGAAACGGCAAAATCTGCAGAAAATTAGAATACGAAACAGTGAGTAAAACTAAGATAATTTTCAGTGGGAAACTCCAAATTGATTGGATCAAATTGGCATAGTTAGATAATGCGATTATCTATGACTTTGATACAGAAAGTTTTTTCATTTGAACGAATTATCAGTGTCGTTTTTATGGAATACTGAAAGGGTGCGACTGTTTGACATACAGAGACAAAAACGTCAGTATATGTCGCATAGAAACTCCAATTGAGTCCAATCCAATTGGGTTAGTTAGATAATAAGATTATCTAGAACTTTCGTTCATGTTCAAAGTCGGTTGGAACAATTTAATATTTTTGTTTCAACAGAATACTGAAAATGTGTCTGTAGTTTTCTGGTTGAAAAGGTGTCTATTGGATAATCTTACCTTTTCATTTGTTCGTATTTTACTAAAACTGGTAGAACTTTCAGTAGAAAATTCCGATTTGAATGGTTCAAATTGTGTTAGTTAGATAATGCGATTATCTAGAACTTTCATGTTGTAATATATTTCATTTGAGCGAAGTATTAGTGTCGTTCTAATGAAATATCGAAAGGGTGCAGAAAAATAGTTTTTCTGCCGCTCCGGGGGCAGTTTTTGGCGCCCCGGACGCGTCCCGGGCGAGGTTTTCTCGCGCCCCGTGGCCCCTGCGTTACAACGGATGGGGCAGTCCGTTATAACGGACCCTTCTCTGGATGCTGTTTTTGTTTTCGCGATAACTTTGGCTACGAAGCTCGGAATTTTGAGTTCTTTATATTGATTTGATCGGCATCAATCATACTAGCATATAATTAGATAATTATTTAGAATAATTAGACTCCCAAATAAAATCATATGCATTAAAAATCTTGTGATAGTGATATAATATGATTATGTCACGAATTAAAAAACATGCAATGGCATGATCCCTCATAATATTTAAGTCATGGAAATGCCTTCCATATCCACAACTACCGAGTTCGGTGTTACGTTTCACGTGGGTTCAGGCTAAAGTCGGGCACGTGATATTGAAACAATCGAAAGGGTGGCAAGCGTTAAATCGGGACTTGTGAGGCACAGGCTAAAGTCGACTCACTAGTAGCTTATTTGAACGATACGTTGGAGATGGTTGTGACTTAACCGTCCAGACCAATCAGATTGGAGTTCGGGGCATAAATAGGATGCACACACGGAACTGGGATTGTATGGGATACGATGCATCACCGAAATCCTATAAAGGTTCAAGAGTCGTATTGGATACGATTGGATATAATCCTACCTAAATAACGGGATCCCACCCGATAGGCTAAAGTCACTTGTGGGAGGAACGGAAATATGGGTCTTGAGTGTTATGGACTTGGAGTCCCGTATCGGTATGAGGGTTATTGATTCGATAAAATAACACTATCATATATTCATCATATAAGCATATAGATTAAGTACGCACGGTTAGGAGTTAATCTTCATCATCCGTTTAGAATTATGTTTTCAAGCAACACCAAATATATCGTTGAAATCGATATGATAGATGGCTTTTGGGCCGGAATTACCATGATTAACCTTGATAGTTAAAGAATAGTTCTTTAGACTTAAAGGAACGTGTTGGACACGGAAATGGTAGATTCGGGGCTCGAGGCATTGGCTTTAGAGAAAACCGGGTTCGATAAACTTTAAGAAGGAATCGAACGATATTACATGCCTTGTGGTGGCATGTATAGACGCATATTTCTCAAAATTGTTTTGAGAATTCGGGTGTATATGAAAGTAAAACACAACGCTCATGAAATAGTTTCAAGAGCTAGAACGCGTTGAATTATTCAATGCGGCTCAAAGAGTAGGTTAATTTTGAGATGCCTTATGGGTCTTGGATAAACACTCGTGTGTTGATGGTACGAGATTTGATCGTCGTGACCGAATATCATATGCATTCGATAGATAAGTCGATCCCGAAATTGCATGAGATGTGATTTAAAATTGAATTGGAGATGCTCGGAGTATCCGAGGAATCCAATGTATATAGATGCGTGGATGTCCTTGTAATTCAAAGAAGGGATCGAAAGAAATGTATGTCTAAGGGTATTTTGGGAAAATGTTTTCCAAAACAGAAAGTTCGGACAAGGAGTTGTTCAAACTAATGACTCAAAGAATGGTGAAATCCGAGGAGGATTAAACCAAGAGGTTGATTTCTTCTTTTGGCATTGTCGTCTTGGCCATATAAACAAGATTCGCGTATCTAGATTCCATATGATGGATTGCTAGAATCATTCGAATTAGATTCGATTGATTAATGCGATACTTATTTATTAGGAAAGACGACAAAGGGCATCATTCTCCAAAGGTTGGAGAAAGATCCAACGAATTATTGGAAATTACATTTAAATGTAAATGTTCCGATAAGTTCTGAGGCAAGAGGAGGCTATCGGTATTTTGTTACGTTTCTGGACGATTCAAGTAGATATGAAAATATCTATTTAATGCGTGCCGAAACGGAAATTTTTGAAAGGTTCATATAGTTTCAAAAACGAAATACGAAATCAACTAAGCAAGAAAATCAAAGCTTTTCGATAGGATCGAGAAGGCGAGTATTTGAGCTAAACCTTTCGATAGGATCGAAGAGGCGATATTTGAGTTATGAATATTGATGATCATTTATGATTGTGGAATCGTTTCACGATTGCCTTTATTTGGAACATTGAGATGTGTCCGAAAAGAGGAAATGAACGCATGTTGGACATGGTTCGATAAATGATAAGTCAATAGGATCTCCCAAAAATGTTTTGGGGATACGCCCTTGAGATAGCGGCACTAATGAATGGTTGCATATAAGATATGGACCATAAACCTTCTAATCGGTACAAAAACGCCATATGAGATATGGATCGGAATGGTTCCGAAGTTGTCATTTATACATATTTGAGGATGTGAGTATATTTCAAAATTTGTTTCGGTTAAACTCAATCCCAAATCTGGAAATTGTTCGTTTATCCTTAAGGAAACTTAAGGGTATTAGTTCTAACGTCCCTATGAAAATGAGATTTTCGTGGCTCGAAGAGATGCCTTCTTGGAGGAGGACTAGATGAGCACAAGTTTGGAACTTGGTGTCATTTATCTCTATGCGGGCTAGTGGGAGTAGAATAAATCTCGAAAGAGTTCGAGATCTGAAAATGAACATTGTACCGATGAAAGTTGACATGGCTTCATCAAGAATTGATGAACGCAAGTCGAACACACAAAGGAATTTTTCGTAGATCAAGTAGGCTATATCATAAGCCGGTAAATACGGATTTATCGTGGCTAATGATGATAGATCGAAATCATATGATGATTTGATATCCTACAAGGATGCTATGAAAAGTTGATTCCACATGACATGGTGTCATGAAATCTGAGATTCGATCCATGTAAATTATCAAGTTCAGAACTTGATTTCATTACTTTCTGGGTTAGACCCGTTAAATGTGAGTGGGTTTTTCAAGATGAAGAACCGACATGGATAGGAAAACGCATATATGTAAAGCGAGGCTTTTTGCGAAAAGTTGCATGCAATTCATAGTCGGACTATGAAGAAACGTTTTCGCATGTTGCCATGCTTCACATTCTCGAAATTCTGCTTACCATGGTCGCGTATTATGACTATGTGATGTGGCAAAATGGATGTCGAAACCGAATTTCTTGACAGAAATTTTATGAAAGGATGTGTACTTGACACAACCTTACGGTTTTGTCGATTCATAAGAATCGAGGATATGATATGCACACTTTAACGATCCATATGATGGATTAAAGAAAGATTCTCGGAATTGGAATATTCGTTTTGACGAAGTTATAAACTATTATAAAATTGTCGAAACGAATGGAAACTTTGTGTATACATGAAGGTTAGTGGGAGCTGCGACGTTATATTTCTTGTAACGACAAAGGATTTAGAGGAGACCGCTTTTGAAATAAGCGTGAAGATCTATAGGATAGATCTAAGAAGTTCCTCGTTCTATGTTATAGCACATATATCGACATATTGTTGAAAATGGTTTTCAACATATTACTCCTTGGCGGAGTTAAATCAAAATGTTGAATGACAGAAATTTTCAAAGGCTCGATGTGAGACATCAAGCAGCGCGAAAAGTAATAATATGATGCCTTACATTTGATGTTAGTATCTATTATATCTGTCATGATATGTATGTGGCTATACGTCGTACACATAAGTCGTCTAATTTACCGTCAATAAATTCATGGGAATCACATGAGTTTGAATGTAATTGAATTACATAAGACTAACTCTTGTGAATGTATAATGGTTATACATTTATATACATAATGGTTATGTATATTTAAACCCATTGGAATCTGTATTTATAGCGGTGAATGTTATCCTTGAATACTTTGCGAAAGAATTCAGGATTTTTTTTATCTATAATGGTGTGGAGGACGTGTTGGTTATAAAGAGTTATAACAACAACAGTTTCCAAAGATTAAGCACGTCCAAATATGTAGCACGACTTTCGATCACAAAGTGTGTACATGTTTTGCTTAAATGAAAACACGGTTATGTGGAATGGTTCCACAAGACCAATAGTTTATGATTCTATGTACGGAGGCGAGTATATTGCGGTTATTAATCGCAAAAGGAAGTGGTATGGATCAAGGAAACATGACCAAACTCTCGTAGCCACGAGTTATCGGATTTATGATTGTTTATTGCGTGAAACGCAATAGTACAAACCAAAAATGCCGAGGTCACAACCACTTCTAGCAAATACTCAGAAAATTTCATTGATCCATGAAATTTTGCGAAACGATGTGATCGTAGGTATTGGAAATGTTCCAATCCTGCAGAAGATTAACAATAGCGGGAACGTGCGGAACCGTTTACAAAACCGCTCTCTCTAGTCGCGCGTGACTGTCATGCGATGACTATGGGTATGGAGATACCTAGAGGAGGAAGAATAGAGTAGAGTGTAGTTATCTAATACGATAGTCCTCGCAGGTTGTGGGTATGGAGATACCCATAGGTAAACGTTGTATCACCCAAATACTTAATCCATATGAATGCATCCCTTTTAAAAATTTTGTTTACTTAAATTAATATGCATTCACCTTATATGAAAACTGTGTGCGGGTTGTGTAATATGATTGTTACATGAACCCTGATTTGAGCTTGTGTGGACGTCGACATGGTTGAGGACCATGTGCAGCGAAACCGTCACACTTAAAGTGTCATTTCTAAACATCCCTAGTCGCGGGTCAGTTTGCTTAAGAGAGAAGCATTACTATTACAAGGGAATAGACTGAACGCGTACACTAGTACGTTAGCCGAGGAGATGATTATGTTTTGCTAATCATGGGACAAGGTGTTTGTCGAATCGGGAACGTAGATATATGTTAGGTTACATGTATTGGATATGACCGAAGCCGCGAGACCATGACATGGTTTAGTCATTATAGATGGACTTGCGACGGATGGGGTTTTAGATTCTTCATACTTGAGGGGATCATTGATTGCGTTACGTGCGTAACACAATGCTTTGATATGATCTTACGCTCACCGTAACAGGGAGTTAAAAGGGTCATCATTGGGTATTGTCCGAAACACGGAATTCAATGTGAGTCTCCAAGATAGGAATTGTTTATTCCGAAAGGAAGAGATATCTCTTAGGCGCCGCTCGATGAGTCGATTAACGAAAACCGTGGCCACGGTCAATGATATTAATGGTTAATATCGATTGAAATTTGTTAACTCAACTCGGAATCGGGGAATAAGTGTAGTTAATCAAATTATAAGGATGACTATTACCATGCCTTTTGATTAACGGATATCGTAAACAAGAGAACTAGTAACCGCTATTCGAGATAGGCACAATGATCACAATCATTATTCGTTTAACATGGGTAGCTATGATGGAGTGACTAGATCCCGCTCATGAGCTTGTAGGCATTGGAAACAACCTACTGCCATCGTTAAGTCGAACCTACATGGTCACACAACGAGTCGTACTAAGTCGGGCTTGATCATAAAATTGGCACATTGGATGTGCATAGCTTGGTATTTGATACGCGAGCTATATTCTCTAAAATCGTGTGTATTGGATATGCATGAGTACCTTTTAGGTAGATCTGAAATTGAGTGGGAGACTGAAGGAAATACAGTTTCAGGATCAACCGTAAAAGTGTACACAAGGATAAACGAATGTAGTCGTACATTCGTGGCCATAACTGTCAGTGGGAAAATCCGATTTGAATGGTTCAAATTGGGTTAGATAGATAATTAGATTATCTATAACCTTCATGTAGAAATATATTTCATATGAACGAAGTATTAGTGTCGTTTATGTGAAATACCGAAAGGGTGCAACAGTATGACATACAGTTAGTAAAACAGTCATAACTTTTGTATACGAACTCCAATTGGGCTGGGCCAAATTGGGTTGTGTAGATCGTTAGATTATCTACAACTTTCATGTTCGGTGATTTTCTGTCTGAGAAATTTACCAATTTCTAAATGACAGAATACTGACCAGGTTCATGCAGTTTTCTGTGTGAGAGGGTGTATATTGGATATACATGCCTTTTGGCTAATCCTGATCCTATTAGGTATAAATAGGATACTTTCTCTCTCATCACTATGCAATTTAATGCAATCTTATTCAGAATATTCAGGAGATTTTCCAGAATAATTGAGATACAACTTTCTATTGAGTGAAAGGGTGTAAAGAGAGATAACCGAGAAAAGGAGTTTTCTCGGTGTAGAGAATCAAACGATCGAGCAAGTTCGCCGGTGCATCGTCTAGGCAGGTGCATCCGCGACCGACGTCTTGCGACTCACGGTGGATACAAGTAGAGGAGTGACAATTGTGGCTCTTAGATTGTGATCGACCCAAGGAGTGAGAAGACGGCCAACGAACGGTGAAAGACGCGTGGTATGGGACGCGCGGATTGTCACCAACGTGACAGGAGATAGAAGGCGGCGATCAATCCTTCGTGCGTGATCAATTTCACGCTGGTATAGATCTATCCTTCTATTCGCATCGTACCCTCGAAGTCATGGCGTGATCTCGGGAATCGGAGAATCGGACCGGGCCTTCATTCCGCTGTGCGGGCCCGGAGTCGAGGATATTCTCCTACAAAAACATCTTTGGAGAATACTCACCGATGAAGGACGGTTATTGGTACAAATCCTTAAATCCAAATATTTTCCATCTAATACCATTTGACATACAAAAAGAAGGCGAAATACCACCAAGTTTTGGCAATCCTTGCTTAACCAAAGATCCCACTTTCACGATATGGTATTTTGGCTCATCGGCAATGGCCAAAAATGTCCCGCAATTGGAGCACCATGGTACACCAATTGGATAATGGATCGACCGAGGAATAAAGTCGAGCGCAAGTTGCGGGTTGCGGATTTTATAAACCCCGATGATATATCTTGGAATCTACCCTTGATATTAGACAAACTTGGTCCAAGCAAAGCAATACAAATCCTATCTGATTCAATACTCTCCAACTCGTCGCTCCGGAACTTGGACCGACTGATATGGAAAGGGGCGTCCGATGGAAATTTCTCATGCAAGCAAGCATACCTAAATTTAGTGGCAAGAGCTCAAGGACTAGTCGTACAATGGCCCAAGAAATTGTGGGAGGCAATTTGGGGAAATAACGCTTTAACACCACGAGTATCGACTTTCCTTTGGCGTGCGTGCCACAACGCCTTGCCAACTAACACCAATCTCCATCGCCGATTACCTCACCTCGCCCCGCTTTGTCCGCGATGTTCTTGGGGGAACGAGGATATTTTACACTTAACCTTTTTTTGTCCTCTAACGCAAATTGTATGGTTTACCTCTCCTCTTGGGATCAAAACAGAGAATCTTCATGGTGATTTCCAAGATATTCTTCGTTATTTCGTCAAGCACCCTGATGAAAGACAATTTTGTGTCTTCGCCAACACGCTTTGGACAATTTGGAAATGTCGTTCTGAATGGGTTTTCGCTAATAAAAAATACAAACCGAGCGAAATAAATAACTTGGCCCTCTCGATTACAAAATGGTCGAATCCATATCGGGATGTCCAAATTACCAATTGGGATGCCGGTTATCGCGGAAACACCGACTTCACTTGCCATTTCGACGGATCTTGGACAACGTCTAGCGCGGGGAGTGGTTTTCTAATAGCAAAGAACGGTGTTCACATTTATTGTGAGGGAAAACCGACCCGAGCTCAATCGCCACTTCAAGCCGAGGTTCTTGCATGCCTATACGCCTTACAAAAGCTTCATACTCTAGGTATTTCCTCTTGCGCTATATTTTCGGATAATAAGATCCTTATTGAAGCAATGGCAAACGCTTCACTCGACATAGATTGGCGGGTATATTACGAATTTCAAGATTGCCGAGCGTTGGCAAAATTATATTCGAGTTGGAGTTTTTATCTCATATCGAGGGACTTAAACAAGGAGGCGGATAATCTAGCTAGGAAAGCTCGGTTAGGCCAAAGTATTTTGGAATAGGGTTTTAGGTGCCTATTGTCAAGGACCTCCTTATTGAGGATCCGTTTTTAGTATGTCACTAGTTGATTCCTAAGTTTATTCTTTGTAATGGTGAAATTTGTAAATATTTACCTACGGGTTTTTATGCAAAAAAAAATAAAAAATAAATAATATTTGTTAATTATAAAATGAAAAAATAGAGACAAGACTTCCCTCCTAATTTTCATCACATGCTATTAATCTTGAAAACTGAAAATAATAAAAAAAAACTTCATCCCTAAAAATAAATATTTGTCAAATTAATTTTGAGTAATATTAATATATTTATTGCACACAGCAAAAAAATGTTTTTAGAGTGAACATTCCCTCCAATTTTTTTTGTTACTTAAGAATGAAAAAATAATTTCATAGAGAAAGTTTCCTCCGATATTTTGTTAATTCACATGAAAACTAAAACTAAAATATTAATTTCTATCTCCAAAAATTAATATTTATCAAATTAATTTTGAGTAATATTAATAAATTTATTGCGTTCGTGATGTTGGGACAAAATCTTAATGACTATACATTGCCTCTAAAAGCATAGCGACTAAAAGCATGTTTCAGGGACGAAATACGTCGGTCCCTAAATCATTTTTTGTAGTAGTGAATTAAGACTTGTCTAAATTAATTATAATAGTATACAAAAAATTTATGACCTTATATAGCACGCAAGGCATTCAATGTATTTTCCAGTAATAATTTTTCATTTTATATGTCAACTATTTTGAGACTATTGTTTTGTCGCAAAATGTGCCGACTTAAAAACTTAATCCTCTTTTGTGACAGATGTAATATCAAAAACAAAAATTTTGTCCCAAGAAATATTTTTGTTTTGGGACAAAGGAAAATCTGTTCCTAATAACGTCATACATCGACTAAATATACTTAGTCCCTAAAATTTTCGAAGCTAATGATATATTTTGTAGTAGTGTATCCCTAGAAGGAAGAAAATAACATGTACACCCTTACAAAATTTTCATGAATGATTAAATACCAATACATACTACTATTTCAAGGGTACAAATGGAAATTCTAGTTTCTTTTCGGGTTGAGGAAAATGAGAGACGAAAATATTATAGATTTCTTTTTATACTCGGAGTCAAGGAAAACTCTCCTTTCTAGTCGGGTTGAGGGAAATGCTTGCACATTCCGTGCAACAAATATTCCAATTAATCAAACTTTTGTCAAGGTTTTTTTATCAATATACACGATCATGAGAGAAGATTGAATCATGGACAAAACCATGTTTGATACGCATATTTTACAAAAGTGACCATCCCCGCAATGTGAGACAGTTTATTGAAGTTTGGACTTAATTCTCGAACATCTTAAATGTTGAAAATTTCAGTCAATATATTTGCTCTGAAAATTATAAAATAAACCTTAAAATTTGCATAATTTGTCAAGACATCCCAAATATTGGTGATCTTTTTAAACCTTAAAATTGGTGAAAATAAAACTGAAAATGCTTTAAATTACCAGACAGCCCTCTAAGAGGCTGAAAATCATAAAATAACCCTTGAGTTTCTGTAGTTTGAAAAAAGAATCCCAAATTTTGGCGATATTTCTGAAAATGAAAACTTGCTTTACAAAATAACAGAAATTACTGGACTATTGTAAGAATTTAAAAAATTCCCAAAATAATTACCTCGGGGCCCAAGAATCACTCATATCTAATATGATGTAGGGGTGCAACAGTCTTTGGTTTAACACCAGTCCAATGTTTTAGATACTGTGAAAGCTCCCTTATCATCTTATTAAACTCCTAAAAGAATACATAAATAACGCAAAAGAATTGAAAAAAATATTAGACTAATTATCGAAAATACCTTGACAATATCTGAAAGAACATTACTATACGCCTTTTCTTAATTCATTAACCCGCTTCAGAAGATTTCTCTAGTTGAATACTCTCTCCTCTTTCCTATACTAAACTCAAAAACTTTAAAAAATACAACCAAATGAATGAAATGTAATAGCGTACAAAAAAAAAGAAATTGTCGACATGAGTTCTTGAATAAACTGAATAAAATACTTTCCTGTAATCGGAACTGACTAAATATTGCTCTCAACGACATATCCATTCGCTACTGGTACTACCTTCATATTGCAACGTATCACCTACAAAATGGCTATCGTCCCAAAATTCTACATGTATAAACAACAACAGAAATTATGAACATCTTTATTTGTAACAATTTCAGAGAAAATACCCAACAATTTACAGTAAATTGTTGAAAAAAATAACATTACCATATTGAGCACATTAATCATGTAATTGTTGGCTTCTAGCATTATAAATTTCGTTATTTTGTTCATCTTGAAAATTTCATTGGTAAATAGAGCTAAAAAACTCATCAACCATTTAATCGAACACCTTCGAACCTGACAGAATTTGGAGGAGAACAAATGCTCATTTTGTCGAACATCTTGCAAGCAGTGTTTCCGAACATAAACCTGTTTAACAATCAATAATTCACAGGAATCAAAAGAAAGAAGCAGCGGGTTAGAATTTGCTCGCTTCGTTGAGCAGTGGAAGAAGCAAAAAAGAGAAGCAGCGGGTGACGAAGCAGCCGTCATGGCCGTTGGCCTCGTCGTCGCTCGTCGTAGCCGCCTTTTCGTCCCGTTTTCACCGCTAGGGTTTCGGGACGATTCACCTTTTTTTCTTCTTTTTCTTTTCCTTGTCGTGCAAATGAGGGCAGAGAGAGAGGAGCAAGGTGACGCTGTTGAGTGAAATATGGCTAGACAAGGCTCATGTGATCCATGCGATTACACTATATATTGGTCTATGTAAACCGGGTCCATTCAAATTACAACCGTCCGATCTTGATCGAACGGCCCAGATTAAGAGGATGACGTGGACGCACCAGATCACATAAATTTTCTTAACTTTATACACAACATTAATTGGAGGAGTGAAATTTTTTTATTGAATGATTGTATAAATACAATAGACATTATTCCTTTATATCGGAAAGAATGAGTGCTAGATCAAGAAATCTCTTGTCTTATAAAACATTACAATACAAAAAAATAATACAACATCAAATATACTATAATTATTGCATCAATCTTCACAAGATTTATTGCTTGTCATCAGTGGCGGATCTGGATGTGTGTGGGTAGGGGGAGCGAGAGCCCCCATATGAAATCGAAAACCTAACTATTATCTATAAAAAATAAAAAAATTTCCGTTTTAAAGGAAATAATTAATTTAAATATGTTAATATTTCACAAAGATTGGAGTGATATAGTGGTAAAGTGTGTGTTTTCGAAGTGAGAGGTCATGAGTTCAAAACCCTCAAGTCACATATTTTATATTTTTTTCAGTTCGCCCCCCTATAAAATTCGGCATCCCTATAAACTCATCCTGGATCCGTCCCTGCTCGTTATTCATATTATTATTTCATATTTGCATGAGACTGGAAGAAAGCAGGTACTTTAAGTATTTTTTGTTGTCGTTGAAAAATTTATGATATCACTCATGATATATATGATATTTTCAGTGCTATATTTACATGATATTTTGATAGTTCTTTCCAGCAATTTTATAGGTGATTTCGTTCGGATTGCGGGGCTGCTATAAAGATCAGAAGGAGGTAAAATTAGGGTTTACAAGCATTTTTTTTTTTAAATTTCAGCAAATTTGTTTATATTTGTGAGTTTCAAAATTATTTTCGGTTTGTATTGTAAATTTCAGAATTTTTTTAATTTTCTGCAATTATTTTAATTTTTATAGTACTTCAAGAATTTTATGGGTTTTTGGATGAAATTTAACAAAATTGAGGGTCTTTTTAAAAAAAATCATGATATTTTATTCAATTTCATATTTATTTTGTTTTTTATAATTTCAGTTAATTAGATGGATTATTGTAGAAAATTACAATACTTTTGGGATAATTATTTGAAATTAAGTATATTTTTTTTTTCCATGTAAATTAGCAGGGCTTTTCAGATTTTCTAAAGGTACATTTGCTATTTTCATATTTTGAAGATTTTTTTTGGCAATTAAAATGATTTTTCAAAAAAATAATTCTAGCTGTAAATCTTTGAAGTTGCAAGTATTTATGAATTTCAGCAATTAAAATGATTTTCCAAAAATTCTAATTTTTTTAGTATTTCTTTCAATTTCATAATTATTTGTATTTTTCTGGTAATTGGAAGGTTTATTTTAGAAATTTCCAACACTTTTGGGGCTTTTTTTGTAAGAAAAAATAGCATAATAATTTCTCATTAAGAATGAATATCATGAATTTAATCATATTTTGACGCAATTGCAGAATTGAGTAATTTTGTTTTTTGCTTTTTGCTTTTTTATGTCTATGAACTGCTAATAAGCCTTAAGAAGGTATCCCTTCAGTCCGCGGATACGAGCACGATAGCTAACATGACGGGTTGGGTTTTCTTGCTCTTCTCTCGCTTCTCTCTCTTAATTTCTCTATGAAGCCAACAAGGCTGATATCAATGATGAGTTGTACAATAGACATGCAAGGTTGAAGATATTTGCATTATACGAGAGAGAGAAGAACCAAGCGAAAGAGAACTTGACAGAAAATGAGAGAATTTAATAAAATTTGATATTATTGTTTTCATGAAGCAAATTTACAGTGTGAAGGGATGGTGATATTCAGTACAAGTCGAGTATTTAGAATATGGTAATACGTGTATGCAACATAGAAATTTGATTGTCATAATTGTATATACTAAACCAAAAGGGTCATATAAGTAAATAGAGTAATGAAATTATCATTTGACTGCACATCAAGCAATGGTTACTTATTGCATTATATTTTTTAGTTGATACTTTTAAGTGTTGTGTACATTATATCTATATTTTATTTAATATTGTGTTGTTCATTTCTTTTAAATGAACTAGTTTTGTTTTCCGCACAATTGCGTGCGAGTCTTCGAATCTGTCATGTTTTAAATTTTCCTAATATGTAATTTAATTCTATATTTTTTTGTCTGATTGTTTACACTTATGTGTTTTGGTATATTTTTAATCCCCTAATTTTTTTGGATATTTTAAAAAACTCATATCATTTTATAAACTCCAGCAAACTTCCTGTACCAAACTTTAATTTTCAAATATCCCCTACGGATGATATTAAATTACTTTCTATTTTCATATGTAATAATTAAAAACATATTTTTGTTATTTTTTGTTAATTTTAAGAAAATTCATACCATTTCTTAACCTGTGATTTCAAAACAAACAAAAATTTATGTTGTTTTATATAATTTTAATATTTTATTTATTATTCATGAAAAACAAACATCATATAATAATAAAATAAATAACAATAATTAAATACCTTGAAAATATAATGATAGAAAAATATATGTTTAAACATCTATTTTTTATTTTCATTCTCCTTTCATGTATTTTTTAATATTTTCATGATATTTTAATTTTTAAATATTTGCAAGGTGTTATTTTAATATTGTTGTTAATCTTATTATTAAATTATGTTAGATTTTGAGGAAAAATAAATAAGTCGAAATATAATGAATGAAATATTAAAATTATGTAAATATAACATGTAATAATTATTATTTTTAAATTATTTTATGTTAAAAAAATTAGGATTTTGTAAAACAAAAAAAAATAACAATTACTACATATGTAAATTTAGGAGAGTTTTACACTATTAAAAAGAATAGTTTTTTTTTAATGTTCCGTATTTAATTGAAACAAAAAAAATATTAATGAACTTGGTCCACAATGGACCAAAGTTCATGTAACTCTTACTTTAATTGGTTTATATGGACCATGTTCAAATGAATAATTAACCAATTTAGGCCTTTTGATCAAGATCTAATGGCCCATATTAACTTGATGATGTGGACTTCTATGAAAACAAGAATTTCCTTAGAATTGTACATAAGATATAAGATATAATAAGATATGATATGTAAATATAACATGTAATAATTATTATTTTAAAATTATTTTATGCTAAAAAAATTAGAATTTTGTAAAACAAAAAAAAATAACAATTACTACATATGTAAATTTAGGAGAGTTTTACACTATTAAAAAGAATAGTTTTTTTTAATGTTCCATATTTAATTGAAACAAAAAAATATTAATGAACTTGGTCCACAATGGACCAAGGTTCATGTAATTTTTACTTTAATTGGTTTATACAGACCATGTTCAAATGAATAATTAACCAATTTAGGCCTTTTGATCAAGATTTAATGACTCATATTAACTTGATGATGTGGACTTCTATGAAAACAAGAATTTCCTTAGAATTGTACATAAGATATAAGATATAATAAGATATGATATGTAAATATAACATGTAATAATTATTATTTTAAAATTATTTTATGCTAAAAAAATTAGAATTTTGTAAAACTAAAAAAATAACAATTACTACATATGTAAATTTAGGGGAGTTTTACACTATTAAAAAGAACAGTTTTTTTTTAATGTTCCATATTTAATTGAAACAAAAAAATATTAATGAAATTGGTCCACAATGGACCAAGGTTCATGTAATTTTTACTTTAATTGATTTATACAGACCATGTTCAAATGAATAATTAACCAATTTAGGCCTTTTGATCAAGATTTAATGACTCATATTAACTTGATGATGTGAACTTCTATGAAAACAAGAATTTTCTTAGAATTGTACATAAGATATAATAAGATATAATATGTTAGTAAAAATATTGTCATTACATGTAATAAATGGTCTTCCGCTCAATTGTAGTATATATGACGACTTTATCATCACTAATAACAATTTTGAAATATATCGCAATGAAGCATGAAAACTCTCATATCCTTGATGTAATACACGCAGGGCCGGTCCCGACATTTGGGTTGCCAGGCAAAACTTTGACCTATTCTGAAATTTTATCAAAAATGATGCCCCTCGTAACAAAATAAAAATTGTCAACAAATTCAATTTACTAAAAGAAACTGGAGATGCTAACTAAATCATGTAAATTGTATTTTTTTTGCAGTAGAAATCATTTTTCATTAATCAAATTGCTCGTATACTTTTCTTAATAAATTATTTAATATCCTACTGACAACAAAAAAAGAAAAATAATGTTTAATTCTTACTTACAATGTATATTTTTTTTGAAAGAATTGTTACTTCGTATTTTTTCAAAGATATTAAATAATGTGAAGTTATATATGTCATTTTTGAAATTTTTTAACCGCGAAGGAACACGTGAAAAATTTGCAACAATACAATTTTTTATTTAGATCCAGATATGCGTTTTGAATTTTAGCAAGAAAGATATATTAACATTTTATTGGGATATATGATATTTTGAGTCTTGCACATAAAAACAAATTATCATTTTATTATATATATGAGTTATGACGTATTAAAATTTTACCGAAACCCAAATTTGCATACCAAAAAATATAAGCATATTATATATATTTTTTTATAATTAAAAAATTATATATTACATACTACTTAAATTTGTATTTATATTTCAATTATAAAAAAAAAAACATGCATTGTTTTATTGAGTGATTCAATGCTGACTATGTTAATGATTGAAATCTTTTTCGTAAAGAAATACAATGGTAGTTACAAAATAACAACAATATGACTTTTCTTTCATATTACAATACTATAATATGTAACGAAATCACATGTAATTTCATTAAGTAAAAAATGATAAGATATGCCAAAAATTGAAATATGGAATAGTAGTAGAGTCCAATCGGCACAACAACAATTAAATAAAAACCAGTGGAGTTCAAAAATAAAGACAAAAAATAATATAATATGGTAATAAATAGCATTGCTCTTGGAGCGGGGATGGAACATTTGACCTATTGCATCACATCTTAAAACACTATCATTCAATCTAAATTAATAAGTTGTCTTTCAAAATATGAACATTAGATACATACTATTCATATGATGCCCTAATCATTCTGATGCCTAACCGGCTTGTTGGGCTTGCCCACGGGCCGGGCCTGAATACACGATTTCATTACTAATAGTCTAATTTATCAACTTCAACATTACTTGCGCGAGTTAAAAATTATTCCTAAATATGCGTAACTTTGTTTCATAGTTATATTTCAAAAATCAATCTTAAAATATCTAAACTTAACATGACATTATCGTTGAAAATGATACGTAAAATTTCTCCTTTTTATATACATTTTGTAAGTTATAGTTAGTGTATCATTCGATCCCCATAATATGTTGGTTTAAAATTTTTTTAATAAATTCAACGTTCTCTTGAGGAAATTTTACATATTATAAAAAAGGCAAACACGGACGCGCGGAATTTTTTGCGCACGTCCGACTAGTATATATATTGAATTAAGTATTAATGATTTGATACCGGAGATCTTTTGACATTTGAATTTGTGTTTTGTCATGTTAATAATGAAAAAACACAAATCATAATACAATAGCAATAGTTAAAAATTCCTACATACAAAATCATTGATATAATTAAGTATTTTGGACCTGCACGGCGCGAGTGATGTAAATACTCAAGTGAGTATTAGATCCATCGTACTCAAGATTTTTTAAACATTAGACTTTACAAAACACTTTTAGAAAATCACTAACTTTTTATTCAAATTTAACTATTAGAAAATCTTGATTATGATGACTTTAATACACACTTCAATATATATCTTATTAAAAAAAAATTAAAAAGTATATTTATGACAGCATATGGTTGTATACGTATTGTTACTTGTTAGACCATAGGCTATACACCGGGTACTGTACGACCTAGATCTGTCTCCTGTCCCATACATTGGACATACACTTCTGGATACCAAACACCAAAACAGCAAATCCGGAAATACCCCTGGCCCTGGCCCTCTCCTCTTTTCTCCAGCACTGATGGGATCCTGATTTATGATTAATTACCATTATTAACTTTGTTTCATTTTGAACCACCAAATAACCCAATTTGGCAAGTTCTCCATTATTTTCTCCTTCTAATTATCATCTTGGACCACAGCATTTATCCCAACGATTTTTACCATGGACATGGCGGCGAGAAGTGAATCTGGGGGTGGGTCTAATTTTACGCCGGAGGAGGCTTGGGGATGGGAAGATGCGTTGAGGCGATTGAAGAAGCTTAGCAACGATGTACAAAAAATTGAGATTCCAGAAGAGCAGATTAGTGATAATCTTAGGAGACAAGAGGATGAGGTTTGTATTAGTGAAAAGCTTTGATCTTTATCTCGTGTATGCTTAATTCAATTACCAATTTTCTCAATTGCTAAAACCCCAGTAACAAACTTATTCTGAGTGAGGATAACTGTGAAAAGCATGAACCTTTTATTATTTTTCTCTACTTCTGCAAATTTTATTCTTTTTTAATTTCTAATTGGTACCATTTTATTGGTCTTTTGTTCAGTTGCTAGCTTTGGAAGCTATATACCAAGATAGTTTAGAGATGTTGGATAAACAAGACGACCTTCTCTTTTTTCAGGTTCTTAATTAACACATATTATCATATTAATTAACACTTATTATCATGTAAAACTCTTTAAACATACTATTGTTATGTTTATACTTTCACAATCTAGATATCCGTACCTTGTGATGTACCAGAAGGATTCAAAGTCTCGGCGAAGTTCCACTCTGGTACGGGTACCGGTGCCAGTTCCAGTACCTTCAAACCCAGCGATAAAAGTGACGCTGAGCTGGCAAGAGAAAATAACTCTGACGAAGGGTTCTTATATTCATTCAAAGTCCAATTCTTGCCCCCAATTGTGTTAACATGCATACTCCCTAAATCCTACCCTAGCCATCAACCCCCTTATTTCACAATTGGTACGCAATGGCTAAACAATTCCAAGATCGCATCCATTTGTACCACTTTAGATTCGATTTGGGGAGAACAATTGGGGCAAGAAGTGATATTTCAATGGACCGAGTGGTTACATAGTTCGGCCCTTTCGTACTTAGGATTTGGGGAAGAGTTGGTTTTAACCGTACCAGATCAAACCAGAGATATACGCGCTATACCTGGAAATCACGTACCAGAGCTAACCATACCTTTCATGATAAATTACAATGAAGAGAAGTGTCACGAAGCTTTTCTTAACAACATGCATCTCTGCCTGATTTGTTTCAGCGAGTATTTAGGTGAACTTTCTTTTATAATTTTTTATCACCTCCGAATATCTTCTAATACAATCAATTCATCAGGTTCGGAATTCATCAAGCTGCCATGTCAGCATTTATTTTGCTCGAATTGCATGGAAACGTACTCGAAAATTCACGTGAAAGAAGGATCCGTAACGAAAATATTCTGCCCCACTACGGGCTGCGGGGCCCACGTACCTCCAATGCTACTAAAAGGGCTTCTCGACAAGGACGACTACGAGAGGTGGGAATCCTTGCTTCTTCAACGAACTCTTGACGCCATGGACGACGTGGTTTATTGCCCTCGTTGCGAGATCGCTTGTCTCGAAGATTCGAAAATGAACGATGCGCAGTGCTCCAAATGCTTTTTTAGTTTTTGTACCATATGTAAAGAAAAACGTCATGTTGGGGAGCAATGCATGGATGCAGATACAAAGCTGCGTATTCTTCAGGTACGGACGATTGTGCGTGATTTTTATGGCACGGGATTTTGGATGGTTATTTATGATTTATTTATTTTTTGGGTTTCGAAGGAACGGGCAAAAACGGTAGGAATGACGACGAACGAGCAGCTGAGGAAAGAGAGAGACTTGATAAACGAATTGTTGAGCGTGAAAGAGGTGATGAAAGATTCGAGGCAATGCCCCAATTGCAAGATTGCTATATCTCGTACCGAAGGCTGCAACAAAATGGTTTGCTCTAATTGTACGCAGTATTTCTGCTACAGATGCGGCAAAGCCATCGAAGGATACGACCATTTCCGGTTATCTCTCTCTCTCTCTCTCTTATTTTTTTAATTCGTTATTTGTTCGGTGTTGATGAATTATTTTTTTGTTTTAATATATGATGATAAAGGGAGGAAACATGCGCGTTGTTTCCGCGTGATGAGATAGTGAGATGGGAGGAGAGAATGAATGTGAGACAGGTGGAGGGACAAGTGTTAGCGCAGCTAGGACATGTCCGTGTCAACCATCCTTGTCCTCAGTGTGGTCAACACAATGCCAAGGTCACAATATGCGCTTTAAAATTTTAAATACACGTCGAAAAATATGATTTGACCAATAAAATAATGTTTGAACAGGTGGGAAATAATAATCACCTATTTTGCTGGGCTTGTCAGAACCGGTACTGCGCGATATGTCATAAGGTTGTTAGACGTAGTTCCGAGCACTTTTCTCGTAAAGGTTGCAGGCAACACACACCCGAACCCTAGCAGTTTGCGCGTGCGTACCAATCAGGCCGTATTACAGAACTCATATTTTTTTCTTCTTTCGCTCGAGAGTGTTTATGAATAATGTAGGCTGAACCTATTATCGAATAAGGTATAAACAAAAAAAATGCGGTACGAGAATCCTTGCTCTGGATGGATCGTCTTCGTCCATTTTGCTATTTTATATATTATTAAAAAATAGAAATGTTCCATTGGTGAAAACTAATGGCTGTGGCGAGGATGACCCGTGTTGGAGCATCGCTTCTGCTACTTCAATTTTTTTTGTTAGCGGGCCTCTAAAACGTAACAATAATTCATTCATGTCTTCCAAAACATTAATAATATAAAAAAAAATTCATTATAATAATTATAATTGTACTGTTAAAATACTAACCATTATTTTTAGAATAAGAACAACACACAAGTCTTTTCTCTCTAACCAAATCAATCTATTATTCTATATGAGTGTAACTATTTTATTTGTACAAGTAAAATAATATTTATACTTGTGACTTAATTATTACATTTGCATCAAGATCGATGTATTGTAATAAATAATCATTTTTTCTATCTTCAAAGTTTATGTGACACAATAACCACGACAAAACATTAATCTCGATGAAAATCTAATGACTTAAAAGTTTTCTTGTAAGCCGAATGAAAAAAGAGTGTTGCTATGCCAAATGGAATTTTGAGAAACACTGTTTACCTTGATTGCTATGCTCGAGATAGTTGGTGTGGTGGAGATCTCGTGTCCCCCCCCCCCCCCCCCCCCCCAATTGATTTTGTTGCACCATGTTGATTAGTGCCGGTTTGAGCTCGAAGTTGTTCGCCGCGATGGTCGGTTGGATGATACTTCTGAGGTTGTTCGCCTTTGGTGCAACGTAATACCTCAAAGCGCAGGGGGGGCGGGGTCGTGGGACTCCGTTGGTGTCGGCCCTGAGATTGGTATTGTCACCTTGCGTATTCATGGTCGAGTCGGGTAGTCTTGCGCGACTTCTCAAGAAATATCTATGTTCCATCGCAAAAATCTGAAAAATAAAATAAGAAAAAGAAAGCGTGATTCGGTCTCGTCAAGTCAATTCTTAAATAATATCAATTTGCTTCCCCGGTAACGGCATCAAAAAAGCATGTATGAAAATAGAGCTATTTAATCTAATTAACCCTAAATACGTAAAATTAAGACCTCGAGAACTCCGTCCTTCGTACTCTAAATTTGATTTTACAAAAAAAATTCCAAACTGTCAATTGTATTAATTGTTAATTGGAAGCAGAGTTAATTGGTGGCAAATTCGAATTGTCTATATATGAGAAGTTTTTTAGATTGGTTAGGAGGCGTCTCCATTTAACCGGGCAACGTCACGATGATTCAACCAGCACACCCACGGAGAAATTAAGGGCACCGTATATGCCCTCTTCACAATTCAGACAAATTGTAGGGTCTTCTAAGCTTTTGCAAATTTTCCAAAATACAAATAGAGTTGACAATAACTTCCATATTTTCTTTGTTAATAAAAGACGGAGCAATTTCCTGAATACAAACTACAAAGGACATTATGATATACACGACTCAAAAGTCTTCCATATTATTTTGGAAATCAAAACACAAAAAAGCCCCCTCTCCTCATTCCGCCAGTTATGGACATTAATGATTTATTGCCAATATCGACTTTGTTTCTTTTTATAACACCGATTTGACACCAATTATCAAATTCTCCATTGTTTTCTTTGCAAATTATCATCTTGTATCATTTACTTTTGTCCCAACAATTGGAAGAAGAATAGATGGACAAGGTAGAGAGAAGTGAATCGACGGAGAGGTCTGATTTGGCCGGAGCAGAAACTTGGGGGTGGGAAGATGCATTGGCTCGATTGGAAAAGCTTAGCAACGATGGACATGATTTTGAGATTTCAGAAGAGCAAATTAGAGATAATCATAGGAGGCAAGAGGATGAGGTTTGTATTAATTACACTATTAGTGAAAAGCTTTTTTCAGGTTAAATTAGGCCAAAACCCTGAATAAATTTATTATTTTTTTTGTCTTTTGAATAGTTGCTTGCTTTGGATGCAATATACCAAGATAGTTTAGAGATGCTGGATAAACAAAACGACCTTCTCTTTTTGCAGGTTCACTTAATAATAATAATAATAATAATAACATATGTAAATTGTAAGTTTTTCAAAATCAATTTATATTTTAACCATGTAGATATATATACATTGTGACATCCCAGAAGGCTTCAAAGTCTCAGCGAAGTTCCACTCGATTACTAGTGGCAGTGTCGGCGCCGGTACAAGTACCTTCAAGCCTAGTAACGAAAGCGACGTCGACTTGGCGAGGGAAGGAACCTCTGATGAAGGGTTCTTATATTCATTCAAAGTTAACTCCTTGCCCCCAATTGTGTTAACGTGCATGCTACCAAAATCCTATCCTAGCCATCACCCCCCCTATTTCACAATCGGTACTCAATGGCTGAACAGTTTTCAAATCTCATCCATTTGTGCAACTTTAGACTCAATTTGGGATGACCAATTGGGGCAAGAGGTGATATTTCAGTGGACCGAGTGGTTACACAGTTCGGCCCTTCCGTACCTAGGGTTTGGGGAAGAGTTGGTTTTAACCGTACCGGATCATGTGGTCCGGTGTACGGAAGATATACGTGCTATAACCGTAAATGGTGTGCCAGAGCAAATAATTCCTTTTATGATAAGTTACAACGAGGAGAAGTGTCACCAGGCTTTTCTTAATAATATGCACCTTTGCGTGATTTGTTTCAGCGAGTATTTAGGTGATTCTCGCTTACTTTATATATTATTTTACTCAAACCAGTATGGTGATGTTTTATCGGCTTGAAATTTCTTCTCGATTATCAGGCTCAGAATTCATCAAGCTCCCGTGCCATCATTTATTTTGCTCGAATTGCATGGAGACGTACTCGAGAATGCACGTGAAAGAAGGGTCGGTAACGAAAATTTTGTGTCCCGAAAGAGGTTGCGGGGTCCACGTACCTCCAATGCTGCTAAAAGGCCTTCTTGACAGTAAGGACTACGAGAGGTGGGAAACGTTGCTTCTCCAACGAACACTCGATGCCATGGATGACGTGGTCAATTGCCCTAGGTGCGAGACCGCTTGTCTCCAAGACTCCAAAATGAATGATGCGCAATGCTCCAAATGCTACTTTAACTTTTGTACGATCTGTAAAGATAGGCGTCATGTGGGGGAGCAATGCATGGACGCAGAAGCGAAACTGTGTATTCTCCAGGTACCCTCTTACTGACCAATTATCAAGATCTTTGAGTTCGAGCCGAGTTATACCAAACTGGCTATGATTGGGCCTTTATTTCATTAAGGTTCGAGTGGTCCAAGTCCAAACTCGACTTATTTTGAATCGAGCCAACTTTTCTTGGTTTGCCATCATCTCGATGGTCAAGTTTAACTCAAATTAACTCGAAAGTTTATGAATAATAATTGTCAGCAAAATAGCTCATTTGCAACATTTTAAAGTATCCAACTCATACTAATAAAAGTTACCAATCATTGTATCATGCCATTATTGTCACAAGTCTTGACCTACCAAAAGGGCGGGCAGGTTTTCATACTATAATTTTTGAATTAATCCAGTTCGAATCTCTTTCGAGCTTAACTTGAGGGAGTGGAATTTAGCTCGAGCTGGCTCGATTAACTCGTGGTCATAAAAACTTACATCCATAACCATTATGCATGAATTAGTCACACTCTTACAAATTACTCATGATGTTTGTTTTGGCTTGGTGAAAAATGGAAAGGAACAAATGAAATCGGGAGCGATGGCGGATGAGGTGCTGAGGAAACAAAAAGAGCTGATGAACGAGTTGTTGAGCGTGAAGGAGATATTGAGGGATGCGAGACAATGCCCCGGGTGCAAGATAGCAATTTCTCGCACCGAAGGCTGCAACAAAATGGCCTGCTCCAATTGTGGCCAGTTTTTCTGCTACAGATGCAGCAAAGCCATCAACGGATACGACCATTTCGAGTTCTCTCTCTCTCTCTCTCTCTCTCTCTCTCTCTCTCTCTCTCTCGCTCTCTGGTTATTTTACAATTCATTATTTTTATTTGTCGCGTAGTAATAAAATTTTCTTTTAATATATGTTAAAAAAGGAACGCGTGCGCATTGTTTTCGGAAGTAGCGATAGTGAGAGCTTGGGAGCCGAAAATGAACGAGAGACAGGTAGAAGCACAAGTGCGAGTTGCGGCTTTGGGTGGTCAAGGTCTAGCCAACCATCCGTGTCCGAACTGCCGTCAAAATAATGTCAAGGTTAGGATAATAAGGATATATATTTAAGCAAGAGTATCAAAATTTGAATTTTGATACAATAGATCGTATAGATTTTAATTATCTCATCACAAGTTATTTAAAGTTTCAATTGGTCCAAATTAAATTACTATGTTAATTTTATTCATATTTTAAATACTCAAATATTTATCTAAAATTGAAATTAAATTAGAAATGCCACTAAACTTGAATATATTATTACAAAATTAATAATATATCACTGCACGTAACTAAATTTTATTCTTAGATCACTGAATTTTAATATTATGTAATCACAAGTCACTTAAGACACCGCAATACTAAAATTTACTGAACTGAAATGAGACTAATATTAAAATTCAGTGACGTGGGACGATTTTAGTGACCAGTGCATTATCTTGTTCATCCAGAAGTTGATGAAAAACTAATTTAAAATTTAATTTTTGACAAATTAAAAACTGAATAACATGTTTTTATCAAAACACCTTGTTGGGCCATTTTTTTTTTTAAAACTTATCGGAGTCATAATTAATTTCCAAAAATATATTGTTAATTTTGTTTGAATTGTTAAATTGATTATGATGTACATTGCTTGTTTAATAGGTGGGTAATAATAATCACATATTTTGCTGGGCTTGTCAGAGCCGGTATTGCGCGCTGTGTCATATGGTCGTTAGGCGCATTTCTGAGCACTTTTCTCGTAAAGGTTGTAACCAACACAGTGATGATCCCTAATAGTGTGTGCGTTAACATTTACATGTTTTAAAGAACATTATCATAGATCAAATTTTTTCGTTTTTTTATTTATAATAAACGGACATGACTGGTATGTTCTTCATCTATTAATGTCAATGAGATCGAATTCACAATCTCTCACAATATATGATTTTTTTGTATTTCGCACTCAATGGATATCAAATTTTTCCTTGTTATTTGTTTTTTTTTTAATTATTACTCCATTGATTATGATGGTTAATTAATTCAAAATCGTATTTTTTCATCTAATTTTATAGATTTTTTTAGTGTCGTATTGTCATAATCATTTTTATTATTGTTATAAATGTTGGAAGTCCAAATGGATCGGAAAAAATAATGATGGCGACTTGGTAGTTAATTGGAGATTACTCGAACAGGTTATATAAATGTTCAATAAGTTTATAAATAGTAATATATTTATCAATCCATAATTAACATATTGTTAATTAAAAAATTGATATCACTAAAATTCAAAATATCATAACTTAACTAAAATCAAATTATCGTAATTCTAACCAATAATCATAGGCACCTAGATTTTTTATCTAGATTTGCACCTAGAAATACACGTGGCATTCAAATTTAGAATTTCTAAAATTTATTTCCATTTAAAAATTTGATGTGGCTGCACCGTGATTTGCCACGTATGTTTCTAGATGAAATCTAGGTGCGAAATCTAGGTGCCTATCATCGTTGAATTCTAACATACAAGACATAAACACCAAAAGCCGGACTCCAAATAATATCCATCCAAATTAACAAAAATACCACAATTCAAATTCAAATAAAACATAAATGTGCATAAAAGTAACAAAGATAAGTACACAAATCCGATAGTTAATTCAAATTTGAAGTAAAAGTAGATCATTGGATAGTGATTCGGACAGAAACATTTTTGATGGGTGCAAAAAATTAATTATTGCAACAATAAAATTTGTACCTGTCACAATCGCCATCTCATCATATCTGATTCAGATAGGAACATTTTTGATGGTTGCGGAGATTAATTTCATGCAAACATCAAAAACATTCTTGTTTGAATCACTATCCTAGATTATTTTTTGATATGGGGATCATCATGTGATACAGTAGTCTTAAATTTAAAATCAGTAACATTAAATGGCATGTATGTTTCTTCAGCAAATCAATTGAATTAAATTTATCATCCCTAACTCTGCTCACTTCAGAAACATTATTATAGTTATTATGAAAGTAAAATATTCATTAATGTTTACAAAAAATCAGGCCAAAATTATGTTAAGTTGGAGAAATATCAAATAAAACGGGTTGATCGACTTGAGCAATTGAGTATATATTGTCGGTTCTGTGAGATGCCAACTTAAGACTAATATGAGGGTTTATTGAGACTTTTGCAACACTAATTTTAACCGTTATATTATGATATATTTAGAATATTTATTTTTTATAGTCAAATTTGAAGGAAAAATTGATTATTCTTTACAGAGCGATCATCATGTGATACGGTAGTCCGGGATTTAAAACCGGTAACATTAAATGACATGTGTGTTTTTCCACCGAATCAATTGAATCAAATTTATCATCGGTAACTCTGCTCACTTCGGAATCACTTTTGTAATTATTATGAAATTCAAATTCGAATATTCATTAATGTTGACAAAAATCAGGTCAAGATTGTGTAAAGTAGGAGAAATGTCGGATAAAACGGGTTGATCAACTTGAGAAATTGAGTAGGTATCATCGGGTATGTGAGATGCTGACTTGAGACTATGTCACTACTCAAGGATTTATTGTGACTTTTGCAACACTAGTTCCAACAGTCAAAATAATGGCATGTGACAAATTTGGAGTATTTATTTTTTTATGGTCATACTATTTGTAGATGTGTATGTGTTTATTATTGTACCTTGAACTTTGAGCATTTTTAGAAGACAACGTTGTGTTCACGTTGGACCAATTCGGGGACAAAATTGGGGATCCTATCAATTTCACATGATCCCAAATTTTGTCCAGGACATATTGTGCCAATATTACTCACAACGGTCGATGAGGAAGTACAAGGATATTGTAATGCGCGCAGCTCAACTCGATATCGTCGTGGCCAACAAACTTGCAAGGCTTTGTAGATTTAGTTTTGTCTTTAAATTAAAATACTTTTAGATTATATGTACATTGTGATGGTTTATAATTAAGTTTTAAATTATATTCACATTCAGAAACTTCGTGTATTGACGTACTTGAAAATATAAATTATTTTCTTTCAAATGTTATGAGAAAATTTAAAAAACTAACACAAACCACATCTAAAATCTAAAATTATAACTAAAACTATGAAAAAATTCTAAAAATTACAACAATATAAAAGAATTCACCAAATCCTACAAAAATAATCAAACAAATAATTATTTCAATAAAATCATAAAGAATGAAATTTGACTAAATATTCTAAAATCAAATAAACTCAAACATAAATGGTTCCATGTAAATCGGTCATCTCCCTCATGTCCCGAACACTTGTGTTGTTGTTGAAAAATATCATGAATTTTGGGATTTATCCCCCGAATCTCGTTGAATAATATGTTACATGAGTTGTTAAGATTTGCGTCATTTGAGTAATATGAGAATTTGCTACATAATTATATACAAAAGTAAAAACTTTATTAATTATTTAATATTTTAATATTATTTGAGTCGTTATTTTTTTAGATAAATAATTTAGTTCATGCACTCGTTCATTGTGTTAAAAAAACGAAAACACCATCGAAGAGTGAATATTTTACTTGATTTTAGAATATTTTACTTGATTCTCATTTAATTGTTTTATAAAAATAACACTAGTGATATTCTCGCTCCGCTTCGAACATAATTATTTTATTGTATAATTAATTTGAAATTATTTATACGAAATTTAATAATTTTATTGCATTATGCCAATAATATATTTTTACAAAATAATAATTATAAAATAGAGAGTTATAAAAATATTTGTCACATCTTGAGATTCGGGGGATAAATATAAAATTAATTTCAACATAAAAGGTTTGAATTTTTCACTTTACATATTTACATGTTATTACTTGGAAAATTTCAAAATTGTACATAGATACTAAAAATAAACTTATGTGCGGTTTGTGCATTTTGGCTGTTTTTTTTTTTAAGAAAGAAAAACTATATACATGGATATTAATTGAAATTTTATCATTTATAGGGGTGTAATATTTGTAGGAGTCACAATTAAAAACTATGTTGGTGCTGTTTTATATTAACAAAAATTATAATTTTCGATGAACCAACATATAATAATGAAATGGATCAATCTAATTTGCATCGATGAACCAACATATAATAATTTTATCATTTGTAATATTTTTAATATTTGCGGGATTTATAAACAAAAATATGCTCTTAATATTATATAAAATGTTTTTTCAATAATTCTACTAATACTATACTTAAAATTTGTTTTTAAATTTGCATCGATCGTTTGACAAATCTAATTTTGTTGGAACACATGATTATTTAAAAAAAAAATAAAATAATTATATATTAGTAAAATAATTCGATGATATTTGATTATACTGTCTTTTTTGAATTATAGATTGAAATAATTACATGATATTTTGTTATATTATTAGGTCATTTATTTTTTTGACTGAAGTTATAGTAATCAAACTATTTACATGAATATAAACAATTAAATCACTGTACTCATTAAATTGAGACCACATGGTTTCGAAACCAACACCTTCAAAATGTGCAGCATAATATAGTGCCCTACCAATGCACCAAACAACGTTATTAATTTCAAAATGGCATATATTTGGCTTTGTAGAGAACCGTCTATTTTTGCAAAAAGAAAAAAAGAAAAAAACGTGAAGGCCGGATTCGAACTCGGGCATCCACAATAAGAGGTTACGGACATGATCGACTGAGTCTCATGGGGTTAAATAAAATATAGTAGGAGAATACTCGCGCTACGCGACGAGCATGTAAATTATGTTTTTCATTGTAATACAATTATATATTTGTATGATAATATTAATAATATCATTTTAAAATAAAGTAATTTGAATTCATTTATTTATGATTAATTGATTATTCATATGTTTTACAATTATTTTACATTATGATAACAAAAAATCCCATTTTTTTAATCAAATAATAATACTCATACTAGTGTCATTATATAATAATATATAAGAGAATAAAATATAATATAATTTTACGAAAAACGTAACAACAAATATTATATCATTGTTCACAATATTTCATGCAATATCAAATATTAAAATAATGAATCATACAACATATGTAGTAACATATTATTAATTATATATAACAATAATTTTTATTGATTCAAATGCCATGGAAAAAATAAAATAATATAATACTTAATAGTTGAAGTAATTTAATAAATAATATCAAAATTTAATTTATAATAAACATAAATACAAACTATTTTATATCATATGATTTTTTATTTTACATTTTGTAAAATAACAATACAATTTGATAGGTGTTTATAAGTTTAAAAAGTTATTTAGATGGATAAACTTTATTTAATTCTATTATTTTTTGAAAAAGTTTTGTTTGCTTAAAAACACAAATATAATCTACTAAGTATTATATGAGATTCTTATTGTTATAATTTTTTTAAAAACAAATAATAATACTTAAAATTCTATTATGCAAATAAAATTCTTAAAAATATATTATGTAAATGTGTATTTTTTGCATTGTATTTTCTTACATAATATCTTTACAAATTGAAATTAAAAAAAAATGGTATGTATGAACTATGTTAATATGGATGTCAAAATAAAGAGAAAAATAAAATAAATATATTTGATGGGTCTATAAAATTAAATTTCCAAAATAATACTAATATATGTTGTATTTTTTATAATATTACATATTAAATTATTAGTATTCCATATATAAACTTTTCATATTCCATTGCATTCACATTTGATCATATAATCTTATGTGAAATATTAAACAATTGATTAGACTTGGTATAATATGATTCTAACCAATAATAATATGCCGCATCATTAATGTAGGATGATGTGGTTTTCTAAGAATGCTTAAAATATGGTGTAAAATAATAACACATAAATGACTACACAAAATATAATCTTCAAAAAATCTAACAAAAAAATAATGATTGAGATTAAACCATGTCACTACATCTAATGGTTCAAATTAATACTTAAAAATAATAATACAAAATACATGTCTTAAATTATCAAATATAATATTAATGCATATGATGAAGGCACATCACACAATCTTATGGTTAATAATCAAGATAAGAATGATGATGTAGATTCATGAGGAATCTCAAAGATAGGTGCAAAATAAGGGGTGAGTTAATTTGATTCTTTATTATTTGAAGATGACAGACATATGTCAATATCTTGTTAATTACATTAAACTTTAAGGAGAATGATTAATAATTGGTGATTTTGATGTAGTCTATATTTTGTTAGTGTAATGTTTTAATAATTATGATTTAATTTAAGCAAAAAAAGACAAAATTATCTAATATATTTTGTTAGTTTATATTTTGTTAGTGTAATGTTTTAATAATTATGAAGTCAAGGTTATTTTCATATTAACTCACAAATACATTTTCTATAGTCAGTGACACATGAGATTCGGTTTATATTTTTTTAAAAAATTGCATAATGTATATGCATGCCATTCACTTGGGGAGGAGAATAGGGAGTAGAAATAAATTCATCCATAAATTATAATGTTCGTCGTATGGAAAAAGACAAAAATATGAAAAATACAACGTAAATATTAATATATTACTCCTCAATTTATTATGTACTAACAATGAAAATATTAATATACTAGGAAAATCCCGGCGCTTCGCTGCGGTGAATTTAATTAAAATTCCTTTTACATGAAAGATATCACAAATTCTATTAATGATCCTACTTTGATCCATGGTAAAAAGAGAATTTATTAAAACATACTACCGCGAGGAAGAATGTGCTATGATAAATGATACAAAAAGAGCCTGTTTTTCTTTATAAAAAGAAAATACTACTGCTGAATTTGCTTCGACGTTGTTATAGAACAAAATTAGTTATATAGTCGAATGAAAAGGAAAAGACAAATAATACTTCTATTACAAAAAATACTGAGAATTAACGGGCAGTTATATAGTCGAATCATGTGGGACACACTTCTCATCCAAGCGGGGCTGCCCTGTCGCAGCTACATCCAGACCCGGTAATAAACTGGACAAGGCCGCGAGGAAAAATGAGGACCAAAAAAATGAGATGGGATACAATCTTCTTTGCTATTGCTTGGAACGTTTGGAAACAACGAAATGCATGGGGTGGATGCAAGACGATCTTCCGCGACCACCCCTGCAAGTAAAACGACTTCATTATTTCTATTTTCTTTTGTAAATACTTTGCTTCCTCTTATTAAATGGAAAACTAAAAAAAGAGCTCGGCATATCCCCGACCTCACTCAGTTTTTTTTAATAAATTAGTCTCCGTCCAAAAGGTATTTAATGAGAAACTTGTTTGTATGTTCAAACTTCGTTGCAAGGAAAGGGACACAGAAAAATGAAAAAAACTCAAATTCAATAAAGCCCGGATTTTACAATCACAATTCAATTTAATATATACGAAAACTAGAGCTTCCTCCTTTCACTTCATAATTCACATGTCATAGCAAGCAAACATGTTTCATTAGTTTTTTTTTTCATAACATATTAATTACTATAATGTTACATGAGTCGAATGAAGTTATGTTGACAATATTGCTAACAATGGCCTCCATGATTATTAGGGTTGCGAGTGTAACCATACACGGTAACCATACACGGTCATGAAGAATGACCGTTATCTCAAAGTGCTCGTAAAAAAACTCAATTGCATGCAGGGTCGGACTTGCGTTTTAGGAGGCTTTTGGGGATTGGCCTAGAGTTGTGACAATAAAGAAACCTCAAAATTCTGATTTTCTTTGTCTAGGGTATAATTGTGAGTTTATATATACATGGATAATTATGTTTAGTCTTTGATAGTATCAACAAATGTGCGCGCACAATTAAAATTACTAAAATAAAAAACCATTTTGTTTCAAAATTAAGAGTATAATTGTAAACTTACACATACACAAATAATTAGAGGGGTAATTTAATGTACATCCTGCAAAAAATTGAGATTTGAAATGTCTCTTCAAAACGATAAATATCATATTTGTACTTTCAAAAAAATAAAAACTAACAAATTTGTCCTTTTAAACTTCAAAATAAATCAAACCTATCCAATTATTACTAATATACTATTATAATTATCTAAACAGTTAACTTTTCACATCCTATTAACTAAATTTATAATTATTAAATTTACTTAAGTTACTAACCAAAAGTCTAAAATTCTATACGACCCTGTGAATCAGCTTTCGAGGAGCTTACAAAAGAACCATTTCTACACCCTAAAAACAAAATATAAAACTGATATGGAAGAATACAAAAGCCACGAGTCACACTTTCGGAAAACTTGAAGAAAAGGAACAAAATATTTGCTATAAATAATGGAAGAAAAAAGAACTGTGGGCTTCAAAAAAAAAAAACTATGCACGTAATTTTTCTTTGACTATGTTTACAAGGCTGTTAAAATATTTTTGGAGGCCTTAAAAAAAAATAGAGACCTGTTATCTATGTCTACTGGGCCAGTGTAAAGGGCCGGGCCTGATTGCACTGTGTCAAGGGCCAGGCCCCACAAAATAAGACCTTATTTTATAAATAAATACGAGTGTTGATTATGTTCGAACTTTAGAAACAATAAAATAAAAACAAAGCAATATATATATACTAAAAGGACATCTTTTTTGTATTAAAATAATTGGATCAATTATTTGTTACCATTAATTGAAGAAGGATACGAATTTCCTCAAATTAATACTGCTATTATTTGTTCAAATAGCTGGATAACATAACATAAAACCTTCACTTATATAATTAGGAAAACAAAACTAATAACAAATGCAATTATGGAGTATTATCACCAGTTTTATAATGACCTCCATGAGTAGGGAATTCGAAGTCCATATCGTTTCTACAACGACCAGACTCGGCCCTGAAGGCGGTATAAGTTTCTTCTGAACGTATTCTCCACCGCCATGCCGTGCAAGCTCGCTGGCCGGTTCGCAGCATGAAACCAAAAAACACAAAAATGTTGAGTACATGCTTGTGATGAAAACTAAGCCATGGATATTTCTCCCCACCTCGAATATAGTTTTGATAATTTCAACTTGATGTATCATGTATGTCTTATAGTAGATTTTTATTTATTTTATAGCATGAATTCTTTGTCAGTGTTCTATTTTTGAGAAATCAGTTTCATGAGTTTTGAACTTGAGATTTGGACAAGTGTTTGAACTAGCAAGCATTTGCAGTCTGTGTTGTAATAATTGAACTAAATAATTAAGTTGATAATTATCTCCACACGTCAACATTCTAGTTATTTTTTATTTTGACAATCTGGACAAATCAATATTACAGTACCAATATTTTATATAACTACATTTCATGGTATTTATCCAATCCAATCAGTTAAACCTGAACGAAGGTATAATATTTTTTTTTAACTGAATTATAAAAAATTATTGCGGAGTTTCAAATATGTTATTCTATGTTGCAAGGATACGGCAATACGTCTATTATATATAATATATATTTTTTATTATTTATATACTTAATATTTTTATATATTATATATATTTGAGATAAAATATACTAAAAGATTATTTTTTCACAAATAACTTTAATAATGTTTCTTATATATTTAGTTATTTGCTTATTATATGCATTACTCATTTATTTTGATTTCAAATTTTGATTTTGATTTTTCAAATACATTTATGTATGCGTTAGAAGTATCCGACAAATATCCGGAAGTATTCGTTATTATTTCGAAATAAAATATTCGGACAAGGTATGTGGAGTATCAGATACGTATCCGACGAGTAACGGTATCCGATAGGATACAAATTGAGTTTTGAAATATCCGCGCAACATAAGTTTTTCATTGTTAGTATCGAATAAATTGAGGAGTAATATATTAATATTTACGTTGTATTTTTCATTTTTGTCTTTTTTTCCATACAACGAATATTATAAATTATGGATGAATTCATTTTACAAAGGAAATAATATTTTGAGGTTTGGTACAGTTCTCCTTTTACAAGGCCATAATACATGACATTTTGAGACTTTTTTTTTGTGGACTACACACAATTTTAACCTACCTTTTGTTCAGAAAAAAAAAATGACACAGAACCTCAATAATTATAGCTGAATTCAATCTCCCAATCAGCATGACAATATGTGTTTGGATATAAGATTATGATCCAATCAGATGCAGTCTGACAATTCAGGTTAAATTATGGATTACTTAAATTCCAGTATTTTTAATTGCTCCTATCTAATAAGCTAAAATGCACAGTTTTTCCAAACTAGTTGATAATAATATAATTAATCTTATTATATTTCTTGGCATACATGACTCCCCAAACTAGAAACTATAAGTGACCCACGATACACTTTGGATATTGTTTTTGATATGAATCATTCGTCGTTAAATAAATATATTTATAAATTAGAAATATAACTAATATTTTTTCTCATATTATTTTTTTAACAAATAATTGCATTTTTTTTGGGACATATAAGATTTTTTTTGGGACATGAACCATTATTTTCGTTGGGTCATTATAATCATCATTTTTCTTTGGACAAATAATTGCAGGGTTGAAAATAAAATTTACATATGCAGTGTTTTTTATATTAATAAAATTTGCAAGCCCCCCCCCCCCCCCCCGAGGCCCAGCCACCCAGCCCTTCTTCGGGCCGGAACCCCCCCCCCCCCCCGAGGCCCGGCCCTCTTCGGGCCGGAACCCCCCCCCCCCGAGGCCCGGCCCCTCTTCGGGCCGGAACCCCCCCCCCGAGGCCCGGCCCCTCTTCGGGCCGGAACCCCCCCCCCCCCGAGGCCCGGCCCCTCTTCGGGCCGGAACCCCCCCCCCCGAGGCCCGGCCCCTCTTCGGGCCGGAACCCCCCCCCCCCCCGAGGCCCGGCCCGAGGCCCGGCCCCTCTTCGGGCAGGAAACCCCCCCCCCCCCGAGGCCCGGCCCCTCTTCGGGCCGGAACCCCCCCCCCCCCGAGGCCCGGAACCCCCCCAGAGGCCCCCACCCCCACCCCCCCCCCCCCCGAGGCCCGGAACCCCCCCAGAGGCCCCCACCCCCACCCCCCCCCCCGAGGCCCGGCCCTCTTCGGGCCGGACCCACCCCCACCCCCCCCCCCGAGGCCCGGCCCTCTTCGGGCCGGACCCACCCCCACCCCCACCCCCCCGAGGCCCGGCCCTCTTCGGGCCGGACCCACCCCCACCCCCCCCCCCCGAGGCCCGGCCCTCTTCGGGCCGGACCCACCCCCCCCCCGAGGCCCGGCCCCTCTTCGGGCCGGACCCCCACCCCCGAGGCCCGGCCCCTCTTCAGGCCGGATCCCGAGGCCCGGACCGTTATTTGGCCGGCCCACCACACACACACACACACACACACAAGCACATACAGACATACAGAGGCACACACAACCCACACACACAAGCACATACAGAGAGGCACACACAACCCACACCCCCACACACACAAGAACATACAAAGACGCATACAGAGAGGCACACACAAGCACATACAAAGACACATACATGCAAAATACCCATCAACAATAAACTAGCACAAACAGACACGTAAAAATTGCTCCTTTTTCGTCACTTTGGAATTTCTTGTCTTGAGATTTCGAACTGTTATGTCTTAATAAATTCGATTCGATCGTCCAACTTATTGTATTTCTGCATCAATTGTCAAAACGAATTACAGTAAATAATTAAGAAAACATGCTTATTAAGAAAGAAGTAAAATTGAAAATTACCTTGTATAGATTAAAAAGTATTATGCAAAGAGATTCTTGGGCTGGAGGAGAACACCAATTTTTCAGACTTTAATGGCTGTGCCCAGCACGGTTTTTTGTTCTATCACAGAAAACAGAATTTAAAGGGCTGCGTCGAAAGTCTGTTATATTTGTAGCAATTGTCAATGTCGAATCGATCCATCTAACAAGAAAGTAAAAGTAAGTATATGTTGTAATAATGATCAAATGAAAATTGAAACAAAAAAAATCAATCCATGCATTTCATAAGTTTAAAAAGCACAAGCCTTTTGACTAAATAGCAAAAACTGAAACTTTGAGAAGAAATTGCCTAAATTAAGCATCACAGATTCACAGGTGTATAAATTTAAGGAGAAAATGCTTAAATTGCACTAAAATTAACATCAAATACAGTGTCTAAATTGCAAAAGGACTACAAAAAAGCAAAACAGTTCCTACATGCTTTAAGAACTAACATAGATGATGACTGTCGATGAAATTTAGTAATCGAAATAAACAATTTAGGTTATTTTTGAAAGTTCTTCACAAAAAAATTAACCACGAAAAGGAGACATGGCATAATATACCTGATTAGGAGTTTGGTACACTCGCTATCTGCCATAACCAATCACTCGGATTCAAGGTTGCAGTTCTTTGGTTCACCAAGGCTTTGCTAAACTCGCTATCTGCCAGAAAATCAATCTTTTTGACTGGTTCTCGTGATTCAGGGAGGAAATGAGAGAGTTAAGACATGGCTGGTATAGAAACAGAGGATTCAGTGCAGCTTGAGAAGTGAGTTATTTGAGTCTAGTCGCCATTAATTGGTTGAGAAGAGTTGAGACATAAATTGCTGTATATTCTCTGGGAAGAGGAGAAGAAGAAATGAGAGATGGGTTTGGAAGAACGAGAGAACGTATGAGCGAAGGGGATAATATAAGGGCAATTGGGGATGTTCCAACGTTCGACTCCCCAACGTTCGGATTTTTAAAACACACGACCGTTGGCGTGGGATACTAATCATCTCCAGTTCGTATAGAAACAGAGGATTCAGTGCTGCTGGTTTTTATTTATTTGTTCATGCGGTTAATAAATAGTTGTTTTGTAATATTAGTATGTATTATAACTCAACTCAATTGTTTTGAGATGAATTTAGTTCGAAAGTCAACTTTTATTTATTTTTCCGAATTTAAGCTGTAATTATCAAGAATTTATCTTTTCTTTTATCTGAAACTCTTCAGGAGAAATTACCGTGCAAAAGTAACAAATTTATATTGGGGACAAGAGGCAAAGTAGGGAAATCATATTTACATGTAGCGCCATCGAGGGTATCAACTCAGTCACATATTTAGACCCTGTGACTGGGTACATTTTACATTTTCACCCCTCCCCTTTAATTCAAGGAAATTACATTTTCACCCCTGATTTTATATAAATTGTCTTTCTTTCATTTCTTGCTGATCTTTTTTCTTTTTCGATTACTTATCCATTTATTTATGTATTCAATACATATAGGGTTAATGGAGATCGTGAACGAAAATTTAGGGTTTAGTTTGGACTTTTGTGCAATTTGATTGTTTTGTTGGACTTTTAAGTAATTTTAGAAATGTTGTTGTTTGATGAATTTATTTTCAATTTATTGATATTTGTGTAATTTGTTGGACATTTATGCAATTTTCGATTTATTAGTAAGATGAGGTAAAACTGGACTTATTTGAAATTTATTGTTTGTTTTGGACATCTATGTAATTTTAAAATTTTATTGTTTTGCTGGACTTTTAAGTAATTTTCGAAATTTGATGTTTACTGAATTTATTTTCAATTTATTGATATTTGTGTACTTTGTTGGACATTTATGTAATTTTGGATTTATTAGTAAAATGAGGTAAAAATGGACTTATTTGTAATTAATTGTTTGTTTTGGACTCGTATGTAATTTTAGAATCACTTGTTTGTACTTCATGGGAGAACATCGAGTGTACCATATTTGAAGATACGGACAGTACCGGTACCAATACAAGTTCCATTTCATTTCATAAAAAGACACATACACAAAAAGACGAAATAAATTTCCATTTCAATTTTATAAACAAGTCCCCACACATTTTTCGGTACCAATACAATCACATTTCGATACACATACCAAAATTTACACAATTATTTTCAACTCTAATTCAAACCCTAAAAACACTCATATTCACATTCACATTCACATTTACATTCAATCTAAAAACATCCATATTCTTCTTATTCTAACTTGTCGACCTTTTAACTTGCCGGGGCTATATTTACAAAAATACTCATCAACACACTTCTCCTCCTGGTCTCTGAAATCCCGAACTTCTTCTCCTGTCTCTGAAATCCCGAGCTTCTTCTCCTGTCTTTGAAATCCCGAGCTTCTTCTCCTGCCTTTCAAATCCCGAGCTTCTTCTCCTGTCTTTGAAATCCCGAGCTTCTTCTCCTGTCTTTGAAATCCCGAGCTTCTTCTCCTGTCTTTGAAATCCCGAGCTTCTTCTCCTGTCTTTGAAATCCCGAGCTTCTTCTCCTGCCTTTCAAATCCCGAGCTTCTTCTCCTGTCTTTGAAATCCCGAGCTTCTTCTCCTGCCTTTGAAATCCCGAGCTTCTTCTCCTGTCTCTAAAAAGCGGACCCACCAACTTCAAGCTCCATTATCGCATCCAAACTTCTTCGAGATTCAAATTGGAGTTCCACTTCTAAGTTCACCAACTTCAAGCTCCATTATCGCATCCAAACTTCTTCGACATTGAAATTGGAGCTCCACTTCTAAGTTCACCAACTTCAAGCTCCATTATCGCATCCAATCCCGAGTATATCAAATTTCTAATCTGAAAATTAGTTCAAAAATTAAAATTGAACTCAATATAACTAAATAGAAGTAATAATTCTCAATTTCAGGAAAATACAGATAAATAACAACACAATTAGAGCCTTAAACAACCTAATAAACCCTAATTTGCCGCCCTAATCATTCGTAATAAACACTAAAATAGCCTATTGAACCCTAATAAGCCGCTAATCATCCTCTAATCCATCAAAACTAGCCTCGATACACAAAACACAGCCACATTCAGCAACATATGAATTGAATTAACCGATAACAACATCAATTAAGACCCAATTCATGTAAAATCAGTCGATTTAGACAATATTAATAAAAAAATCAAATGGATTAAGCGCAAACGTTACTGGAAACTAAGAAATTCCTACAAAATTGAAACTTACCGCGGATAGTAGTAGGCCGACGAGAGTGAGCTTCGCACGAGTGAACCATGGCCGTCGAGAATGATCGGTCGCAAGACTGAGCTTGAAAATCGCCTCGGATTCGCTCGCTTGAGAATCGCCTCGGATTACCTCGGAGAGAAGCTTTTGTGAGATAGAGAAAGAGCTCGCGAGTCGCGAGGGAGGGTTGGTTTTGATGGAGAAAAGAGTTCGGTGTTAACTTGGATGTTTTATGAGAACTTAATAGTGTCTTCATGCATGGCTTCTTTTATGAATAAAAGAAATAAATATCTATAATGAACCGAACACACTAAAAAATGGTAAAAAAGAAAGAAGAAAATTTTATTATTTTTTTTCTAAAACCTTTTTTCTTTGGTATCACTAAAACAAACCTTTATTATTATTATTATTATTAGGAACTTTTTGCTTCTAACCAAATTTTTAAAATATATACTCGAATTAACCAAGTTTTTTACAAAATTTGAGATTTGACTTTTGCGGACAACCATTCACCGCCCGGCGGGTATCATTCCCCGCCTTTTCCTATTTTTTTTTCACGCCTAATGACAACTTGATTATTTTATTTATGATTATTCATGCAATACTTCATGCAAACCATGTATATTATATATATATATATATATATATATATATATATATATATATATATATATATATATATAGGCTAGGTTCAATGGTCAACACCTTTGTTTGGCCAACTCGGCCAACAACGTTTATTTCTCAAATTATATAAATGAAAATTAAATTTTAACCATATAGATGTAATCTATATCATTTAGATATGTTGTAAAACAAATTTTGTTTCATTTGCATTTTTCTATCTAACAAAACCGATAACCTATTTTCACAACCGTCTATTTCGGTATTTTTTTGGATTTCGATGAAAGAAAAGTCGAAACATTGTAAAAATTAATCTAAAGTCTATCTATATAATTTAAATTAAATCCAATGAAAAAAATTCGAATTTTAAAATTGATTTCATGATGAATCATATCGTAAATATTGTTATCCGTTAATAGCTTTACGTCTCGTGATGGAGATGATAAAAATATTTATTTTTCATGAAATTAAATCTATAACATTCTCAAGTGATGTATATCATATCTATGCGGTTGGATTTTTATTTTCATGTATGTATTGTGAGAAATAAACGTTGTTGGCCGAGTTGGCCAAACAAGGGTGTTGGTCATTTAACCTAGCCCTATATATATATATATATATATATATATATATTATTTTATTTTATTTTATTTTAATATTTTATTCGCATTCGATATTGTATTCATATATGTATTCGTGTTCGAAATGGAATATCGAATATCGTAGTCGTATCCGTATTCGAAATTGGATATTGTATTTGTATCCGATATAGTATTCGTGTTCGAAATCGGATATCGGATATATCGTATTCGTATTTTAAAACATATATCGATTATTTCATTCGTAATCGTATTCGAAATGGAATATCAATTAACGTATTCGTATTCGTATTCGAAATCAGATATCGGATATCCGGATACTACCGTATTCGTATTCATATCCTGGTATCGGATATCCGGTTTCGGATACGATACGAATACGATACTCGATATTCGATTTCGAATATGATTACGACAGCCGATATCCGATTCCGAATATGAATAAAATAATCGATATATGTTTTCAAATATGATGCTATTTAAATTAATTGATTGAATTAATTTTTAATATGAAAAATAAATGAATAGTTTTTGAAAACAGAGCGACGCACCATAAAATATGAACGAAAAATTCTTTGTAACCTCATAAAATTTAGAATAAAATTTAGAATATAATATTGTCGATCAAAATAAAACAATAATATCACATACATAGTATAATTAATCATGTTCCCGAAACGAAACGAGCGATGGTACCTTCTAAGTAATTAGTCAAAGGGTAATGATATTGACAGGAAATAAAATTACTAGGAACAGGAAATTTAAACTTGAAATGGTAATTTTACTTTTAATTCATTCCAAATTTGATTAAAATTTCCTGTATCTAGTGTTGATTGGAAATGAAAACTTGTCTCTCGATATTCATAGAATTGTTTATATAATGAGGTCTTATCTTAATTCAGGATGGACCTTCAAACGCCCTGATATATTTAATAATAAACTTTATTGTTGGCCAGTGGCCACTAACTTCTCTTTTTTTTTTTAAATAAAGCAATTTCTAATTTCTAAATTTTATTCAAATAGTGGACAATGAATAAAATGTTTGAATCCAAATGTTCCTATAATATCCAGAAATTTGAGTTATGCATATTTATTTCAAAGTTTATTTTTTGGTCATAGTTTTTCAAGACATGCTTATAGATGAAAATCTCCCTAAATCTCTTTTAAAAAGAAAAAAAATAAGGGAAATTTTATAAAAAACCTCTATTTTTTTAATATTCTAAAAACAACCCTATTTTTTTTTTTTTTTTTTTGGAAACTCCAAAGAACTCTCTCTACCAAATTTTTATTTTCAAATATCCTCTTATGTAGTTAAAACTAATCAAGGATGGTGTTAAATTTTTTTACGATCAAAATATCCTTCTTTTTACATATGTAGTAATTAAAAAAATATTTTTGTTATTTTTTATTAATTTTAGAAAAGTCCTAAATTTGTTTAGCTTATAATAATTTTAAAAAATAATTATCATATAATATTTCATAAATTATATATATTTGACTTTTATATTTTTTTCCTGAAAAACTAACATAAAAAAATAATAATATGAAAAATATTAAAAGAAGACCTTGCAAATATTTAAAAATTAAAATATCATGAAACTATTAAAATAACACCTTGCAAATATTAAGATGTTTAAGAAAATATTTTTCTATCGATATATTTTCGTGGTGTTTATTTTATTATTATATGATGTTATTTTCATGAATAATAAATTAAATATTCGAATTATACAAACACAATATTTAATTTTTCTTTTGTGAAATACGTGTTAAAAAATATTTACGATAAAACAAAATTGAAATCGCTCTCAGTTTAGCCATGTTGGCTCTTGCAACAGCGTCACGCGACTTTTATTTTCAAATACCCCATATATGGGTTAAAACTAACCACGAATGATGTTAAAAAAAAAATTGACCAAAATACCCTCCTATTTTCAGATTCAAATTAAATAAATATATTTTTGTATTATTTTATATATTTATTAATTTAAAATCACCATAAATATTTCTTAACACATACTAATTAAAAAAAGCTATATGTCATATACATAATTTTTAATCTTTTATTTATTATGTATTTTAAACTAAAATTAAATAAATAAATGATATAAGAAATATTCCTGAAAATATCTTGGCAAATTAATATTATTCCAGTATTTAGTTTTAATGATCAATAGTTGTTAATAAAAATAGTTACTAAATAGTATTTCTTACCAAATTAACAGTGCATGAGTGAACATCAAAACTAGCATTAAAATAATATTGCCGTTAGTTCTAATTTCAACATCTAATTTTATTTCAGCAGTTCGGGATTTCAGAGAGAGGAGAAGAAGTTCGGGATTTCAGAGACCAGGAGGAGAAGTGTGTTGATAAGTATTTTTGTAAATATAGCCCCGGCAAGTTAAAAGGTCAACAAGTTAGAATAAGAAGAATATGGATGTTTTTAGATTGAATGTAAATGTGAATGTGAATATGAGTGTTTTTAGGGTTTGAATTAGAGTTGAAAATAATTGTGTAAATTTTGGTACGTGTGTATCGAAATGTGATTGTATTGGTACCGAAAAATGTGTGGGAACTTGTTTATAAAATTGAAATGGAAATTTATTTCGTCTTTTTATGTATGTGTCTTTTTATGAAATGAAATGGAACTTGTATTGGTACCGGTACTGGGTACTGTCCGTATCTTCAAATATGGTACACTCGATGTTCTCCCATGAAGTACAAACAAGTGATTCTAAAATTACATACGAGTACAAAACAAACAATTAATTACAAATAAGTCCATTTTTACTTCATTTTACTAATAAATCCAAATTTACATAAATGTCCAACAAAGTACACAAATATCAATAAATTGAAAATGAATTCAGGAAACAACAAATTTCGAAAATTACTTAAAAGTCCAGCAAAACAATAAAATTTTAAAATTACATAGATGTCCAAAACAAACAATAAATTTCAAATAAGTCCAGTTTTACCTCATCTTACTAATAAATCGAAAATTGCATAAATGTCCAACAAATTACACAAATATCAATAAATTAAAAATAAATTCATCAAACAACAACATTTCTAAAATTACTTAAAAGTCCAACAAAACAATCAAATTGCACAAAAGTCCAAACTAAACCCTAAATTTTCGTTCATGATCTCCATTAACCCTATATGTAGTGAATACATAAATAAATGGATAAGTAATCGAAAAAGAAAAAAGATCGGCAAGAAATGAAAGAAAGACAATTTATATAAAATCAGGGGTGAAAATGTAATTTCCTTGAATTAAAGTGGAGGGGTGAAAATGTAAAATGTACCCAGTCGCAGGGTCTAAATATGTGACCGAGTTGATACCCTCGATGGCGCTACATGTAAATATGATTTCCCTACTTTGCCTCTTGTCCCCAATATAAATTTGTTACTTTTGCACAGTAATTTCTCCTGAAGAGTTTCAAGCAAAAGAAAAGATATAAATTCTTGATAATTACAGCTTAAATTCGGAAAAATAAATAAAAGTTGACTTTCGAACTAAATTCATCTCAAAACAATTGAGTTGAGTTATAATACATACTAATATTAAAAACTATTTATTAACCGCATGAACAAATAAATAAAAACCAGCAGCACTGAATCCTCTGTTTCTATAGAACTGGAGATGATTAGTATCCCACGCCAACTGTCGTGTGTTTTAAAAATCCGAACGTTGAGGAGTCGAACGTTGGAACATCCCCAATTGCCCTTATATTATCCCCTTCGCTCATATGTTCTCTCGTTCTTCCAAACCCATCTCTCATTTCTTCTTCTCCTCTTCCCAGAGAATATACAGCAATTTATATGTCAACTCTTCTCAACCAATTAATGGCGACTAGACTCAAATAACTCACTTCTCAAGCAGCACTGAATCCTCTGTTTCTATACGAGCCATGTCTCAACTCTCTCATTTCCTCCCTGAATCACGAGAACCAGTCAAAAAGATTGATTTTCTGGCAGATAGCGAGTTTAGCAAAGCCTTGGTGAACCAAAGAACTGCAGCCTTGAATCCGAGTGATTGGTTATGGCAGATAGCGAGTGTACCAAACTCCTAATCAGGTATATTATGCCATGTCTCCTTTTCGTGGTTAATTTTTTTGTGAAGAACTTTCAAAAATAACCTAAATTGTTTATTTCGATTACTAAATTTCATCGACAGTCATCATCTATGTTAGTTCTTAAAGCATGTAGGAACTGTTTTGCGATTTTGTAGTCCTTTTGCAATTTAGACACTGTATTTGTTGTTAATTTCAGTGCAATTTAAGCATTTTCTCCTTAAATTAATACACCTGTGAATCTGTGATGCTTAATTTAGGCAATTTCTTCTCAAATTTTCAGTTTTTGCTATTTAGTCAAAACGCTTGTGCTTTTAAAACATATGAAATACATGGATTGATTTTTTTTGTTTCAATTTTCATTTGATCATTATTACAACATATACTTACTTTTACTTTCTTGTTAGATGGATGGATTCGACTTTGACAATTGCTACCAATATAACAGACTTTCGACGCAGCCCTTTAAATTCTGTTTTCTGTGATAGAACAAAAAACCGTGCTGGACACAGCCATTGAAATCTGAAAAATTGGTGTTCTCCTCCAGCCCAAGAATCTCTTTGCATGATACTTTTTAATCTATACAAGGTAATTTTCAATTTTACTTCTTTCTTAATAAGCATGTTTTCTTAATTATTTACTGTAATTCGTTTTGACAATTGATGCAGAAATACAATAAGTTGGACGATCGAATCGAATTTATTAAGACATAACAGTTCGAAATCTCAAGACAAGAAATTCCAAAGTGACGAAAAAGGAGCAATATTTATGTGTCTGTTTGTGCTAGTTTATTGTTGGTGGGTATTTTGCATGTGTGCGTGTTCCTCTGTATATGTCTTTGTATGTGCTTGTGTGTGCCTCTCTGTATGCGTCTTTGTATGTGCTTGTGTGTATGGGGGTGTGGGTTGTGTGTGCCTCTCTGTATGCGTCTTTGTATGTGTTTGTGTGTGTGGGGTTGGGGGTTGTGTGTGCCTCTGTATGTCTGTATGTGCTTGTGTGTCTTGTGTGTGTGTGTGTGTGGTGGGCCGGCCAAATAACGGGCCGGGCCTCGGGATCCGGCCCGAAGAGGGGTCGGGCCTCGGGGGTGGGGGGTCCGGCCCGAAGAGGGGCCGGGCCTCGGGGGGGGGGGGGTCCGGCCCGAAGAGGGGCCGGGCCTCGGGGGGGGGGGGGTCCGGCCCGAAGAGGGGCCGGGCCTCGGGGGGGGAGGGTCCGGCCCGAAGAGGGGCCGGGCATCGGGGGGGGGGGTCCGGCCCGAAGAGGGGCCGGGCCTCGGGGGGGGGGGGTCCGGCCCGAAGAGGGGCCGGGCCACGGGGGGGGGGGGGTCCGGCCCGAAGAGGGGCCGGGCCACGGGGGGGGGGGGGTCCGGCCCGCTTGCCCGAAGAGGGGCCGGGCCTCGGGGGGGTCCGGCCGGCCTCGGGGGGGGGGGGGTCCGGCCCGAAGAGGGGACGGGCCTCGGGGGGGGTCGGAGAGGGGCCGGGGCCGGGCCTCGGGGGGGGGGGGGGGTCCGGCCTGAAGAGGGGCCGGGCCTCGAGGGGGGGGGGGGTCCGGCCTGGAGAGGGTTTAGGGTTTAGGGTTTAGTCCCGGGGGGGTCCGGTCCGGCCCGAAAAAATATAATAATAATAATATAATAATAATAATAATAATAATAATAATAATAATAGTAATAATAGTAATAATAGTAATAATAATAGTAATAATAGTAATAATCGTAATAATCGTAATAATAAAGTGTAATATTAACAATAAATAACAACAACGACATAATAAATAATCAGAATAATAAAAAAATAAAAAAAATAATAATAATAATAATTATTATTATTATTATTATTGTAATAACAAAATTAATAATACTCATAATAACAATAAATAATAAAGTGTAATATTAACAATAATAACAACAACGACATAATAATAATATTCAGAATAATAAAAATAATAATAAAATAATAATACTCATAATAATAATTAAAATATGAATAACAAAATAATAATTTAGAATAATAGTAGCAACAACAGCAACAACAGCAACAACAACAACAACAACAACAACAACAACAACAACAACAACAACAACAACAACAACAACAACAATAATAATAATAATAATAATAATAATAATAATAATAATAATAATAACAATAACAATAATAATAATAATAAAATTTAATAATACTCATAATAATAATAATAATAAATATTTGAATAACAAACTAATAATTTTTTGAATAAAATTACAAAAATAATAAAAATAATAATACTAATAAATAATAATAATAAATACTTACTTTTATTTTTATTGTTATTATAGCATTAATAATAATTATTTAATTAATCAATAATATAAAATTATTATTTTCACATTAAGATCAAACTTTATGTGAGGTTAATTCAAAATATAATTAATAATATGAAGAAAGTTTGTCCTTTCAATTTCTTGCTAGAATGAAGCAAATACTAAGAAAGTTTGTTTTCGATTCGTGATAATCTTTTAATTCTCCTGTCTTTGATGTACATTTATGAGGTTAATTTTGATGTACAAGATGAAAAATATCATTTCCCTAGACTTTTTTTTTTTTTTTTTTGAGGAAATTCAAGGAAGGCTCGAACGTCCTTCTCTTGAAATAATATAAATAAAGAAAAAAGATGGTTCTATTTACATTTACACTTTCTCTTTAATCTATTGCCTATGACAACTAATCACTTCCAAAAAGAAAATTAAAAAGTAAAGTATAAATTTGTCAGCTCAAATCAGCCCATGCCTCTTCAAGCCCAGGCCTTCTTCTCGGTTCATGCTTTCTTCCTCTTGCACCACGTCCGTCTATGTTTATGGGGCATAAAGTAAGTACACTATGTACTTATCTCTTCGATCTGCTCGAAGGCATTCTCCTTCACTCCTTCGATTAGCCCTAAATTTCATATCCTGCTTCTCCTTCTCCTTCTCTCTTCGATAGAGCTTTACACATTCTCTGCCATTCGAGTATAACTTCTCCAATTAGCTCGGATCCTTCTCTAATTTGAGTTGAGAAAGCCCTCATGCACCTTTCGTGCCACATAATAAAGAAGAATAACGCAAATAGTCGTTTAGATTTGTGGCTTTTTGACCTCGAGCTGAGATGTCCGATCATCTTCTCCACTGATACCTCCAAATCGCTGTTTAGAGGCATCTCATCTTTAATCGCCTCCCAATGCATTTTTTACAAAGGTACATTCTTTAACCAAATGATTTATTGTTTCTTCGCCGCATTTGCATAGGTAGCATCTGTTAACTATAGCCATCCCTCTCTTTTTTAGATTGTCGATAGTTAATATCTTCTCCTGCAGCATTGTCCAGTAAAAGACCTTCATCCTCGGTGGGATTTTCAGATCCCAAATAGGACCTAAATTAGAATGGGACAGAACTCCCACACTCAGCATATCATATGCATTCTTTACTGTAAAGTTATTTTTCTTATCCCAATTCCAACGAATATGATCCTCTTCTTCATTTAGGGTTAGATTGTCCATTAATTTTCTTACTTCCTCGAATTCTTCCTTTGCTTTATTTGATAATTCCTCGCTAAAAGCCAATTTCAGATCTTCCAATCGTTTGTATTTGTCTATTGTGCCACTTTGCCTTAATGCAAAGCTGAAAAGAGCGGAATATTTTAGGTATAGTAATCCTCCTCCCCAATTGTTGTACCAAAAACTAGTGTTCTTTCCATTTTTTACTTCAAATGTGACACTTTTCCAAAAAAAATCCAACAGATTCTTCAAATCTTTCCAGAAATAGGATTCATTTCCCTAGACTTTTAATTCCATTACAATAGAATGAAGCAAAGTCATGTCTTGTCCTTCATATTCTAGCTAATCAAACGGCCCATAGGGAACTCAATAATACAAACAATTGTGAGTGGACTAGTAACACGTAGCTCATATTGCTACTCAATCGTCACAGGTTTTATTAGATTGGAGGGTAGTGGGATTATAATATTTGAAAATATTCAGTTCGAATTGAGTAAATGGTGGAGAGGGGTGCCGATTGCAATAAGTTTAGGCAGCATGCACAAAATATCCCGCAGGTAACCCGCAGCTGACGTGGCATCTGTGTGTTTGACACATCATCAACGGATGGAAAGAACATTTTCGCCCGACCCATTAAGAAAGAAATCACATCTATCACGTTTTTTTTGTCTCTCTCCGATTTCTCTTTTAATCTATCAGTGATCTTACCGTCGCTGCGGAGTCATTTATTTCCCTTCTCCGGTGATCGTTTTCATCCTAACAATCCATCCAGCATCTAACGTCTTCAGCCACTTCTCTCTCTCTCTCTCTCTCTCTCTCTCTCTCTCTCTCTCTCTCTCTCTCTCTCTCTCTCTCTGTTTTGTATTTTGTCTTGATTATGCTGGGCTTAATTGCTCAATTTTGAGTAAATTGACTCCAAAACGAGTACAATTGAAGATTTCAATCAATTAATTAATTTAGGGTTAACTAACTCAAAATTGGGCCAATTGAAGATTATTATTATTGCTGAAAATTTGAAGATACCTTCAGATTATTCTCCAGTAAGTTTTAAGATATCCTCCCAAGATTGATAATTGTCATATTTACCCTCTCAAAACACAACTTTTGTCAAATTGCATATTTGGATTTTGCAGCAATGCTGGTAGCTTTTCAATGATAATGCAAGTCCAAAACTCTTGTTTATTTTGTACTAATTAAAAATACTCGAACTTTTTTTTTTTTAGATCTCGAAGAAACAGTTACGGCTGCGGAATTCAGGTAAATTTTGAGGTTATCTTACTTTTTCTTATTTTTACATTTTAGTCCTTGATGTTTTCTTTATTTACAATATTCTTTTTTATGAAAACTTAACCAATGGATGAATTTGATAAAATTTATGTTCTTAAATGATAAATATGATATTATTATATTTGAGAAGGCAAATTTGATAATTAGATAGTACCAATTATTCAAAGAAAAAGTAATACTGAGTCCAGTTTTGTCTTCAGATATATTAAGGATTAAGGATCTCTTTAATTGTCATAACATTAAAATTCTCAGAATAGTTACAATTGAGCCCCTAACAATATTTAAATTCTTGTTCAGGACATATTGTGTCGATATTACTCACAACGGTCGATGAGGAAGTACAAGGATATTGTAGAGCTTGCAGCTCAGCTCGATATCGTCGTGGCCAACAAACTTGCAAGGCTTTGTAGATTTAGTTTTGTCTTTAAATTAAAATACTTTTAGATTATATGTACATTGTGATGGTTTATAATTAAGTTTTAAATTATATTCACATTCAGAAACTTCGTGTAATGACGTACTTGAAAATGTAAATTATTTGAGAAATTTTTCAAAAACCCCCTAACTTTTTTGGTATTTCTCAAAAAACCCCTACTTTTTTGATTATTTGAAAAATCCCCCATAAATTGAGTTTAATTTTTCAGAAACCCCCTACTAGTGTTATCATTCATTTTTCATCCAAATTATTATTTTTTTGGACCAAAATACCCTCACAATTTCTTTTATAATTGAATTTATTCTATAAACTAATAAATAAATAATATTTTACAATATAATATTTCATAATATTATAAGATGATATTTATTATTATATTCTATAATTTATTGTATGATTTTTATATAAAATTATTTCGTGTAAAATTATTGTATGATATATATATATATATATATATATATATATATATATTATAAATAGTAAAATAAAATAGTGAGTTGTAAAATATTATCATAAACTATTTTTAATTATAATAACGTGAAATATTTATCATGAAATATTTAATTTATTTATACATTTATTAATTTATATTGAATAAAAGAATTTATAAAAGAAAATCAAGGAGGGTATTTTTGTCAAAAAAAATGAAAATTGGATGGAATGTTAAAGTTAACATTGGTAGGGAGTTCTTTAAGAATTAAATTCAATTTATAGGGGATTTTTCAAATAATCAAAAAGTTAGGGAGTTTTTGAGGAATCCCAAAAAAGTTAGGGGGTTTTTCATGAATTCCCCAATTATTTTCTTTCAAATGTTATGAGAAAATTTAAAAAACTAACACAAACCACATCTAAAATTATAACTAAAACTATGAAAAAATTCTAAAAATTACAACAATATAAAATAATTCACCAAATCTTATAAAATTAATCAAACAAATAATTATTTCAATAAAATCATAAAGAATGAAATTTGACTAAATATTCTAAAATCAAATAAACTAAAACATAAATGGTTCCATGTAAATCGGTCATCTCTCTCATGTCCCGAACACTTGTTCTTTTCATCAGGTAATACGCTATCCGCAAGCACCTGAAATTAGAAAAATGAACTTATTACTAATTCTTGAGAGTCGATATTGTTGAAAATAAAGAAATTAAAAATATATATACCTTTTGACTTATTTTTGGTTGCGGTTTTCTTTGTTTTCTTCATGCTTGCGTATCTTGTCGATAATTCCTTCCAATTTTCCGCCAAACAGAAGGAATGTCTCGAATGATTCCATAACCTACAGATAGCTTTCTTCAAATTTTCTGCCAAACAGGCTCCCTCGTGAGTTCTGTTGCAATATTGTCGTATCGAATTGCTTCAGTTGGCTTTGAAGAATTAACATAATTGATGTGGACACCAAATTTGATGCGAATCCTTTTCATCTTTCTTAAAAATGATTTTTTTTTATCAATTTAGCGGAAGTAATACAACTGAATTCTAAAATTCAATTATAATTTTTTTAGATAAGAAACAAACAAAGGAACAGAGTATTTCTTACATCTGCAGCGAAATACTCTGTTTTGGAAACGAAACATAGTTACGAAATAAGTAAAGCGGCCACAGTGGACTAGTGGAGAGAGAGAGAGAGGCGGCGAGCTGTCATGATACGAAATAAGTTGTGAAATACTCTGATTTGTTCCTTTTTGCGCCAACAATTAATTACTTTTTGTCCCAAAGGACCATTAGGTCCATTACCATTAGCATGCTAGACGGGTTCATTCCCGCTGTTAACGGGTTAGGACAATTCGGGTCACAAAAACTCGTTTTCTCCATCCGTTAGGTCTGTTGATTTGTATAAAAATTAACTTTTCCACATGATATATTCGGATTTTTCTTGTTTTGTCTCATTAATATTTAGTTTTGTGTTTACTTTATCGTTCGCAGATAAATTGTATGTGCTTTATAAATCAATCCAAATGATTTGTATGTGATTTTAGGTTTAATCGGATTGATATGCTAAAAAATAATGAATAATTGTCAATAAATAAGATTGTTTGAATTTGTTCTTATGAAAAAAGTGAACGGATATCAAAATATTTGAGATTCTAAAACAATAAATTTTGTATCTTTAAATCTTACGTTGAATTTTATTAAAACAAAATCCAAACATTGTGCATATAAAAAATCTTTTGTAATCTAGTATGTGTTCGGATTGTGGGAAAATTACAAATTCTTCTTAAAACGTTTAAACATGAGAAAATGATTGGTATAACATGTGGATCTTACGTGGTTATAATCTGAAGGGAGAATTTCTTTTATGTCCTTCTAAGAAATAAAAATAACAAAATTATTCCTCCAAAATAAACAATTACATATTTATCCCTTCTAAACTTAATTAATATCATATATATCCACTTAAAACTTATAAATATCAAATTTATCCCTGCTGTTAAGTTTTAGTTAAAGTTCTGTTAAACAAGTTATTATTCCAAATTTTAAATTTAATTAAAATAACAAACATAAATTGTAATGACAAAAATACCCTTCAGTAATTCATAAACTATCCCACTAACTGGAGAGGCCAATACAATGTTTATTCCTCCTCCTTTCCTTCTTCTTTCTTCTTTGTGAGCTCTCCAGTATTAGACTTATTCCCCTCCCCTTCTTTCTTCACGAGATAAGGCCTATTGCTTGCTCACGATTATTTATTTCTTCACGATATAAGGTATATTGCTTGCTCGCTCAGTCGTGAGGCATGGCGTATTGCTTCTCAATCGACCTCGGTAACTAGGGACAAGACCTGCTCGCTCAATCGATCTCTTCTCCTTTTTCTTTTTTTGTGAGCTTTCTTTGTGCAATATTGTGAGATAAAACCTGCTCGCTCAATCAATCTCTCCCCTTTCTTTCTTCTTCGTGAGTTGTCTTCTGTAATTTCAATTTTAAGGGGGGGTGAAGGAAGAAAGTTGTTTAGGAAATCATGTGATTTTGTTATATTGTTATTTTGATATGTGATGAACTTACTATCACAATTTTTTGAGATAAATTTAACATCATTAATTTGTTTTGATGCTCATTTTGTCAAATTTAATATGATTATTTTTAGTACATCTCAATTACAAATAAATATTTCTCAAGAAAAAAATTAATTGGATTAACTTGAATAAATTGCTTTCAAGGATTACAACATTATACCATTCATAAAAACAATTTCGAAAATCACAACATGATTCTAAATAAATTTCCCGACTCGATACCGACATTATTACAACTCGACCACAACATGATTGCAACATGATTATAAATAAATGTCCGACTCGACTACAAAGATTACAAGATGATCACAACATGATTACTAACACAACTCGATCGCAACATGATTACAACTCAATCCCGACATGATTACAACTCGATCACAACATTATTACAAAATAATTCCAAATAAATTTCTGACTCGATTACAAATATCACAACATGATTCTGAATAAATTTCCGTCTCGATAACAACACGATTACAACATTACAACATGAGAACATGAAACAATTTGTTAGGATCATAGTTTTTTACAATGATACAATCATGAGCACAATTTAATAACTTCCTGACTCGATCATGAAACTTGTAGGCGACGCTAGTGGCCCCTGCTCGATCAGTTAGTCCACCTCGGCGCATGTAGTCAGCAAAGCCAGTGAAATGTTGTAGCAAAACCCTAAACTCAAAAAAATGGACCAAATTTAAACTTTGTTGTCTAAATAGAAATATGATCAAATGATTCTCGATGAGTACCTGAATAGTGAAGTGTAAAACGGATCAGGTATTCGGCGACTCCTTTGTTGCCTTGAGATCAGGTGAGCCCTAAATCCAATTTTTTTTTTTCAAATTGTGAGAAAATGGAGAAAATCACAGTTGGAATTGTGAGAATACTATTACGAATTTCGATAACCCCCAATTGAGCAATTTTCATAACCTTTAATTGGAAACTTTCGATAAGATTGGGTATTTGGCGACTTGAGATCAGGTGAGAATACTATTTCGATAAATTGTCAGAAAATGGAGAATGGGAGAAATTGTCAGATTCTTAACGGAGAAATTGTGAGAATACCATTTCGATAACCCCCAATTGAACTATTTCGATTACCCTTAATTGAAAATATTCAATAAATTTACAGTATATAAGAACAAGATGAGATTTAAGAGAATAACTATAGATATCGAAAATTCAAATCATGCAGAAATTGGGAACCTTTCACTTCGTCCACATACAATCGTTTCCTCCGTCGTGTCAGACCGTGCCGGCCTTTTACTCCGCCAAATAGTAACCGGGGCGAGTTTTCCATCTTCAACAGCTTCAACGGGTTTGAGCTTCGCCGGCTTCAATAGGTTCTCCAACTTCAACAGCTTCGCCAGAAGTCGGCAACGTCGCCAAAATCGCACGATACCGCGAGCTAAGTCACCAACGCCATTGTTCACGGTTTGGAGAAGAGCAGCTTCATCTTCGCCAGCTTCGCCATGTTCGCCATCTTCGTCAGAGGTCGCCAACGCCAAAATCAGCACGACATCGCCAATCTCCCCATTGTTCACGAGTTCAAGCTTCACCAGATTTGAGTTTTCTCGAGTTGGGGTTAGATCTGGGTATTCTTTAATGGGTTTTGACTTTTGATTTATATTTATGTAAGGGTAAAATAGTCTTTATATAATTTTTCTGTTAATTTTAACTTATCCGTTAAGTTTTGAGAAATTTGAAATAAATTAAGTTTAGAAAGGATATATGTGTAATTGTTTATTTTGAAGGGATAAATTTGTTATTTTTGATTCTTGGAAGGACACAAAAGAAATTGCCCCTAATCTGAAATTATCATGGAACAACTTTTTCACATCCATTGTAAAGTCTCATAAAAATGTAAGGTAATTTTACATTCTCATAAAATTAATTAATTAATTTATCCACACTTTTATTTTGGACTCAACTTTGTTTAATTTCATTTCAATCATTAAATTATAATATGTGACAAAGTTTGTACCATTTTCTTAATCATCGGTTTTTGTAATCCTACTTTCTTTGTTACAATTTGTAACAATTTAAATGTTCATTACTTTACACTATGTTTTAAGTATTTTTACAAAATCACATCATCATACATTTATAACGCGAATTATTATTATTGATTAGGTTCAAGTTAGATTAAGTCTATCAAATTGTTTATCATTTCAGATAAAATTACATGATAAAATGTGAATACAATGAAAAATAAAAAAATTATATAATATTAATAAATCAATATGTAAATATTATAAAATATACAACATACATTAGTATTATTTTTAGAAATAAATTTAAAAATTCATCAAATAGATTCATTTTATATTTTGACATCATATTAGCATAGTTCATACATACTTTTATCATAATTTAAATTTGTAAAAATAGTATGTAAAAATATTTTGACATCCATATTTGTGTAAATCAAAATATCTCCTTTTGTTGCAATTGTTATAGCTTGACACCTTGACATATATGATTTTTTTTAAAAGAGATTTAGGGATATTATACTCCAAAGAATTCAAACGATGAAATTAACGAATTTGTGTCATTTGGAATTCACACATTTTTATTCCTTGTTCATTATTTGAATAAAACTTAGGAATTATTTTATTAAAAAAAGTTTCAAAAGTTGCTGGTCAACAATAAATTTTATTATTAAATATATGTGGCCGTTTGAAGGCCCATGTCCAATAAAAAAAGACCTGATTATATAAATAATTGTATGAATATTCAGAGACAAACAAAACAATTGAGTATACAACTTTCCATTTTCAGTTAATAATATTGAGCAATTATTTGATTGCCATCAATTTAAAAAAAAAGTTCCAATGTCATCAAATTAATAATGTTTGATGCGTAACAACACAACCTAACATTAAGGATATAAAATGAGCATAAAGCACAAAAATGGTGACTTGATTGTGATATAAGGCCATTATTCTCTCATTCTTTGGAATACTAACGAATATATAAACATATAACTATATAGAGGAGCATTTTATAAAATATTTTCATTTTTCATAATATACTAAAATGCATTTATATATATAACTGATTTTATGAATATAATATTAATTAATGTATATGTACAACGTATCGTATCCTCTATTTTTGAAAAATTATCGTATAATTGTTTTCGTATCGTGTCAAATACGATTTCACGCGTATCTGTTCAACCTAGCCTATAATTAGTTAATATCTACGAACATTTTTTTGATCTTTAATTAATGAATTAGTTAAGAAGGGGATGGCCGAACATCGTTGTATGTCCAAATTATTAAAATCTGCAAGAAAACGATGGCTCATATTTTAGGTAAATGTCCTTTCATCTCCATCATGTGGGACACACTTCTCATCCAAGCGGGGCTGCTCTGTCGCAGCTACATCCAGACCCGATAATAAACTGGACACGGCCGCGAGGAAAATGAGGACCAAAAAAATGTGATGAGATACAACCTTTTTTGTTTGGAACATTTGGAAACAACGAAATGCTAGGATCAGGGCCGGTCCCGTCATTTTGGTTGCCCTACACCGATATGTTATATAACATCGGCTATTATCATGACATTCTGCCCTCTTCGCGACAAAAAATACATAAAATATAGACTATCATCAATATCTATATTACATTTTCAGTATTTAATTTCTGCACTTTACTTTCAATATTTACTTTCAATAATTTACTTTTCTCACTTTACTATCATTGCTTACTTTCCCGCACATTACTTTCAGTATTTTACTTTCCGCACTTTACGATCATTGCTTACAACCTTCGTTAACTAGAAAACTAATCAAACGAACACGATTTTCTAAATAAAAGATATAATTAATTGATAGAATATTTTTTTCTTTGAATTATTGTAATCAAAATACAATACGATAAAATAAACAAAAAATGAATTATCCCTAGCTACACAAATGTTAACCACACCCAATCAAATTAATATCATGTTATACCAAAATTAAAATTTGGATTAATCAAAATAAAGTAAAATAAAACAAATAATATACAAATAAAAGAAAATATGTAGAAAAAAACAAGTTATTTTATTCTTACAATATTACCTTACATTGCAATATGTCAATATTTTATTTTGTATTCAAGTTATTTAATTAGACCCGGGTCATACTCGTCTTGGAAATTTAATGTTTTGTAAATTTTGATAGAGAAATCGTAAAATCGCAAATATATGAGATTCTACAAGATTCTACGTCTTGAATCGAGATTCACCAAACTTTACCCATGTGGGCCCACTTCGCTAGAAATAACTAGATTAAAAATCCAATTTGAATATATTTCGAGCTTAATTTGAGAGGGTTGAATTTAAGTCGAGCTGGTTTGATTAACTTTTGGACTGATGTTGAGCAATTCACAATTCACGAACTGAATGTGGGTCATAATCACGCCACAGTCTAAAATTAGACCGATAACTATGATGCATGGATGAATCAATGACACTATTACAGTTTCTTTTTGAATTTAACACTATTAATTAAAGATTACTTATGATGTTCGTTTTGGATTGATGGAAATGGAAGGAACAAGTGGAATCGGGAGACACGGCGACAGATGAGCTGCTGAGGAAACAGAGAGAGCTGATGAACGAGATATTGAGGGATGCGAGGCAATGCCCGGGGTGCGAGATAGCAATATCTCGCACCACAGGCTGCAACAGAATGGTCTGCTCAAATTGCAACCGGCTTTTCTGCTATAGATGCAACAAACCCATCGAGGGATACGACCATCTCGAGTTATCTCTCTCTGGTTTCTTTTACCACTCGTTATTTTTATTTGTGGCGTATTAATAAAAATTTCTTTTATTATATATTGAAACAGAAATGCATGTGAATTGTTCTCGCAAGTAGAGGTAGTAAGAGCTGTGAAAATCGTGAGATGGGAGCTGAAAATGAACGAACGACGGGTAGATGCACAAGTTCGAGCAGTGTCTTTGGGTGGTCAAGATCATGCCAACCTGCATGCGTGTCCGAATTGCCGTCAAAACAATGTCAAGGTTAGTGTTAGAACTTAGAATTAAGCGGAATAACGGGAGAGAGATTGAGAGAGAGAGAGAGGAGCAACAAAAATGTTCGCTAATTTATGATACAACAACTGGGAAGAAGAAATGTTGTACAGGGAAAAAACGTCTTTTTATCCACTTGAAGGGGGGAGGGAACTGGAAAATAAAAAACATAAAACAAAAGGACAAAAAAAATATAAGAAAATCATTTTAAAGAAAACAAAACAAGAAAGGCAGAAAGAGAGCTTGAACAATTAATTGGAAACATCAATCTGAAAACAGAGTCAGATAAAGTGAAATGAAGTAGAAACTCCAAAAAAGAATTCTCAGTTTTTTAATTTTCACGTAAATACATAATTAATTAATAAAAAAATATAAATAAATTGAAAATTCAAGATGAACGTATCCAATTTTACGCAATCATTGAACGCACAATAATAAATATATTAAAATAAACAAAATTCAATTTGAACATATTAGTAAAAATTAATGACAAATTTACATATAGGTTTCTCAAATCTTAAGGAAAAGTTCCTGAAAATGATTTGGCAAAAGTGATTTTGTTAACTTTTTTTTATGTTAACGTGCAAAAATTATGATTAAACATTTTTGCCTAGTCCCCTGAGAAAAAACATTCTATTTCGCCAGACACACTAATGAAAGAGCTATTGGAAATTGTGCAAAATGCTATCTATTATATATAATTTGTGACATGAACGATATACACGATTATATTAAAACGTGATTTTACGATTGTGATTTAAATCACTCACAAATCATAATTTTATGTATGATTTTTAAGCTAATATCAAATAAAATACATAACAAATATATATAATATACGGGTCCGGATACTTGAATCCGGTTCCGAGTATCCAAATCTTAATAATACCCGAATCCGAAATACAGATCCGGTCCCGATACCAAAACCGAATATTGGATCCGGTTCCGGATCCAAAAATTAGTAAACATATCCATATCTGGATCTATTCGGATCCGGATATTTTTTTCGAATCCAGATATTTTTTTCGGATACAATTCGGGTCGGTTCGGACAATATCCACACCATTGACATACCTATATAAGAATCATAATTAATTTTCGTAAACTCACAGTATATTTTTGTTCTAAATGTTAAAATACATTATGATGTCCATAGCTTGTTTGCAGGTGGTGAGGTGGGTAACAATAATCACATATTTTGTTGGGCTTGTCAGAGCCGGTATTGCGCGTTGTGCCATGCGGTTGTTAGACGCACCTCTGAGCACTATTCGCGTAAAGGTTGTAACCAACACACTGCCGATCCCTAACAGTGTTTCCGTGCGTGTATTTACATGCTTTCAAGAAGAAGATTATTATAGATATTACTTTACCATTTTAATTGAATCTTCCTGTTTTTTTTTTATGATTTTTTCTTAAAAATTACTGTATTTGTTAATGATTTTACCAATGATTCTTTTGATCTTCCTTGCTTAAAACATATTAATATGTGGTTCTATTGATGCTATATTCAGTAGATTGAAGCACTAATTCCAGTGCCTCGTTTGATTTTCTTACCTCTCGAACAACACTCGCATTCAGAACATATAAAAAGATACTAACAATATATGGGTTTCGACAGACAAAACAAAACAATAAGCAATAAGCCAAATTGTTTGATTAAAAACATAAAAAATAATTCTTTTAAAAGTTCTGGAAACGAAACGCAACTCCAAATAGAGCACCGCTAACCAATCCAATATTAATTTCCATCTCACGACAAAAAAAGGCTGAAACCCAACACCCCCACCATTCTGTATATACAGATAAAAAAGCGTGAAAGGATTATAGGATCAACCCCTGAGCGGGTTCGGGTTTCTTCGGTGTCGTCTCCACAACCGTCTCCTCCTCCGTAGATTCTTCCTTAACGGGTTCAACGACTTCACGGGTTTCGGACAAAGTGATATTGGATACTCCGTCTTCGACCTGCTTGTGATCCGCTTCGGAATGGGCTTCAACAGGCTCAGCAGTTAGCCTTTCCTTGGCTTTGTTGAATGCACCCGTCACCCATGCCGCACTGGTCAATACGTACCTTTTCAACCCCCCAAATTATAATTATTAATTTAAGGTCAGAAAATAATTGTGAGTGGGTGAGTGAGTGAGTGAGTGTACCTATTATTAATGATGGCGGAGCCGGCATTAGACAAAGTCTGTTCGGCAGCGGCAAGAGTGGTACGAGTTTTCTCAGAGACTTGGTACTTGGTATCCATCTCTTTGACCTTCTCGTTGACGACGAGAGTACTGGCGGAGATTTTATCAGTCAAGCCGATTTTTTTGTCGAGAGAATTCACTTTCGCAGTGGCGGTGGAGGTAATTTGGTGCTTCTCGTCCAAGGTTTTGGCTTTGTCGAGAGCGTCTTTGCCCAAAATAAATCCTTTCGCCAGCATGGCGCTCACCATGTCCTCTCCTTTTCGAAGCGCTGACTCTACGCCTGAGGCGGGTGGTGCCTTCGTCTCTGTCCCTGGTGGAGGGAGGAGAGCGTCAGGTGGCAGCTCGTAATCGCTCGCTGGCATCACCACTACTGACATGTCCACTATTGTTGCACCCTATAGAGAACAAAGAAAATTGTATAATTGATTCTATAAACTTTTGAATTTTTATTGATGTACCGTGAGAAGCATAGCGGTCTCGGATCCTTGGTTATCTTTAAAAGTGATGTATGCGATTTGAGAGAGGTCATTTTCTCTGTTTAATTGAGACAAATTAGAAAATTGACTAGAAAATAGAAAAAGGAAAATGATGGGAAATTAGGAATTAATAAAATGTGCATACTTTTGCATTTCGACATATAAGATGTCGCCGGAGAAGGAGAAGAATTCCTTTAGGTCTTGCTGAGAAGCTTGGAGCGAAACATTGCTGACCTTTACTGTTGATATCTTCACAAGTAAAACAAAAATAATTAGCTGAGAGTTAAATCACAGCTTAAGCAAATGAGCTTTTCTGATAATGTTTAAAAAAATGAATTTGTTCAGAGATTTTATTGCCACAATATATGAGATTGTATTGCCAGAAAAGAAAAGAAAAAGCAAATAATGGATCTGGTCTAAATCTTTCACGAAAGAAATTTGTGGAATATGCATGCATTTAGCAATCTAATCCACAACATCTAAATCCAGAAAATTCCTAAAACAAATTAACAAAAATCTTGTAACTCAAATCTACGATCGAACTGATTAAACAAAAATCGCACCAAACAATCTTAGATTTGCTCTACATTTCAAAGTCATCAAGCAAATCGATCGAAAAATCCCAAACAAAACAAACTCCTCTACAAATCAAAGAAATACACAATCATCTAAACATACCTAATCATCCTAAATCGCCAAAAATAAACATGATAAGCAAAACATCAATGCATACTTACCGTCATCGCTGTGTAAATCGTAAAACCCTAAAACTTCGAGAGAAAGAAAAAGGGGACAAAAGAAGAAGAGATCTCCTCGATGAATTTTCAAATAAGCGAGTTTAATGACTTTAATTTAGCCCCACTAAGTGACCCCATAATTATACGCTTGGGAGAGAAATTTGGGCTTTGAAAGAGTTAGGGACGCGAGTGGGGACGCAAAGCAAAAATGAATGGAGAGTTGACTAGATACCGTACTCACGTGGCAAACGTGTGCGACACAACTATCCAGATTATTGAATTTTTTTCATTATGAGGAAGGAAGAAATATGAGTATTATTATGTCACGTTAGCACCGTAAATAATTATTGTGGAATAAATAGATAGACTCAATAAATATTTGATAAGTGTCTTATTTAGTAGAAAAAAAGAAAATCGGAAAAAAGTAAGTCTATATTAACTATATTCTTACAAAAATCCAAATATAAGACGGTGGATCTTTTTTAATAAAATTGTGACGTATTCAGAAAAATATTATAAAAATATACTATATAAACAAAATATGCATTTTAAAATTTTCGTCAGACTATACAATTTTTTGAAGAAATATGTATGTTGCGGGGTACTTCAAATTTAAAATTGTATGCCTAAGGTTTTTTGGCAAAAAAAAAAAAAATTTAAAATTGTATAGTATGGTATATTCAAAAATTCTGGGCTTGCCGAATCAAACCACAAATTTAACCTCTCGAATGTGTTTTTTTGGTAAGATGTGGAAGTTCGTCTCTATGTGTTATGGGTTCGGAACTTCGGATATGGTCCAACAATCGTTGGATGATGTTTTTGATTAATACATTAATGATCATTGGATGATGTTTTTGATGATAATTGTTGATCGTGTGTATATTATGTTAATAAATTATCATCAAAATCATAATTCAATGGTTATTAATGTATTGGTCGGATCATCTTTCAACAACTGTTGAACCATATTCAAACTCATGTGTTAATACATACAAAAATTCAATTCGAGATGATATGTGTGGTTTAATTCGGCAAGCCTAGACTTTTTGATGGGATATATATCCAAAACAAATACATCTATGGTACTCGGATACTTTTCATGTATAATAATAGTGGATACTTTTCATGTATACTTAACTGATACTTGTAATATACTTATAACGTATAAAAATATATAATTGAAAACCAATTTAAAATCGTAATAAACAAGTGATGTATAGTAAATACAACATATATTTTGTTTATAAAATGATTTTTCAGTTATAACAAACTTTAAATATTTAAATATGTATTACAATTTCTTTACCTGGACTAAATTATAATTCTGTACACTTCCAACAAATTATGATCGGTAATGGAAAATTATCATGGTAATAATCTTTTTTGGAATGTAATTTTCGAGAATGACATTATCATTCAATTATAATTTATAATATTTGTATTTGGTTAAATTTTTGGATTCGAAAAAAATAACATTTATGTTTGTTTTAACACTGTGTATTACTTGACAAAATGAATAAAATTACAATATTTCCTTTCGTATATAATAATTAAATAACTAATATCATGATACATCATTAATTAAAATAAACAATATAAACTTAATTTAGGGCTATGGATTTTGCTGTACCGAGTCTGCAATAAGGGATTTGAATTTATTTATTTGTTTTGCTCGTTATTACGAGGAATTGTATCAATTGGTGTTTTAGTTAAGAGCCTTTTGATTCAAAATGAGTAGCAATTTTCTAATAACGATTCGTTCAGGGCTAGTTTTTGTTTTTTATTGCAAATATAGTGGGTGATTAACCCGAATTTTTTGAACTTGTGTCTGATTTATTGGTGAAATTATTGAATGTGAATATTTTTATTTTTGAAGTTACAATTTCTTGGTTATTGAATGTGAAACCCTAAACCATATTTTAAGAATCAAATTGAGTTTTGTTATTTCGTAGCATTTTTCAAAATTTGTAACATGAATTTGCATATTTTTATCTTTTTGTTTATTTTATGAGGTTTCGTGATGTTATTTGTCACAGATCTCCAAAATCACAGGACCGGGCCTGATTATATTACCAATTTATTAAAAAATTCAAATGATTTATTTGGATAAATAACAAATTTAATAACAACAGAGTGATCAATTTAACATTGAGTTTAACTTCTAGTATAATTTGTTTGGAGAAACTAAAAATTTAAAGAGCTTGTTCCGATGTCGAAGTAATTGCGAGTTTATTCTAGGATATGATGATGTGTTAGTGTTATAAGATTTGTGAGTTGAAATTTTTGTTAGAAAATTTCAGTAAAATTTGTCTTCAAATATTGTCGATAAAAACCTAACAAAACATAAATTTGTATACGTCTTATTTCTCTTTTTATTTCGAAACATAACATAAAAATATATAAATTATTACATTTCTTGATTTGTCTAGACAAATAACTAAACAACATTTTATATAATTATTTACGTATTTTTTTCTTTCTAGATTTGTGATTTTTCTAAAATTAACTATAGCCAAAACAAAAAAAATTATTTTGCATCCAAAAAAACCTAGAGGCTAGAAGCAAGAAGAAAAATCCAACATTTTCCTCCATTCTCTATACTGGGCTTGGAACACAAGTCACATCTTAACGCCTCGCCATCACACATCTCCAAATCCAACGGCCACTAAATATTCTTCCCTCCTCTTCCCTTTCTTTTTCTTAAACCCTACACTCTCTCTCTCTCTCTCTCTCTCTCGTGCAAAAAAAAAAAAATACATCCTCTCCACGCCATGCCAGCCAAACAACACACATTTTCCCTCGCCACAGCCTCGGCGACAGTGGCGGCATGGCTCAACGTGGACCGGGCGTATGCTGATGGTGGCTCTTTCAGATTGCCCACTTTCTCGTCTTCTTCTCCGGCTGCTGCACCGCCGGCGGCGGCGGCAGCTGCTCCACCCCCGGATGAGTCCGGCGGAGATACGGAGAGTAATGAGGAAACGAAAACTAAGCCTCGGAATGATAACCCGAGAACTACAGCTGCGGGGTTCGATCCTGAAGCGCTCGAGAGAGGCGCCAAAGCTTTGAGAGAGATCAATAAGTCACCTCAGGCTAAAAAGGTGTGTTCTTGAATTTGATTGCTTTTTTTTTGTTAATTTAATTGATTTTGTAATCTGAAGTGATGCATTTCTATTCCTTTACCCTTTCTCGTAGCCAAAGTTAAACCCTTTTGGACTCTCAGTTCTTAAATTTTTGTTTCTCATTGTCATCATGATACTAATCTCTCGTACTCGCATGCTTATAGTATCATTATTGAAAATTAAAAAAAAATGAAAAATTCATATTGGTTGTTTTGTGTGGTTTCAGGCGTTTGAATTGATGAGGAAACAAGAAGAGACACGTCAGACCGAATTGGCGGCGAAGAAAGCCGAGTATCAGGCCTTACAAGCTCAGCACGAAACCGTGAGTCCTACACTTTTATCACAAACTTTTATAATATCACAATTTAAACACTCATACGGAACATTGACTCGACACGGTATTTTCAGGACAGACAACGTGTGGTCTACGAAGAGCAGAAAAAGCTAGTTCAGCAACAAGCACAAACCAAAGCCCAAATGGCCCGATACGAGGACGAACTAGCACGGAAGAGAATGCAAGCAGAGCACGAGAGCCAGCGGCAAAGAAACCAAGAGCTCGTGAAGATGCAAGAGGAATCGTCGATAAGACAAGAGCAAATAAGACGTGCAAGTGAAGAGCAGATACAAGCGCAGAAAAGACAGACCGAGAGAGAGAAGGCCGAGATCGAGCGCGAGACGATTCGTGTCCGCGCTATCGCCGAAGCCGAAGGTCGTGCTCACGAGGCAAAATTAGCCGAGGATGTTAATAGACGCATGCTCATCGAGAAAGCCAATGCCGAGAGAGAGAAATGGGTTTCCGCTATCAATACCACCTTCGAACACATTGGAGGTACTTTCTTATTATCATTTTTATTTTTATTTCTATTTCATGAATCTAAGTCTGATTATTTTCTTCTAATTTCTCTAGGTGGTATTAAGGCAATATTGACTGATCAGAATAAATTAGTCGTAGCAGTAGGTGGTGTTACTGCTTTGGCCGCTGGAATCTACACTACGAGGTATAATTTATTTATTTTTATTTTGGTCTATATTTTAAAATTTTAATCGTCGTAAATCTTTTGTAGAGAAGGGGCGAGGGTGGTATGGGGATACGTAGACCGAATTTTGGGCCAACCATCTTTGATAAGGGAATCATCGAGAGGGAAATACCCATGGTCGGGTATTTTCTCGCGTACCATGAGCTCGGCATCGAGCTCTCTCGGCAAACAAAACAACACGGGTAAAAACGGGAACGGTTTCGGCGATGTCATTTTGAATCCGTCTCTTCAGAAGAGAATCACACAACTCGCGAGCGCTACGGCGAACACGAAAGCCCATCAGGCTCCTTTTCGTAACATGCTTTTCTATGGACCTCCCGGTACGGGAAAAACCATGGCTGCTCGTGAACTCGCTCAAAAATCGGTACGTGGTTTTGGTTTTGTTACTCTATGTTTATCATTTATGGACGCATCATGAATCCTTTACAGGGATTAGATTATGCTTTGATGACTGGTGGTGATGTGGCGCCGCTAGGTTCACAAGCCGTCACGAAAATACATCAATTGTTCGATTGGTCCAAGAAATCCAAAAGGGGTCTTCTTCTATTTATTGATGAAGCGGATGCCTTTTTATGCGAGTAAGTCCTTATTTTTTCACATATTGCATCATATACAATTCTCTCATGATTTCTGTTGTTTAGGCGGAATAAAACGTACATGAGTGAAGCCCAAAGGAGTGCATTAAACGCACTTCTCTTCAGAACAGGCGACCAATCAAAGGATATCGTCCTCGCATTGGCCACCAACCGTCCAGGAGATCTCGACTCTGCCGTGGCTGACCGAATTGATGAAGTTCTCGAATTCCCCTTACCTGGCGAGGACGAGCGCTTCAAGCTCCTTAAACTTTATTTGGACAAGTATATTGCCAAGGCCGGCGAATCCAAGAACAAGGGCATTTTAGGTAAGGGCCTTAACAATCTTCTCTTTTATTTGGTGGGGAATTAATCTGACAGCATGAATTTTAGGGTTTTGGAGGAGTAGTCCGCAGAAAATAGAGGTGAAAGGGATGACGGACGATATCATAAGGGAGGCCGCGGTAAAGACGGAAGGGTTTTCCGGGAGAGAAATTGCGAAATTGGTTGCAGGTATTCAAGCAGCTGTTTACGGGAGCAAAGAGTGCGAGCTCGACCCGGGTTTGTTCAGAGAGGTTGTCGATTATAAGGTGGCCGAACATCAACAGAGGAGGAAAATGGCTGGTGTCGAGGATCATAAGAGCGATTGAAATTTTAATTTTGACTAGTTTTGATGGTTTCTTTTGTTCTGTTCGTTAATTCTTGATGGGCGCGGATGCGCCTGTAATTTTGAAGGATTTGTAAGATTTGATATCGGCTTACTGTTGTTCTTTTACAAAGATAAATTAGGAAGAGGAACTCTACAATCTAGGGTTGTTTAATAATGTTGAATTTTTCATGATTTATGCCACTTGTTTATGAATGTTGGTGTTTATATTGTATTTCGAAGGCAAACTAGAACTTGTAAAGGAAAAAGTAAAGATGCATATTGAAAATAGAAATCACACACAACGTAACTTGTATTATTCACATACACGAGATCAAAAATCGAAAGTTAACCAGTTGAATGAAAATTTTCGATTGAAGGGATATCATATTCGTCTAGAAGTGCGATGATGTTATGCTCTGGGGCGCTAATAGACGGTAAAATAGCTCGTCTCGGGACTGAAGGTTTAGGCCTGGGCCCATTTGCGTCGGAATGAAATGGGCCTCCTTCTCTGACAACTGGCAAGTCCGCTCTAACCCTAGTTCCAGCTGAAGATAATCGTTCCTTCCATATTCTCCCGTCCTTTTCTCACAAATAAATAGAGATAAAATCATTATTTGTTCAGATATTTCTGTACACAATTACAGCGAAAAAATCGGTAAAACACAAGTGAGAAAACAATGTTATTTATTGACTTATTAAGACCAGTTCCCCCACCAAAATAATCTCAATTACGCAATTTCGTGCATAAAACAAAATCCATCGCTAAAACATAATCCAACAAAACCAAGACTAACTGAAATGGTACGATTCGAGTATCACAGTTCTTCGCATAAATATATAAGGAAGCATAGGAAATAACTTACATTCAAAATAGAAGGTTCTGGTGTGGGGCATTTAACAGGTTGATCACGGTTAAGCGGTTCGACGGGATGCTCGACTGGCTTGAACTCGAGTCCAACCAGAATCCCGTGTGAAGGCACGACGACATTAGGTACTTGAGTCGATTCTGATACCGCACTAGGAGGAGCCAAAGTTTCCCCTACTTCCTACAAGTATTCGAAATTACGAAAGAAATATATAAGAAAATAACCAATTCCGTTTTCAATAAAAAAAATTGGTTCCTGAAACTAGAAACTTTTCTAATTGAAAACACAAATAAATAAATAAGAAGCTAAAATTCTGAAGAAGGAGATAAAAAAAAATACTGACAGTCTGAGCGAGACACCACCAACCCATGAAAAAACCAAATTGGCAGTCAAAGAAAACCCTAATTACTCTAATGGACACTAACAATTCAAAGGAGATACTATCTTTAATTGATAAAACCAAGAAACAATTCAAAATTGCGTAGAAATTAAACAAAGTATTAAAAGTCAACGCAGAAAACGTACGGCGGCGCTCTTCGTACGTCGATGTGCGCCTCTTACGCCGCCCAATCGCGCGAATATCCCCACCATTTATCTCCTCCCCCCTCTCTATTTCTCTATTCGTGAGGATTGTTTATTTATATATATCACTTGCGGCTTCTATGCAAAACCAAAGAATCAAGTTGTTGAGACTTGGGAAAGTTATTTTTAATTTATATAAAGTTTACTTTGTTTTGGGCGACTGTAATAATACTTAAATATTTTTTGTAAATAATAATTATACCTCTAATTTATGATTAGCAGGGCCGGTCCAAAGATTTAACAGACCCTAAACAAAATTATAAACCAAACTCAATTTTTTTTATAATGATCATAATTTTTTTTATTATACTATGTAATTTGTTAAAATAGAACTCAATTTTTTTTATAGTGGACCCCAAATTTTATGAATTATACTACGTAATATTTTTTTGTGTATCCGGATCCGAAACGGGGGTTCAATCTTTATATACATTAGGAAAATAGCCCGCGCTTTGCTGCGGGATATATTATTTAGTTAAAAAAAATGTGATTTAATTATTTTTTGTGATTTTATGTTATTTGTAATATATTTCCTCAATAATCAAATAAAAACCAAACCAACATGACAAAATAATATTACAAGTAGATAAAATAAAAATTAAAAATTAAAAAACTTAGTTAAAAAATAAATAGCTAACATCATTAATTATCATGCTTATAAACCAACATATTCCAACATCAAATGCAGTAGTATTGGTTATCCTTATCCATGTTTTTCTTGTGCGATCCATTGTGTAATTGAAAACCCAAAATCATGGCCCTATTCACAAATGCAATGTGCATCATCAAACAATCAACAAACAAATGCATCCATACAAAAATGCAGGTTGCTTCTTTTTCTTTTTGACTTGTTTACATGATTGAATAGTGAGGATGAGAAGATAAATTAAATCGATGGCAACGTGGCCTCTTGTATGGCTTTATATTGTAAATTTAATAGGAGGGGTAGATAGGCCGGGCCTGATGATTAGTACAAAATATTATGTTTTCTTAGATGAATGATTAGTACAAAATATTAATATTAATAAGAATTAAATTTAACAAATAATTTATTGCTTTTTTATTTCAATTTACATGTTTGGATTATTATTAACAGATTAATAATAATATTATTTTTATGTGAAGTTCATTTTTGGACAAAATAATAGTAAGTACTAGATAATACTATTTTACACTCGGGGAGTTATATGATAGACCTATTTTTATTATCATGGATTTTTTTTCAAAAAATTATTTTAAGAATTTTAGAAATTTATTAATTAATTATACAAAATTTATGTTTTGGATAGCATTAAATGATAAATATACACTAGAATTTTACAAAAAAATCATTATTTAACAAATATTCGATTTTTTTTTTAAAATGGGTCTATAATAAGAAAATGGATCTATCATAGAACTCCCCTTTACACTCAAATGTTTTATATAATTTGCACGTTGCCCTTTGAGATATAAGTCATGATTTAATGGTTTATAATCATTCATCATTCAATAGATATAATTTTGAACGTTTCACACAATGTTGACACGTGTCATTTTTTTTTATTTCTATTGCTACCCAAATTATATTCATGTATTGAATAAAAATATAATTTGCCCCAAACTCATCACATTACGAAAGAGCTTGTTATTTGCAAGGTCTAAAATCTAGACGTTCTTGATGAGGTGACAAAATGAATTGATTAGCATTTATAACTGACTCAATTAAATGTTGATTGATACGTTTAATTAACACATCAATAATTTATATTATGTTAATATTATAAATGTTAATTGACGTGTCAATTCAATTAAACGGTCAATTAAATCGTTCAATGAGACAATGAATAATACTAATCAACATACTTAATCCTCTCTTGCCACCTCATCAATGATCTTATTTTGGTGTTATTGGGGCTCCATATATAATTCCCGTATGAAATTTTGTCTCAATTGTTAATTTCTTATGGTAGGATTTACAATTATGTTTTTTTTTTAAATAAATTGACATTTTTTATGTTCATGAATGACATTTTAAATATATTTCGGTTTTATGTGTATTATTCATGATTTTCTTTTATTTGTTTTGAAACTTTAATTTTGTTTGAATTATAACATGTTATATTTTATTTATTTGGTGTAGATTTATAATGATAGACCAATTTCATGGAAGCTTATTCATTATAATACATATCCATAATAGACAAATTTCATGAACTTTTATTAATTATAATATTTTTATTGACATCAATATATATGCAAACATATCGTGATTACATATTAATTAAGTTTAAACGTATCCCGCAAATTCTATTTAAACAAATTATACAAAAACATGTAAAAAATATATGAAGTCCCGTGCAATTATTTCGCAGGCTATTGCTAGTATAATAAGTTATTCGTAATATGCTAATAATACGACACACAAGTAATATAACATGTTTGTGTATAATTTGTATTATTTTCTTTCAAGTAGGTCAAATAAAATAAAATGCGCTGCTAATTTATATATTCCGTTATTTTTGTATAGTTATACTTATTTTACATAATACAAATAAAATAATTCGGCATAATATATATGTATATACATTTTTTTTATTCAAGAATATTTGAGAAATATTATTATTTTATTAAATAATATTTTTAGTTAAAAACATAAATTTATAGATTGATATTGATAATTTTTGCCTTGGAGATTATAAAAGTATATCGGATCGTTTGAACACCTTTATGTGTGTAGGGTTAAATGATATATATAGATTATTGGAATATTTTAGGAGAATCTTCACATGTTTAAAATTACTATTAACACTAGCCGGACGTGCGAGGAAAATTCCGCGCATTCATATTTTGATTTTTTTGCATATGTAAATATTTTTTTGAGCGATTGTTGATTTTATTAATTTTTCGTTCTCCTTTTATGTATTTTTTTAATAATTTATGATATTTTATTTTTTAAATATTTACAAAGTATTATTTTAGTACAGTTGTTCATGTTATGATTATTTTATGTTAGTTTTTGAGAAAAAAATATAAAAGTCAAACATATATAATATATAAAGTATTAAAATTATCTAAATATAAGATATAATAAATTATTTTTAAGATTATTATATGCTATACATTTTTTTCATTACTACATATGTAAATTAATATATTTTTTAAAATTAATAAATATGTATATTATTATATCATTTTTTTTAGAATATTTTTAAAATTAATAGTTTTTTCATTATTACATACGTAAATAAAAAGGTATTTCGGTCAAATTTTTTTGTAAAACATTAATGGTTAGTTTTAACTCATATACGAGGATATTTGAAAATAAAAATTTGGTAAATTAGTTTTTGTTCTGAGAGTTGTTGTGTATACTTACTCCACGTCCACTCACCCACACACGCCACACACACGGTCACACAATATGCATTTTCTCTCTCACGCTCAATGTGTTATTTGTACGAGCGAAGCTACAATTGCGCGTAACTATTATAAAATGTGTTTTTATGAAAGATTTGGAATGAATATATAAACACTTCGATCACATTATTTGTATTCATATACTTCTTTGTATTTTACACTCCACGTCAATGCCTTGCTTCCAACTTTTAATTTTCCGTTGTTATTGATATATTGGAGGAAATTTGAATGAACTTTATTGTCATGAAAACTTTTGTTCTCCTCTTTATAGGAGATCAATATACATGATATATTGAGGAGGAAGAAGAGAAAAACAATTTGACAATGAAAAATAAATAAACATTGCGACGTACATTCGTTCATAAGAACATGCCCACTAAGTCTGGGTCTGAGATCGATTTTTTTGAGAGGTCATATATAATATATAATATGTAGTATATACATATACATTAGAATAATTAGTTATTTCCTGCCTTTTAATATTAATTATAGACCAAATTTTTTTGGAATTTATTAAAATAGACAAGTAAGTTTGGCATTTACTGAATTATCATTATCGATTTTTGTAAAGTTGAGAGTTACGTATATTTGACAAATTTTGGAAAATGAGCAGTTTTATAACACTAATCAGGCCACTAATTATTTATAATCGTCCAAGAAAGACGTAATTAATTTTTAGTTCTTTGTTCAAATATGCAATTGCATGTGGATCATAACTAATTTTATTCTTTAAATTATTTATTGAATAAATTATTATAAATAATAAGATGTATAAATTATATAAATAAATAAAAAAAATGAACAAGATAATGTAAAGTTGGCAATCGGACGTTTCGGATCGGGTAACATTGAATTCGGATCATTTCGATTTGCGGGTCATTCGAGTCACGTATCGTTTGATTACGGGTCGTTTCAGATTTCAGATGGTTTAGTTTCAGATCGTTTAGCTCAGAATCATTTTCGTTTTCAGATCGTTTCAATTTTCGGATCGTTCGGTTTCAGTTAGATTTCGCGTTCAGGTCGTGAGTTTCGGTTTGGTTACGAGATCCCAATGATCCTAAAACCGAACTAACTTGAAACCGGACTAAAATCCGAGTGACCTGAAAAATTCAATTTTCAAAAACTCACATGATCCGAATATTAATAAAAACAAACTATTATGTGTTAGTGTTACGATATGTCTAATAATCTGATGATCCGCAATCCGAACCGTAATGGCTCGATCCGAAATGGCTCGATTTGTCCGATTGTCATTTTTATATATGATTATGTTATTAGACATATTGTAGAAATAATATGTAATTTTTATTTTTATTAATATATTATTTGGATCATATGAGTTTTTGAAATTTGGATTTTCAGGTCCTCGGATTTTTGGTCAGTTTGGTTTCAAGTTTGTTCGGGTTTCGAATCGTTCAGTTTTCGTAACCGAACCGAAATCGACGACTAGAACGCGAAATCTAATCGAAACCGAACGATCCAATGAAACGATTTGAAATTGAACGATCCGAAAACGAAAATGAACCATCCAAAATATGAAGCAACCCGTAAACGAATGATCTGTGACTCGACTGACCTGATGACTCGAATGACCCGTAAACCGAAATGATCCGAACTCGAAAATTCCTGATCCGAACCGTCCGATTGTCTTTTACATCTGTCTTGTTCATTTTTTTTAATATAATTTATACATCTTATTATTTATATTAATTTATTCAACTAATATTTTAAAGCATATAAATGGTTATGGCTCACACATTCAATTCTGTAAGAATTAAAATTATTCTGTCTTTTAAATTATAATTATAATATAATTATAATTTTTGTCAAGAATGGTCATTTTGGTCAAGAATGGTAATTTTGGTCATTTTCAAACTTACTTGTGTATATTAATCAATTCCAATTTTTTTAGTCTACGTTTGAAAAATTTCCTAAGATTATTTCCATTAGAAAATGAACCGTTTAATTATGTATCCATATAAATAATAAATAATTTAGATGAACTTTGTGAAAGTTATGGTAACTAAATTAAGTTTTGTATGCTAATTAGTTTTGTTATTTTTGTAAATATTTAATACAAATTTGATGGAGATTTTTTTGAAATACACAGAATATATACATAATATTATATTTGAAGCAACACAAATTCCATTGTCATACTGATACATCACAAATTGAAAATATGTATTCTAATATGTATGTTAAACCTTATTAATATGGGGCTTCTATCATACACCCATTTTCTTGTCATACACCCATTTTCAAGGGTATTTGGAGTAATTATCCATTTATGAATATTTAATGTAAGATATAAAATATATTTATCAATTAATATTTAACTAAATTGGAATTTTTTGTTGTTCATTTAAACCAAAATTTCCATAAAAGATAAATTTTATGATACACCCTTTTTACAAATATAATTAATTGCTAAAATACCCAAAATACCCTTGTAAAAGGGTGTACGATAGAACTCCCCTATTAATATATATAATACTATTGTGTGTGTTAAATCTTTTGAATATGTTTCTGAAAATATGTGTCATAGACTCATAATTTTAATATACATACTTCCTAATTACTTTTGCGGAGCAATAGAAACCTGCTCATGCTGCTTCGGCGGCACTTTTTCACCTGTCCTTTATTTTATCAAAAATATTATACGTATTAATTACTATATTGTTAAAAATATGCATTATCATCTAAGTTAAGAAAGGAGAGGAAGATAAGAAAAAAAAAAGCAAAAAATTAAACGGAGATAATATTTGTTAAAAGTGTGCAATGCATGTTAATATTTTTCATATCTAAATTATTTTTTTATCATAAGGGTGTATGATAGAAGCTTTCTTCTTCTATAAATTTTTTTTTTAGTGAAATATGAATTAGGAGATTATTATTTTTTTTAGATCAAAATAGAGTGGGCTCTTAAGTCCCACTTCTATTACTTAATTAAGGATTAAGTTTTACAGCCTCTAAAGGGGTGTTAAAAAACCCCTAAAATCCCAAAACCAAAAAACTGAAAATGAAAACAAAAAGCGAAATTACATAGTTTACTTCACATCTAAGTCTTAGAATCCTTAAATACAGAATATTAGAATCCTTTACTCCTTAGCAAGGGCCCAGGAATGCCAATCATTTTACTGCATTCTCCCATTCTCCCTCATCTCCTTTTCCTATTCCTCAAATTTCCTTCCATTCCTAAATTAGAATAATATTCTCCTTCCCGACAATCAAATCCTCTTTCATCACCATTGTTATTACCAGATCTACAAGAAAAGAAAAATGGCACCGCTCAAATCTCCTCCTCTGGTCGCCATTTATCTCCTCTCTTCAAGCTCGTAATTGTATCGCTACTCCTCCTCTACTCCATCATGTCCAAACTCTTCATCCTTCTTCGAATAAATCTGTTGAAGCAGCTGTTTATCCTGGAGAATTAGATCCAAGACTCCCTCTTCGGTTAAATTCGCGTTTTGAAATATTCTACGGCATCGCTCTTTCCACAGATGAAGGAGATTATTATTTTATATAATGTTAAATTCATTTCAGTGATTTGGGCTAGATTGTCTTTGAAATTTATTATGTTCATTTATGATTTTGAGGAAAAAAAAAGAGTTATTCATGTTCAATGTGTTTATTGTGCGAGGGGAATCAATCGAAGAAACACGCACATCCACTCACCCACACACACTATCACACAATAATACAATATGGATTTTCTCTCTCTCATGCTCAATGTGTTTATTTTACGAGGGGAATAACTTGCAAAATGTGTTCTTTATGATAGATTTGAAATCAATATATAAACTCTCCTCCGATCAAAATAATTATTGCATGCACTTCTTCGTATTCTATAGTCTACATCGATGCATTGCTTGAAAATCTTATTTTTGCATTGTTATTGATATATTGGAGGAAATTAAAATGGATTTTATTTTCAAAAAGATTGTCATTTCTCTCTCTCTATGGGTGTCCAAATATGCATGAGGACGAAGAGAAGAACAATTTCGCTATCGTCATTTCATTTGTCGGTCAAAATAATTGTGAAAACCTAATAAAATTAATTATACGTGAATAAAAATTTGATTGAGAATATTATCCTTTGATCTTCTTATTCACCGGGACCCATTAATATTTGACATTCCTTCGTAAATGAACCGAGGAATTTATATCATTGTCCAACGTAATAAATAAATGTGACATGTGTTATGGATCTCCTAGTATTTTTATATTAAATTTCATTCATATTATATGATTGTCCAAACATGACATTTATTACCATTCAAAAAACAAAAAAAATGACATTTATTGTTGGATGCCATTAAAAAAATAAAATAAAAAAAATATGACATTTATTTTATTATTTATTTTCAATGAACACAATGAATAAAAAAGAACATTACAACACAAATTATCTTAACAATGACTTATTACAAAATTATATATATATAGAGGGAGGCTAACCTACTTAATTAAGTACCAATGATTTGGTACTTAATGATTTTTAACCATTGTATTTGCATTGAGATTTGTGTTTTTTCATGATGATCATGAAATTTTGTGTACATCATTAAATACACAAATCTCAATGCAAATATAATGGTTAAAAAGCAACTTTGGTACTTAATTAAGTAGGTTAGCCTCCCTCACACACACACACACACACACACACACACACACACACACATATATATATATATATATATATATATATATATATATATATATATCCATAAAAAGAATTGAAAGACCAAAATATACTATTGAAATAAGAAAAATATATTCTTGTATTTATCAAAATATATATACTATTGAAAATGTATTATTTTATTCTCAATTTTAACGGTGTTAACATATTGGATTCATTAGTATATTTTGCTAATTGGAATAGTATATTTTGCTAGTTTCATCAGTATATTTTGTACACGTGGATTCTTTTTTTGGATCCTCCTTAGCAAGCCCGTATATATATATATATATATATATATATATATATATATATATATATATATATATATATATATATAATACTAAATTACCAAATATATTTATTACATAATAATATTGTTTAACTTGTATGTGCAAAAAAAAAGTATAACAAAAAAAATTCATATTCTTTGTCATATTTTATATGATATGTCTTAGATGTATTTATTTGCTAGAATTTTAGTTTTGAGACGATAAATAGGATATTATCATCTTTTGGAGGTCAAATCTCATATTTAGATCTTTTGGAGGTATACATGTGAAATTCCTCCTTTCTTTAAAAACAAATATTTAACAAGAAAGACCTTCTAAATTTACCTTACTATTCAAATAAACTAAACAGTCTCGGCTGGGCGTAGATTATTATTAATTCATGACTTGTTTTATACACAAAATTGTACAATTAGCTTTCACAAATTTCCTTATTACACAAACTAAATATCATCTTATAAATAAAAATTATATATTGATATAAAATCCTTCTTCTCGCCCAAACCATTTGTATTAAGTGATATATAACTAAAAATAATATAAATTTCATCATTATCAATCAACATAAAATGTAAAAATAAGGCGATACAAAAATTAATAATCACAAGTCATAACCTTTTCTTGTTAAATCCAATTTCTAAAATTATATAAATAAAAGTAAAGTTAGATGAACCACCACATAAGATCCAAAACCGACGTTGCAAGTGTTTGGCTATTTGCTGTTCTGTTTGCCCCCAAGTTACTCTTTACTTTACTCTCGTCTTCCTTGCTTCCCAGTTACTCTTCCACTCCACTCCACTATCACTTTCCCTTCATCCTCCCCCTCGTGAATCCTCGCAACAGAGAGGAGATAACTGAGAGCAAAAAATGCAACGCCATGGCGACCCCAATCCCTTCGACGAAGAAACCGAAGTCAATCCTTTCTCTGTAATCTCTCTCTCTCTCTCTCTCTCTCTCTCTCTCTCTCTCTCTCTCTCTCTCTCTCTCTCTCTCTCTCTATTTCTAGTGACGAATCTCTAGATCTGGTTTTCTATGTTTGGTAATTTGAACTTAATGTTTCAGTATTGGATCTGGTATTTCCTCTTCCATTGCATGGTTTGTGATAGTATGTTGATTTTGGTGAAGTGAAATTAATGTTTGTATAATTGTAGAATGGGACGGGAGGCGGTCGAGCACAGAACTTCGGATTCAGGCCTTCTGAGCCTGCTGGATTCGGAAACCATGATGCCACCGTCGATGTACCCCTCGATAGCATGAATGTAATATACTTTTTAGTACTCATACCATTTGTGCTTTTATTGTTAATTATTTTTTCTTCATAGGGTTCGAAGGATAAGTCTAAAGAACTTGCGGCATGGGAAACCGAACTGAAAAAGCGAGAGTCAGTAAGTTTTCTCGTCTTTTAATCTTTGTTATGTTCATTGTACTGGCCTTATTTATTTAACCCATTTGTTCTCTATTTTATCTCAAGGAACTCAAAAGGAGAGAGGAGGCTCTGAAAAGCGGTAATTTTTGGAATATAGAAAATGATAAATTGGATATTTTTAATAAATTTGTATTTCGTTATTGATAATTGATTTTTTTATGTGTATGCTATAAAGCTGGGGTAACGATGGAGGATAAAAACTGGCCACCTTTCTTTCCAATAATACATCATGACATCGCTAAGGAAATACCCGTCGACGCTCAAAGATTGCAATATCTCGCATTTGCCAGCTGGCTCGGTATATTTTGAATTTTAGCATAATTTATTAGCAATTTTTTTTCATGTGATTCGCGCTAATACTTGCAGGAATCGTGCTTTGTTTGTCGTTTAATGTACTAGCCGTAACTGTGTGTTGGATCAAAGGCGGAGGTATTGTATTTATTTTTTATTATTAAAACAAGAGTAAATGACAATAAAATATTGTCTTTGTAAAGTGTTTGTCTATTTGTTTTTCATAATGTAGGTGTGAAAATATTTTTTCTCGCTATAATCTATGCATTGATGGGGATACCTCTTTCGTACTTGCTTTGGTACCGCCCTCTTTACCGAGCTATGAGGTACATAATTTACATATAGGGTTTTAAATGGTGCGGATATTATCCGAACCGATACTTTTATTCAGATCCGAATCCAGTCCGGTATTCGGTTTTAGTGTCGGATACGGATCCGGATATTTTTCGGATTCAGATTCTGGTATCGGGATCGGGATCGGGATCTGGATCTGGACATTATATATATTTTATGTGATTTATTTCATATTAGTTGGAAAAAAACATAGATAATTAATTATTTCTGAATTATTTAAAAATTTCGTTTAAATATAATAAATTAGATTGTTCATGTCGTAAATTATGTATATATATAATTAAAAAATATATTATGTTATGATATAATAGTATCCTTTTTAATATCCGAAAAAGATCCGTATCCGTATTCGTATCCGACAATATCCGAACCGTATCCGGATCCGGGTTGATCCGAATAAATCCGTATCCGAAAAAATATGGATACGGATCTGGTATGACCACTATCCGAACCGTTTACTCCCCTATTTACAGAGCTTATATAAACTACACTCATGAGCTTCAATAACTTAATACTTGTTTATTCTCGTTGAACATACAGGACTAATAGTGCGGTGAAATTTGGATGGTTCTTTCTTTTGTACTTGGTATGTTTTTTAATTTCCCAAACAAATTAGTGGGCTTATATATGGTGAAATAAGGAAACTAAGTTTGTATGTTTGTAATCGCAGATACATATAGGTTTTTGTATTATTGCTGCCATTGCTCCTCCTATTGTATTTCATGGAAAATCCCTCACGTAAGTATCCATTTTTTAATTGTATATATATTTGTTTGTATTATACCTTTGATGCAATATTAATGTTTATGTATATTGGATTTAACTTTTAAGTCTATTGTAACATAATTTAGGGGTATATTGGCCGCAATTGACACATTCTCTGATAATCTAATAGTTGGGGTAACTTTCTATCTTCAACTTATTTTTATGTCTTTCTATTTTGTTCTACCTTTATATATTATTTTTGTTAAATACTACTTGCCTTTACTTGTTTGAATATCTAATTATTTAATTTATCTTTGCGATTGTAGATATTTTACTTGGTTGGATTTGGGTTCTTTTGCTTGGAGACACTTCTGAGTCTATGGGTTCTTCAGGTTTGTTCTAATAATACCTTTGTTCCTTTTTTTCGAGATCTAAGCTTATCAAATTAAGCCCGAGAGTTAAGGAAAAAGCCCAATTAAACAAAAACAATCCCCAAATTAAGATAACACGGTAAACAAAGGGCTTGATTTTAGTCTAATTGATTCATATTCTTTTGTTTTTTGTACAGAGAATTTACATGTACTTCAGAGGGCATAAATGAAAATTTTGTAAGGCAGAGTATTAGGAGATCTCTTTTCGGGGACCTGTTATTTTTCTAGTATAACCTATTTCTATTTCATTTGTTTTCTTAGAATTTCAATGGGTTTTAAACATATGTAAGTTCGACAATTTTTTATAGAGTTGTGTTCCGACCTATTTTGTATGTTTTTTGGGTTGTCAATATTATAACATGAAATGATGAGTTTGCGGGTCCTTTATATTGAACTCGGTGTGTGTAATATTTAGGGTTTAATCATATGGAAGTTTGTGAAACAATGGACTGGCATGTTTTGGCATGTTTGCGTTGTATTTGAGTGAGTTCTCGATTTGATTCAACATAATCATTATTGGTTTGTGTTTAACTTTTTTGGCTTTGATGTGAATAATATTGTTGTAAGAATTTTTTTTCGGGTTATATATTCATCCTCCCAATCTCAAGGAGCCTTGATGAGGTGGCAAAAGTGGGTTAAATGGGTTGATTAGTACTATTCATTGACTCAATTAGCGATTTAATTGACCGTTTAATTGAATTGACACGTCAATTAATATGTATTAATATTAACATATTATAAATTATTTATGCATCAATTAAACGTGTCAATTAATATTTAATCGAGTTAATTAGAGAGACTAATCAATTTACTTAACTCACTTTAGCCACCTCATCGAGACTCTTTTTTTGAGATTGGGGGGCCAAGTATATTTTCTCATTTTTTTTGGGTGTGTGCAAGTAGAGAGCACGAGTATCCAAACCAAGAAGTTTAATGAAAATACAACAATTTTTTTGTAAAAAAATACTTTAATATTTTGGAGAAATGCTTGCCACGGTAATTTTGAGGGTCATAAGAAACTAAGATGAGAAATAAGTACCAATGTTTATGTTCTTCATATAATTCATCAAGGAGGATAAGCCAAATGAGTTCCTCATAGCCATATATTTGAACCATGAAATCTATATAAGCCCAACTTTAGTTTAACCACATGATGTGCTTTGAGGGTATATATGATCACATTGGATCATGCACCCTTTTATCCATCCATCCATTCTTCTCATCTCCAACCAGCCAGCCTTTCTCTGCCATGTGGCACTACCATATCTAAACTAACTGAAACCTCCACCAAGCTTTCTCCATAGGACATCACCAAATAGAATTTCTAAGAAAACAAATAATAAAAAGATTGGCTTAATTCATATGATGAGATGCATTTGTGAAAAAAAATTTACCTCCACAATTAAGAAAACCATTACATCATAAAAGTTAAAAAATATGATGATTTTATTAGAAGAAATTAAGATCAACAAATTTGGAACAAGTGATCTTGGAACTTTCTTGACATAAACACACTTAATTACTTGACCATACATTTTCCCTTATCACTAAAATAAAAGGAAAAAAGAGCTTCTTGACATACACAGAAACAAACAAAAGACATAAAAAATATATTGATTTTCCGTTGCTCAAAAACTCACTTTTTGATATCATCAAAGATTAGAGGATATACACCTTCACCTCATATCCTCTCCATACCTCTTCTTTCATATTCTCCAAACCGAGAAGAAAGAAAGAGGAAAATCATTCCAAAAAGACAAAAGAGAGTGAGAGCCGAGCCGAATCTATCGAGCCATGGCAATTTGCACGGTACACGCAACACCATCTCTCTCGGTGCCGAACACAAGACACCAACACTTGCACCAAAGACAAGTGATATTCTTCACTAGCACAAAAAGGAACCAATATTTCCGAAGCCAAAACCGCGCCTTCACGGTTTCATGCTCAGCCGAGAAAACGATCGTAATTGGACTTGCAGCCGATTCGGGTTGCGGGAAGAGCACTTTCATGAGACGATTAACTAGTGTATTTGGTGGTGCGGCCGAACCGCCAAAGGGAGGCAACCCAGACTCGAACACACTTATAAGCGACACAACCACGGTGATATGTTTGGATGACTACCATTCATTAGATAGAACAGGACGAAAAGAGCACGGAGTTACCGCATTGGATCCAAGGGCGAATAACTTTGATCTTATGTATGAGCAAGTAAAGGCATTGAAGGAAGGTCAGGCCGTCGATAAGCCGATCTATAATCACGTGTCCGGTCTGCTCGACCCACCTGAGGTCATTCAACCACCCAAGATCCTTGTCATCGAGGGATTACATCCCATGTGAGTATTTTGGTTCTTTTCATTAGATTTTTGGCATTATTTTTTGTTTTATGTAGAATTTTTTTTAATTTAATGAATTATATAATGTAAAACTAGTAATTTTTTTAATTAACAGTTAATATCAACATTTCTCCTGAATAATTCCATATTACATATCAATTTTAACAAATGTATCAGAAAAGCAATGCTGTCATATTTTTAATGGTTTTATCATTTTGTTTTAAATTTTTAGGTTCGACGAGAGAGTGAGGGATCTACTGGACTTCAGCATATATTTGGATATCAGCAATGAGGTCAAATTTGCTTGGAAAATTCAGGTAAAATAGATAATCTCTTGTTTCTTTTTCATAAAAATGAGTGACATTATTCTATAGTTTGGTTATTTCCCCCCTTTTTTGATAGTATTTTTTGTTATTTATTTCGTAATCGCAGAGAGATATGGCGGAGCGTGGACACAGTCTCGAGAGCATCAAAGCTAGCATTGAAGCTAGAAAACCTGATTTTGATGCTTTCATTGGTAAATTAACAGTGGTCATCTATTAAGTCTCAATTGTCTAGTGATTAACTTATAATACATATTGTCTCCTTAAATTAATTTAGATACTTTGCTTACACGTCGGTAAATTAACATTATCGTGTTGATAAACCAAATACAGATCCTCAAAAGAAATACGCGGACACGGTGATTGAGGTTTTGCCGACCCAATTGATTCCCGATGATAACGGAGGAAAGGTTTTGAGAGTAAGGTTGATACAGAAAGAAGGAGTGAAAAACTTCAGCCCGGTATATCTGTTCGACGAGGGGTCCACTATTTCTTGGATTCCATGCGGGAGAAAACTCACTTGCTCGTACCCCGGTATAAAGTTTGCTTATGGCCCCGAGACCTACTTCTCCAACGAGGTATTTAGATTTGTTTTTTTATTTTTATTCTTACTTTTTTTTTACGAAAAAAGTAACATTACCACATTTTAATTTACCTTATGTGAGCATTTAATTCGCATAGGTGTCTGTATTGGAAATGGATGGACAATTCGACAGATTGGACGAGCTAATCTACGTGGAGAGCCATCTAAGCAACCTCTCCTCAAAATTCTACGGAGAAGTCACTCAACAAATGCTAAAACATGCCGATTTCCCCGGAAGCAACAATGGTACCGGTCTTTTCCAAACAATGGTGGGTTTGAAGATTCGAGAACTTTTTGAGCAAATCGTGGCCGAAAGGGCTGGAGCACCAGCACAGGCAGCTAAAGTTTGAAATTGAATTCAACGCGGCGAAATGTTTTCCAATTGCGATCATGTGTATATTGTGGTTATAATTCTGGATTTGTGGTTTTGAGGAGTGAGGGAATGTATAATACTCTCAACATTGAGGGAGTCTTGATCTCCTGTTAACACTTTTTTAAGAAAAGATAACATATACTTTCCTTCTGCCAAAAATGAAGGTAAACCGTATATTGTAATTTAGCATGCTACTACTCTCTTTTTGCAACAAGGAGAATTATACTGTGCCTTCAAATCCATCTTTAATATACTTGATGCGAATTTAAAAAATAATTAATTTAACATATAATTAATAAATATTATATAATTAACAATTAGTTAGTACATATTAATTAACACGAATGCTAATTAACTATTAATTCATTGTTACATATCAAGCCTCTTGCAACGGTGAGACAATTTATACTCGAACCGCGATATACATAGCCATGGCCGGTCCCCATATTTTGGGTGCCAAAACTAAAACTTGTACCCGCTCCTAATATTATCACAAAAATTAGTCCATATAAAAATAAACATATAACAGAATATGAACAAAATAATTTAACTGATGCATCTAAACGACCTAGAAATGGGTCAATAGACCATTTTAAGGCTTATCCCTAATTAAGGTCAATTTAATCTTAATCTTAATCTTAAATTCAATTTGTTTGTTTAGTTGGTTGTGATGATTAACTAAATAAATAAGTGCAAAGTAAAAGTAGTTAACACAACAAACATTACTGAATAAACAAGATCACAATCATAAGATATCACACGGTCAAGTTGCGCATTTTGGACATTCTATCACTTTCACAAATGAAAGATTACAAGGTATCGAATATGGATTTACAACGTTTCATTATTTCCGAAAAGCTTTACAAAATGATTGCTAGCCTAATACAAACTACTATGTTTGAGCTAACCTAACGATCGGAGTTTGATTCGTTTAAAGATTGTGTAAACAAAAGGTTTTAACTAATTAATTTAGATATAAAGCTCAAACAAGCTCAAATTTTTAAATTTATTGAAGAGATATAAGAAAGATGAAGTGAATATTTATAGACTTACACTTCTCAGACAAGTTTGGTTCGTGAATGGAAGATCATTAAAATTCATTCCAAAGTTTGGAGGCAGTAATCGTTCAATAGATATAATTTTGAACATGCGATCACGTGCTGACATGTGTCACTTTTTTTTTTAAGTTTTGTTTCTATTACAATTCAAATTATACCCGTGTATGAAGAAAAATATAATTTGTCCTCAAACTCATCACAATATTCTTGATGATGTGATAAAATAAAATTTAATTATCATTTCTAATTGACTCAATCAAATGTTGATATTAACACATCAATAATTTATAATATGTTAATATTAGTAAATGTTAATTAACGTGTCAATTCAATTAAACGACCAATTAAATAGTTAGATAAGACAATCAATAATACTAATCAACCTATTTAATCCTCTCTTGTTGCCTCATCAAAGATGTTATTTTTGTGTTATTGGGGCTCCATATATAATTTCCGTATAAAAACTATGACTCAATTGTTAATTTTTTATGGTATAATTTACAATTTTTTTTGTTTTTTTTTTAAATTGATATTTTTTATGTTAATGAGTGACATTTTAAATATATATTTCGATTTTATGTGTATTATTCACGATTTTTCTTTTATTTGTTTTGAAATTTTAATTTTGTTTGAATTATAACATGTTATATTTTATTAATTATAATACATATATTTATAATATACAAATTTCATGAATATTTATTAATTATAATGCATTTAATGACATCAATATATTTATAAACATATCATGATTATATAATTGAGTTTAAACGTACCTGCGCAAATTTTATTTAAACAAATTATACAAAAATATGTAAAAAAAATAATATGAAGTCCCGCACAATATTGCGCGGGCTATTACTAGTGGAGTTTAAGTTTAAGTGAGGAGATGGAGAAGACGAGCTGAGAAGAAGCTGGATAAAGTTTGTACTAGAAGGATGGGCCGTATTTTCATGGGCTATTCATTTTATTGGAGGTTTGTTAGTTTTTGTAATTGGGTTTGAAAGTATTATTGTTGAGTTTGTTAGCAGTATTTTGAAGATATGTAAATCAGGGCTGTAATTTTGTTTTATTTGGATGAAATGCATACATGTTTAGTAAACGAGCCAATAAAGCCCGCTCGAAATATTTTTCAAAAAAAGTTTGGAAATAGAGGGTCCGATTATATTATATCCCTTACGTTTTAGGTTCATGAGCGAGTGTGGGAGGGATACTTTTCCAATCCTTTCAATTTGCTTTTTATGATAAAATCTGCACAAAAGAAAAAAAAAAACTTTGCATTATGCCTTCATTGGAAAAAAAAAAGAACCTCATGTTATAGTTTAACATCTTCTTAAACCTTTTTCTAATAACTCATTCGTGTTTGATAATTCATAAATTTTACATTCATAAATTATATATTGATCAATGATCTGTTTTTAAATACATTAATGGAAAAAATGAGCAGTACACACATTTGTGAAATTTATTAAGAAAAAATAAGTTTCGAAAATATTTGCAACTCTCACGCTTTCGGACTCTCAGAATTCGAATATTGCATAACTTTCGGATTTGAGAGTCCGAAAGTTTTATCTCAATTACCAACAGCGCTATCGTAATTAAAATAAAAAACGGGACTCTGAGAGTCCGGAAATTGAATGCAATTAAAATAAATGCTTTTGAGAACCTAGTTTAATTGACATGCAAATTTTTTGGACCCTAGCTTAATTGGCACGAATATAAATATTTTTATTTAAGAACTTGTTTATGTTAGACAAAAAAAAACTGAAAGATTGACGTTCGTTTGAAATCGGCTCGAAAATAATTCTTAAAAAACTTGTTTGAAAATTGGCTCGAACGAACTCGAGCCAAGCCGAGCCAACTCGAGCAAAAGTCGAGCTCGCTCGAGTTAGGTCAAATTTAAGCAATTTTATATATGGATGCAAAATAGCACTGATTTTTTTCGAGTCGAGCCAGCTCGAGCTCGAAAGCCTATTTCGAGCCGAGCCAGGGTCGAGCGGGGCTCGCGCTGTGTTATGTTCATTCGAACTCGACTCGTTGCTAGTTACATATACAATTTAGCTATTGACAAAACATTTTAAAATTTTCAACGGTCGATAATATTTACGACATGATTCATCGTAAAACCAAATTTTAAAATTCAATTTTTTTTGCATGGCATTTTATTTAAATTAATAGGTATAGGATAAAGTTTTACCCTGTTTTGAGTTTTTCTTCATGAAAATCCAAAAAATTATCGAAATAGACAGTTATTAAAATATATTATCGTTTTGTTCGCTAGACAAATAAAAATGATACAAAATTTATTCTAAATGATATTGATCATATTTATACAGTTGAAATTTGATTTTGATATTTAGATTTTGAGAAATAATCGTTGTTAGCCGCGTTGGCCACACAAGAGTATATTTTAAGTCAAAATATATATTTAAACATTATTAATAAAGTAAAAAATGTATAAAATAATAATTGATAATGTATTAAATATAATATCATCCACAATATATTATTACTTAACTGAAAAATGTATAAATATATTTATTTTACATAATCATAATCATAATCATAATAATATATTTTAATGTATGAACTTTTGCAACGACCAAACTTTGGATTTGAAATGAAACATGAAATCATTGCATTCCAAACAAGCTAGGTCCAAAATCACGTGTTGCAATTGCATTTAATTTCGGGACTCTGAGAGTTCAATTTCTCAGTTTAATTAAGTTTGAGTACATAAGTGTTTGGTTATGGGTGCTAATTAAGATAAAAAAAAATTGGATTCCGAGAGTCCGAAATTTATACCATTTTTAGGACAGTCCGAAAGTGTAAGAGTTGCAAATATTTTTGAAACTTGTTTTTTTTTTTAATAAACTTCACAAACGTGCATACTGTTCATTTTTTTCCTAAATTAATTTTGGATTTTGTCACAAAATGTGTCCCCAAATTCATAATTTTGTTAATTTTGCAGTGGTTTATGTTCATCTTCACATTTATTAAGCCGACCTCATGCTTCTTTCAAATAACATAAGTGGAAAAAAATCAAGAGAAAAGAGAAGTTATTGCAAACTCAATTCTAATAAATAATCCCTACCAGGTTCCAAATTGAACAACTAAATTAACAAGAAGGTTTGTAACCAGACCAGAAAATCGCACTCTCGATCTCCTCGTGCAGAATAAAATTGAAATCTCTCATCGATCACGTCCTTTTTCTTTGATTCTTTCTTTTTCGCGATATTTCGTATCTTTTTACACCCTTTATTATTTCATGTTGCAAAGTCTTGTCATAAGAGCTTCTTCTTCACTATATATTGTATGCTCCATAACTCCTACCCCCATTCAAGCAAACTAAATATATCTGATGAAGCCTTATCACCTCTTTTCTCGTCGACATTGCTGGGTTTAGCCTCCATATATTCCTTGGTGAAGATGAGGTTCATTGGATCATCCTCTAACTCTTGCAAATCGCCGAAAAAATCATCGGGTTGACCAGACCCGGACTCGGGTATCATTGGCTTATACTGATCCATTAACAACTCTTGATCAAACTCATTGTCTTGCAATTGATCGATGATGCACTTGTCACCGTTACCCATCTCTTCATGATCCTCTTTCACTATGTAATTAGTAGTGGTAGTTGTGCTTGTTTTGGTTGCTATGATCTCCTTATTTGGCTCTTGTTTCGGAACTCGTTGATTGTTAGGTTCCTCTAGCTGGACATTTCGGTTTTGAGAACTTTTGGTCGAACTCGAACAATTATTTTTTGCGTGTTGAGATCTTGTGGATCCCGCGAGAGCATTGCGTTGGGTAGGCCATGGGTGATTGTGTTCGGATGTGTAGGTGATCACGAGCATGTTTGGATCGGTTCTGCTTCGCTCAACTTGCTTTCTTGCAGAACAACCCTTTGAACTACTGCATCTGTAATATCCCCTGTGTTGGTTTCTCAAATTTTTAGTCATGTATGATTTGAAAGGTTTATTCATACTAAGAGATAAGACAAAATTGTTGAAAAATATTATTCAATAATGGTTGCATATATGATGTATTAGGGTTTGATAGAGAAAAAAGGGATTATAATTCTAGTTGTAGTTCATTATTAAGAATAGTGAGATCTTAAGTTAAGTAACTAGTCTTATTAAATCTATTACTTTGACTTCAAGCAATATGGTTGTTCATGTGCTTACTGGCTAATTAGAAGATACTAAAAGCTAAATACATTATTATATGCTCCATAATTTCGGATGGAAGAATCTATGGATGTGTTGGCACATGTTGTAGAGAGAGGAGAGAGAGAGGATGTACCTAGGGTAAGGAGAGCCCTTGATTGGTTTCTGGCCATATTTCCTCCAAGCCCAGAGATCAGAAGGAACAACCTCTCCAGTTGGTCTCCCTCCAGTCGGCACGGCCGGTGCCGGTATACATATCACCTTCTTGGCCTGATTTTTTCTGTTCATCCACAAGAATGGAGAAAACAAAACCGCCAATTAAGAAAACAATGAATCAAAAATTATATACAATCATGAACTAAGCTCTATTTCTAAGGTGCATTTCAAACAAAAAGTTACTTGAACTGATTTTTTCCTTTTTATATATTTTTATTGCACCTATTTTTTGTGGTCTTTGTCAACTCAAGCAAAGTGAAATGCTTGATCTCATCATTCCCTAGATTACACACTTTTTAACTAGAGTGACTTGTGCCTAAAATTTAGGACTCCAATTGGGCTCTTACTTCAATTCTTATTTTTTGATGAAAAGAAATAACTAACTAATTCTTAACCATAATGCATCATAGACCAGCATATACATTAAGGACAAAGAATTTGAAGAAAAAAAGAATCATTGATCGACACAAATAACTACTTTAATAGCAACATATATGAAGCCGGCCCTATTAATTTTAGTTTATAACTTGAAATATTTAAAGAAAAACACAATAATGATGTAACAAAAATCCTAACCTTCTCTTCATGCCAGTAGTTCTCGGAGACGAGATCTGCAGGCTGCCTCTACCTCCATCCATGGCCATCATCGGATACGGACAAATGGCTCTCGGAGAAAGAGGCGATGGTTTCGCACCACCTGAAGGTACGGGCATTTGAACCATTCCAGTGCGGGGTAACATGCTACATGGCTTGTTGTTTCTCATATCCTGATCATCGTAAGTCGAAACAAATTTTTGATCCATATTAAGCCCCATACTTCCTCCTTCGGCCGAAGGAGAGAGAATATTGAAAAAGTCATTCAAAATTGGATCTTGGAAATTAGGGAAGGGGTTTCCGAAATCGGAGGATGAAGAGGGAGCGAAGGTCGTTGCATCGGAAGGTAGCGGCAAATCTGAAGATGATGTGCCTGTTGGGTTGCCTCCGCCACCTATTATGTCGGTAAGATCCCCTTGATCTTTCTCCATTTTTTCTAAGAAGAAATCACACATGAATTAATGGTCTGTGTACTCCTCGTAGAAACTGGATTATATCTAGTGCTTGTTAGAGAGGGTAATTAATTGATTAAGCAAGATCTAATTTTTGGTTTCTCTTGCACCAGAGAGGAAGAGAGAAATTTTTATATATTATGGCTTGTTTTTTCTTTTGAGAGAGAAAAGAGATTATGAACGGAGATAGTTTCTTGAGAGAGAGAGAGTGACTTTGTTATGGAAGATAACTTGAGCATATACTCATCAGAAAGATAATAGTTTAAAAATTAATATCTTAATTTGATGACGTAAATATTTTAATTTATGATTTAACATCATAATTTATATTCGATTATAAATTAAAATAATTAAATTATAAATTAATATATTCAATCATATATTTATATATTAATTCTTATGATGCTAAGTCATATCACGTCATTAAAATTTTTGGGGGAAATTTTAGAAGAAGTACATCACTCTCAAAGAAAAATGACAATTCGGAAGGCACGGAGAAGGAAATAATATATATATATTTGAGGGTGAGACTTCGATTATTTTAATAAAAATGATTTGGACATTACTAAAACATCATCCGAAACATTCACAAAGAGCATTCTCAATATATTAACTAAGTTATCGTTTTTGCAAACATAAGGACTAAAGTATAATTAATATAGAAAAAAGAATATTATTATCGTATACAATATGGTTACCATGAAGTGCATGTATGATGTTACATATCTTGTACATATATATATATAGATTATTTCGTTTTGAATAATGTTCAGTAGATTAGTTGTAACCAGCTATAAAAAGGATAACATATTTTTTTGATGTATCCGCAAAACCGTCAAAATCAAATGACATTTGAAATTGTATCCTACCAAGAAACCGTTTAATTATTTTCACAACATGGTACATTTGTTCAACATTTGATGTCACTATATTACTGCATATATGTCTTTTCAGGACGAATTGCAGAGCTTAATTTCGAATCTTGTTGTCATATTAGGTATTTTGGTAGAGAGAGAGGGAAGTTATTAATTTTAAAAATAACGCTGATGTTGAGTTTACATAAACAGATATAAAATCTCATCAAACCAAATTATATCACATTAAAAAAATACAATATCATCAAAAAATTATGTTTATATCATATTGTGAAAAAAATGTTGGGTATAATTTACTTTTAATTTATAATGAATTGATTCAATTAACTTAAACTTTCTATTTTTCATTAATCTTTCCTCAAGACAAGAGTATGCATAATCCAAATATAGTTTTACCCGTTAAATTAACCCAAATATTTTATTTCAAATCAAAACTTCTCGAATTATATGAATACATTAATCTAACTCAAATATTTGATTATTGAACTTAGATGAAATAGCAATAATTTTGTTGCTTCGTACAGTACATAATTCAAGTCAAATTCACTTTTCCTTTGAACAATTTTGTTGTAACACATCACAATCATTTCAATGGCTAGAATATGATAAATTGCTAGATTATGATAGAGAAAATATACTTGGCGCCACAAACTCATCTCAATATTTTTGATGAAGTGGCAAAATGGATTGATTAATATTTTTAATTGACTCAATTAAATGTTAATTGACACGTTTAATTAGCAAGTCAATAATTTATAATATGTTAATATTAGTAAATGTTAATTGACGTGTCAATTCAATTAATAATACTAATCAATCTATTTAATCCTCTCTTGTCACGTCATCAATACAAAATTTCGTGTTTCGGGAGCTCGGTATATATAACCCCATTATGACATGTGATAAATTTTAAAATTTTCATTAGCTATTGATTTTTTATGAAATAATTTTTTGCATAGACATTTATGTATCTATTATTATAATCAACTTTAGTCATTTTTAGAATTTGAATCCACATCATCTCAAATTAATGATTCAAATTTTAGTAACATTCACTAAATTCATGTTGGACTAATTCTATTGAATTGTTTCACATTAAAGTTTCATGATCAAATATGACAAATGAAGACTTCATACATCAAGTACTAATAAACTAATATAAATCTTCTAAAATATATAAAATAAATTAATAGTATTGTTAAAATTATACTTTTAAAAAAAGATCATTAATTAAATTCACATAATTTTTTTTTCTCTATTTTAACATTCATATTAGCATAATTTATTTATTTATTAGCTTGGGTTTGTTAAAATAATTATGTAAGGAATGAAAAAAAATACATTTTTAATAATTAGCTTTGAAGTATTATTACCAGTATTTTAATTGTAATACTATATTTTTAAGAGTATTACATGACTCTAAGGGTTATAGTTGTGTTTTTGTTAAATTCGTTTATATTAAAATTTTCAAAATGTCACAAAAATGAAAGGGAAAAAATATAAGAATACAATGACTTTTGAAATTTATAAAACATATATCACACAATATTGTTAATTTTAATTATAAATTTAAAAATTGATCATATGATAATAAAAAATTTCTGTTTAGATTTTTTTTTTCTTAGTTGGATTTTTTTGTAACAAATTATAATTGTTTTTGCTATTATAAATGTGATATCATGTATAATTTTAATTCTCTTTATATAAACTATATGTTTTATTGTTTACGTAATCAATTGTTTGAAGTGCGTAAACATGTAGTTTGATTCAATCTTTCTATATTTACAATATTGTCTGCACTATATTGTGAATATCAATATATAACTTCTTTTGTTATGTTTTTTATAATAATAGTGTGTTATACATTATATATTATTATATAGTGGTATTAATATATATTATTATCTGGTAAAAAATTGAGTTATTTTCTAACATAAAAGTAAAATAATTATGATATTGCCTGGACTATATCGTTAATAACAATATATAATATTTTTTGTTATATTTTTATCGTAATATTGTGTTATATGAATATCTCATATATTATTATATAGTAATACTACTACACATTATTATCTGGTAAAAACAAAATAAATAATTTGCTAAAATATATCGAATGCCTACATATATGTACTATTTTTTGAAGATTTTGGAGAGACTAAGTCGTCTAGCTCCTAGTTCCTTTATAGATATGATTAGCCAATCATGTAACGAGTCACAATAATGAACTAATAAATAAAGATTTAGTATTGCATTTTTTTGTATGGCCATTCGTGTAACGAGTCACAAATAATGGATAAATAAAATGAATATACTCATAAATTTTCAAATGAACCATAAGGTGACACATGTTATTTTTTATTTTATGTTCTATCATTTTCGTAACCAATCGTGTAACGAATCACAATATTGGGCAAGATTTAGTATTGCCTGACTTTTGTGGACAATCTGTAACGACTCACAATAATAGACAAATAATCAAATGTACTAAAAATATCTAAATAAATTCATATCAATACTTATTTTATTATACGAATAAATCCATAGTATATTTTAATATAAAATTAATATCTTAGAAATAAATAGTAATACTTATTTTAATATATAAATAAATACATAGTAGTATAATGATTAAGCAATTTTAGAAAGGTATTTATACTCCCACGAAAGAGGAACTGCAAATTAAATATATTTCTATTTTGTTGCTATAAAAATTTAAATAATATTTTTTATTTTCATATATAAATACATCTGTAGTATATTTTAGTATAATATTAATATATATGAATTAGTAATCATAGTTATTTTATTATATAAATAAATTCATAGTGTAATCTGTACGCAATTTTAGAAACGTATTTATACTCCTCTGAAAGGAAAAATAAAAAAAAACATATATTTCTATTTGGTTGCAAAAAAAATTCAAATAATATATATTTCAAAATATTTACACGCACATGAATAAGTTAGTTTTACCGGAAAAAAAAAAATTCTTATCTTTGAAAGTATAATGCATATAATATTGTTGAGTAAAATAGAATAATAATAACACATATATAGTGTAATGAATCATATATACATTTATAAAATTTAGAATGAAATATGAACAAATAATTTCTTTATAATCACACAATTCACAACTATCAAAGTAAAATGCATCTCCTATAAAAATTAAAATACATGGCATGATCATTTTATAATTTCATAACAAAAATGAAACATAACATTTTTTATAATTTTTTAATATACAACCTATAAAAAAATAATAATTTCGCATCATAAATTCTCTATTTTATGTTTCTGAAAATAAGCGAGGGTACCTTCTTAGAGGTGGCAATCGGGTAGGTCGGTCGGGTTCGGGTCGGGTCGTTTCGGGTTGCGGGTCGTGAAGGGAATTCACCCGACCCCGGGCCCGTGCAGCGGATATGAAGGCCCGGTCCGGTTCCCTAAAATCCAAGATCACGCCATGATTTCGAGGGTACGATGCAATAGAAGGATAGATTCATACCAGTGCAAAATTGATTGCACTCGAAGGGTTGATCGCTATTCCTTTTTTCTCCTGTGTCACGTTGGTGACTAGCCCGTGCGTCCCATACCACACGTCTCCCACCGTCTTGACACGCCTCCGGTTGTCTTTTGTGCGTCCCACGTCCACACGCTTCCACAGCCTTTCACCCTGCTCGTTGACATTCCTTGTTCCTCCGGTTCGATCACAATCGGAGAGCCACATATGTCGCTCCTCTACTCGTATCCACCGTGAGTCGTAAGACCTCAGTCACGGGTACAACTGCCTAGACGAAGCACCGGCGAACTTGCTCGATCGTATTGATTCTCTAAACCGACAAAAAATGTTTTTCTCGTTTCTCTCTTTTCGCATCATTTCACTCTCTGAAAGATGACTCTCTATTTCTGGATTAATTCCCTGGATAGAATGAATTGGACTGAATGATTGAGAGAGAAATATCCTATTTATATCACATAGGATTAGGATGGGCCAAAAGGCATGTATATCCAATATACACCCTTTCACACAGAAAACTGCATGAACCTGTTCAGTATTCTGTCCATACGAAATTAGTACATTCTTCTGACAGACAATTAACCTACACGAAAGTTGTATATAGTCTTATTATCTACCCAAGCCAATTTGGCCTGGCCCAATTAGAGTTTGTATGCAAAAGTTATGACAGTTTTACTAACTATATGTCATATTGTTGCACCATTTCGGTATTTCATTGAAACGACACTGATACTTCGTTCATATGAAATATATTTCTACATGAAGGTTATAGATAATCTTATTATCTATCTAACCCAATTTGAACCATTCAAATTGGATTTTCTTACTGAAAGTTATGACCACGAATGTATGTTACATTCGTTTATCCTTGTGTACACTTTTACGGTTGATCCGAAACAGTATTTCTTTCAGCCTCCCACTCAATTTCAGATCTACCTAAAAGGTACTCATGCATATCCAATATGTACGATTTTAGAGAATATAGCTCGCGTATCAAAATACCAAGCTATGCACATCTTATGTGCCAATTTTATAATCAAGCCCGACTTAGTACGACTCGTTGTGTGACCATGTAGGTTCGTTTAACGAAAGCAGTAGGCTGTTTCCAAAGCCCTACAAGCCCATGATCGGGATCTAGTCACTCCATCATGGCTACCCATGTTAAAACGAAAAATGATTGTGATCATTGTGCCTATCCCGAATAGCGGTTATTTGTTCTCTTGTTAGCGATATCCGTTAATCAAAAGGCATGGTGGTAGTCATCCTTATATTTTGATTAACTATACTTATTCCTCGATTCCGAACTGAGTTAACAATTTCAATCAATATTAACCATTAATATCATTGATTACGGCCGTAGTTTTCGTTAATCAATTCATCGAGTGGCCTAAGAGATATCTCTTCCTTTCGGAATAAACAATTCCTATCTTGGATACTCACATTGAATTCCGTGTTTCGAACAATACCCAATGATGACCATTTTGACTCCCAGTTATGGTGAGCGTAAGGTCATATCAAAGCATTGTGTTACGCACGTAACGCAATCAATGGTCCCCTCAAGTGTGAAGAACCTAATACTCTACTCGTCGCGAATCCATCCATAATGACTAAACCATGTCATGGTCTCACGGCTTCGGTCATATCCAATATATGTCACCTAGCATATATATACGTTCCCGATTCGACAAATACCTTTGTCCTATGATTAGCAAAAACATAATCATCTCCTCGGCTAACGTACTAGTGTACATGTTCAGTCTATTATCTGATAATGTAAATGCTTCACTCTTAAGCAAACTGAATCATGACTAGGGATGTTTAGAAATGAAACTTTAAGTGTGACGGTTTTGCTGCACATAATCACGTATTATGCCGACGTCCACACAAGTTCAAATCAGGGTTCATGTAATCAAATTACACAACCCGCACACAATTTTCATATAAGGTGAATGCATATTAATTTAAGTAAACAAAATTTTTAAAGGGATGCATTCATATGGATTAAGTATTTGGGTGATACAACGTTTACCTATGGGTATCTCCATACCCACAACCTGCGATGACTATCGTATTAGATAACTACACTCTACTCTCTTCTTCCTCCTCTAGGTATCTCCATACCCATAGTCATCGCATGACAGCCATGCGCGACTAGAGAGAGCGGTTTTGTAAACGGGCCCGCACATTGCTGCTAGTGTTAATCTTCATCAGGTTTGGAACATTTCCAATACCTACGTTCACATCTTTTCTCAAAATTTCATGGATCAAATGAAATTTTTCTGAGTATTGGCTAGAAGTGGTTGTGACCTCGGCATTTTTGGCTCGTACTATTGCGTTTCACGCAATACACAACCATAAATCCGATAACTTGGGACTACTCGAGTTTGGTCATGTATCCTTGATCCACACCTCTTCCTTTTGCGATTAATAAATGCAATATACTCGCCTCCGTAATAGAATCATAAACTACTGGTCGTGTGGAACCTTTCCACATAACCATGTTTTCATTTAAGCAAAACATGTACACACTTTGTGATCAAAAGTCGTGCTACATATTCGGACGTGCTAAATATTTGGAAACTGTTGTTGTTATAACTCTTTATAACCAACACGTCCTCCACACCATTATAGATAAAACAAAATCCTAATTTCTTTCGCAAAGTATTCAAGGATAAACTTCACCACTATCAATACAAATCACAATTGGTTTAAATATACATAACTGTTGAAAATTCACCCGTCCCCGGGCCCGCGCAGCGGATATGAAGGTCCGGTCCGGTTCCCAAAATCCAAGATCACGCCATGACTTCGAGGGTACGATGCAATAGAAGGATAGACGATTACCAGCGTGAAATTGATCACGCACGACGGGTTGATCGTTCGCATCCTTTTCTTCCCCGGTGTCACGTTGGTGACTAGCCCGTGCGTCCCATACCACACGTCTCCCACCGTCTTGACACGCCTCCGGTTGTCTTTCGTGCGTCTCACGTCCACACTCTTCCACAGCCAACAGTTTTGCTCCTTCGGTTTGATCACAATCGGAGAGCCACAAGTGTTGCTCCTCTACTTGTATCCACCGTGAGTCGGAGTTCGTCGGTTGCGGATGCAACTGCCTAGACGCTGCACCGGCGAACTTGCTTGATTAGATCGATTCTCTACACCGAGAAAAACTCTTTTTCTCGGTTTTCTCGCTTCGCACTCTTTTGCTCTCTAGAAAGATGTCTCTCTATATTTCTGGAATATTCTGAATAATATCATAGATTGGTCTGAATGATCTGGTCTTAAGAGAGAGATATAAACATCCTATTTATATCACATAGGATAATGATGGGCCAAAAGGTATGTATATCTCATATACACATTTTCAGACAGAAAATTGCAGACACCCTTTCAGTATTCTGTTTAAACGAAAATATTAAATCGTCCCAACCGACTTTGAACATGCACGAAAGTTGTCGATAATCTTATTATCTTTCCAACCCAATTTGGCCTGGCCCAATTGGAGTTCGGATACGAAAGTTACGGACGTTTTACATACTGTATGTCAAACGGTCGCACCCTTTTGGTATTCTATTAAAACGACACTGATACGTCGTTCAAATGAAAAATATTTCTACATGGACGTTCTAGATAATATCATTATCGATCTAACCCAATTTGAACCATTCAAATCGGATTTTCATACTGAAAGTTATGCCAGTTTTACTAAAACGGCTTAAACTGAATTTTCTGATTTTCTTAATAAAAACCGTTTCTTATCAATTTAACCATGTATATCCAATATACATATGTACATCTAATATACACATTATTTATGCCCACGAACGCGTACGTTCGTTTATCCTTGTGTACACTATTACGGTTGATCCGAAACTGTATTTCCTTCAGTCTCCCACTCAATTTCAGATCTACCTAAAATGTACTTATGCATATCCAATATGCACAATTTTAGAGAATATAGCTCGCGTATCAAATACCAAGCTATGCACATCTTATGTGCCAATTTTATAATCAAGCCCGACTTAGTACGACTCGTTGTGTGACCATGTAGGTTCGGTTAACGATGGCAGTAGACTGTTTCCAAAGCACTACAAGCCCGTGAGCGGGATCTAGTCACTCCATCTTGGCTACCCATGTTAACACGAAGAATAATTGTGATCATTGTGCCTATCTCGAATAGCGGTTATTAGTTCTCTTGTTAGCGATATCCGTTAATCAAAAGGCATGGTGGTAGTCATCCTTATATTTTGATTAACTATACTTATTCCTCGTTTCCGAACTGATTTAACAATTTCAATCGATATTAACCGTTAATATCATTGACTACGGCCGTAGTTTTCGTTAATCAATTCATCGAGTGGCCAAAGAGATATCTCTTCCTTTCGGAATAAACAATTCCTATCTTGGAGACTCACATTGAATTCCGTGTTTCGGACAATACCCAATGATGACCGTTTGTTATGGTGAGCATAAGGTCATATCAAAGCATTGTGTTACGCACGTAACGCAATCAATGGTCCCCTCAAGTATGAAGAACCTAATACCCTACTCGTCGCAAGTCCATCTATAATGACTAAACCATGTCATGGTCTCGCGGGTTCGGTCATATCCAATATATGTCATCTAGCATATATCTACGTTCCCGATTCGACAAACACCTTTGTCCTATGATTAGCAAAACATAATCATCTCCTCGGCTAACGTACTAGTGTACATGTTTAGTCTATTATCTGATAATGTAAATGCTTCACTCTTAAGCAAACTGAATCATGACTAGGGATGTTTAGAAATGAAACTTTAAGTGTGACGGTTTCGCTGCACATAATCCTCAATTATGTCGACGTCCACACAAGTTCAAATCAGGGTTCATGTAATCAAATTACACAACCCGCACACAGTTTTCATATAAGGAAAATGCATATTAATTTAAGTAAACAAAATTTTTAAAGGGATGCATTCATATGGACTAAGTATTTGGGTGATACAACGTTTACCTATGGGTATCTCCATACCCATAACCTGCGAGGACTATCGTATTAGATAAATACACTCTACTCTCTTCTTCCTCCTCTAGGTATCTCCATACCCATAGTCATCGCATGATAGTCATGCGCGACTAGAGAGAGCGGTTTTGTAAACGGTTCCGCACGTTGCCGCTAGTGTTAATCTTCTTAAGGTTTGGAACATTTCCAATACCTACGATCATATCATTTCACAAAATTTCATGGATCAATGAAATTTTATGAGTATTGGCTAGAAGTGGTTGTGACCTCAGCATTTTTGCTTGTACTATTGCGTATCACGCAATACACAACCCTAAATCCGATAACTCGTGACTACTCGAGTTTGGTCATGTATCCTTGATCCATACCGCTTCCTTCTGTGATTCATAACCACAATATACTCGCCTCCGTAAATAGAATCATTAATTATTGGTCATGTGGAACCTTTCCACATAACCATGTTTTCGTTTAAGCAAATCATGTACACACTTTGTGATCGAAAGTCGTGCTACATATTTGGACGTGCCATATTTGGAAACTGTTGTTGTTATAACTCTTTATAACCAACACGTCCTCTACACCATTATAGATAAAATAAAATCCTGAATTCTTTCGCAAAGTATTCAAGGATAATCTTCACCTTTATCAATACAAATCCCGATGGGTTTAAATATACATAACCATTATGTATATATATGTATAACCATTATACATTCACAAGAGTTAGTCTCATGTAATCTCATTACATTCAAACTCGTGTGATTGCCTTGGATTTTATTGACGGTAAATTAGACACACTATGTGTACGACGTATAGCCACATACATATCATGACAGATATAATAGATCCTCACATCAAATGTAAAGCATCATATTATTATTTTCTGCCCTACTTGATGTCTCACATCGACCCGTAGAAAATTTCTGTCATTCGACAAATCGATTTAACTCCGCCAAGGAGTTATATGTTGAAAACTATTTTTCACAATATGTCGATGGACGTGCTATAATATAGAACGAGGAACTTCTTAGATCTATCATATAGATCTTCACGCTTAATTCATAAGCAGTCTCGCCTATATTTTGTGTCGTTACAAGAAATATAACGCGGCTCCCACTAACCTTCATGTGTACACAAAGTTTTCATTCATTTCGACAATGTTATAACAGTTTATAACTTCATCAAAACGAATATTCCAATTCTGAGAAGCTTTTTCTAATCCATCATATGGATCGTTAAAGCGTGCATATCCTTTCCCCGATTCTTATGAATCGACAAAACCGTAAGGTTGTGTCAAGTACACATCCTTTTATAAAATTTGTGTTAAGAAATTCGGTTTTGACATCCATTTTTCCACATCATATAGTCATAATATGCGACCATGACAAACAGAATTTTGAGAATGTGAAAGCTTGGCAACATGCGAAAACGTTTCTTCATAGTCCAACTATGAATTACTTGACACTCTTCACTGTAAGCCTCGCTTTGTTATATGCGTATTCCTATCCGTGTTGGTTCTCATCTTGAAAACTCATTGATATTTCACGGGTCTAACCCTGAAAGTAATGAAATCAAGTTCTAAACTTGATAATCTACACGGATCGAATCTCAGATTTCATGGCATCTTGTCATATGGAATCGTCATTTTCATAGCATCCTTGTAGGATATTGAATCATCATATGATTTCGATATATCATCATTATCCACGATAAATCCGTATTTATGATATAGTCTGCTGGATCTATGAAAAATTCATTTGTGTGTTCGACTCGTATTCATCAACTCTTGATAAAATCGTGTCAACTTTCATCGGTACAATATTCATTTTCCAGATCTCGAACTCTTTCGAGATTTATTCTACTCCCACTAGCCCGCGTAGAGATAAATGGCATCAAGTTCCAAACTTGTGCGCATTATGTCCTCCTCCAAGAAGGCATCTCTTCGAGCCACGAAAATCTCATTTTCGTTGGGACGTTAGAACTAATACCCTTTAGTTTCCTTAAGGATATATGATAAACGAACAATTTTCAGAATTGGGATTGAGTTTAATCGAAACAAATTTCGAAATATACTCACATCCTCAAATCTCTACAAATGACAACTTCGGAACCATTCCGATCCATATCTCATATGGCGTCTTTTGTACCAATTAAAAGGTTTATGGTCCATATCTTACATGCACCATTCATTAGTGCCGCCGTCTCAAGGGCGTATCCCCAAAACATTTTTGGGAGATCCGTTTGAATTTTCATTTATCGAACCATGTCCAACATGTGTTCATTTCTTCTTTTCGAATACATCTTAATGTTCCGAATGAAGGTAATCGTGAAACGATTCCACAATCATTAATGATCATCAATACGTATAACTCAAATATCGTCTCCTCGATCCTATCGAAGCGTGTAGCTCAAATACTTGCCTTCTCGATCCTATCGAAAAGCTTTTATTTTCTTGCCTAGTTGATTTTGTATTTCGTTTTTGAAACTCTTTGAACATTTCAAAAGTCTCTGTTTCGGCATGCATTAAATAGATATTACCGTATCTATTTTAATCGTCCATAAACGTAACAAAATACTGATAGCCTCCTCTTGCCTCGGAACTTATCGGAACATTTATATTTAAATGTAATTTCCAATAATTCGTTGGATCTTTCTCCAACCTTTGGAGAATGATGCACTTTGTCGTCTTTGCCTAATAAATAAGTATCGCGTTTAACCAATTGAATCTAATTCAATTGATTCTAGTAATCCATCATATGGAATCTAGATACGCGTATCTCATTTATATGGCCATGACGACAACGCCAAAAGAAGCAATCAACTTCTAGGTTTAATCCTCCTCGGATTTCACCGTTTTTGAGTCATTATTTTGGACAACTCCTTGTCCGAACTTTCTGTTTGGAAAAACATTTTTTCCCAAAATACCCTTAGACATTTATTTCTTCCGATCCCGTCTTTGAATTACAAGGACATCCACGCATCTCTATGCTTTGGATTCCTTGGACACTCCAAGCATCTCCTATTCAAATTTACATCGCATCTAATGCAATTCCAGGATCGACTTATCTATCGAATGCATATGATATTCGGTCACGAAGATCAAATCTCGTACCATCAACACACGAGTGTTAATTAAAGATCCTTAAGGCGTCTCAAAATTAACCTACTCGTTGAGCCGCATTGAACCATTCAATGCGCTCTACCTCTTGAAACTATTTCATGAGCGTTGTGTTTTACTTTCGTATACACCCAAATTCTCAAAACAATTTTGAGAAATTTGCGTCTATACATGCCACCACAAGGCACGTAATCTCGTTCGATTTCTTCTTAAAGTTTATCGAACCCGGCTTTCTCTAAAGCCAAAGCCTCGAGCCCTGAATCTACCATTTCCGTGTCCAACACGTTCCTTTAAGTCTAAGAACTATTCTTTAACTATCAAGGTTAATCATGGTAATTCCGGCCCAAAAGCCATCTATCATATCGATCTCATCGATATATTTGGTGTTGCTTGAAAACATAATTCTAAACGGATGATAAAGATTAAACTCCTAACCGTGCGTACTTAATCTATATGCTTATATGATGATTATATGAATAGTATTATTTTATCGAATCGATAACCCTCATACCGATACGGGACTACAAGTCCATAACACCCGAGATCCATATTTCGTAATCCTCCCACAAGTGACGAAGGCCTATCGAGTGGGATCTCGCTTATTTAGGTAGGATATAATCCAATCGCATCATATGCGACTCTCGAACCTTTATAGAATGTTGGTGATGTATCGTATCATATACAATCCCATTTCCATGTGTGCATTCTAACTATGCCCCGAACTCCAATCGGATTGGCTTGGACGGTTAAGTCATAACCATATCAAACGTATCGTCAACTGGACTACTCACGTGCATGACGAAGGCCTAACAACACGTGAGTCCCCATTTAACGCTTGCCACCCATTGATACCAACAACATGTGTGCATGACGAAGGCCTAACAACACACATATTGTGATACCAATTTCGATGATTGTTGACATGGAAGGCATTTCTATTACTTAAATATTATGAGGGATCATGACTTTCATGTTTCATTAATTCGTGACATAATCATATTATATCACTATCACAAGATTTTCATAAATGCATATGTACTAATTAGAAAGACTAATTATTCTAAATAATTACTTGTTTATATGCTAGTATGATTGATGCCGATCATATCGATATAAATAAAACTCAAAATTTCGAGTTTCGTAGCCAAAGTTATCGCGAAAACAAAATCAGCATCGAGAGGGGGGGTCCCTGCCCCATCCGAGGCCCGTGGGGCGCAAGAAAACCTCGCCCGGGCCGCGTCCGGGGCGCCAAAAACTGTCCCCGGGGCGGCAGAAACTCTGATTTTCTGCAGATTTCGCCGTTTCTTCCGTTTTCGCTCGTTTCCAAAACGATAAATCATGAAACCTTTTCACGATCATTCCTAGATACTCTCAATCAACTTTTGATTGATCTCTAGTGAATTCCACTTGTGATTTTAACGAAATTGACCCGTGCGTATATCAAATATACGACTATGATTCGACCCTCGAATCGATGGCGATCGTTCTGATACCACTGTTGGGAATTCACCCGTCCCCGTTGCGTCACGTTGGTGACTAGCCCGTGCGTCCCATACCACACGTCTCCCACCGTCTTGACACGCCTCCGGTTGTCTTTCGTGCGTCCCACGTTCACACGCTTCCACAGCCTTTCACCGCTCGTTGACGTTCCTTGTTCCTCCGGTTCGATCACAATTGGAGAGCCACATATGTCGCTCCTCTACTCGTATCCACCGTGAGTCGTAAGACCTCGATCGTGGGTACAACTGCCTAGACGAAGCACCGGCGAACTTGCTCGATCGTATTGATTCTCTAAACTGAGAAAAACTGTTTTTCTCGTTTCTCTCTTTTCGCATCCTTTCACTCTCTGAAAAATGACTCTCTATTTATGGATTAATTTCCTGGATAGAATGAATTGGACTGAATGATTGAGAGAGAAATATCCTATTTATATCACATAGGATTAGGATGGGCCAAAAGGCATATATATCCAATATACACCATTTCACACAGAAAACTACATGAACTGTTCAGTATTATGTCCATACGAAATTGGTAAATTCTTCTGACAGAAAATTAACCTACACGAAATTTGTAGATAATCTTATTATCTACCCAACCCAATTTGGCCTGGCCCAATTGGAGTTCGTATGCAAAAGTTATGATAGTTTTACTAACTGTATGTCACACTGTTGCACCATTTCGGTATTTCATTGAAACGACACTGATACTTCGTTCATATGAAATATATTTCTACATGAAAGTTATAGATAATCTTATTATCTATCTAATCCAATTTGAACCATTCAAATTGGATTTTCTTACTGAAAGTTATGACCACGAATGTACGTTACATTCGTTTATCCTTGTGTACACTTTTACGGTTGATCCGAAACTGTATTTCTTTCAGGTCGTTCGGGTCATCGGGTCGTTCGGGTCGCGGTTCGTTCAGGTTCGGGTCGTTCGGTTTTCGGTTGTTTGGTTTCGGTTCGTTTCGATTTTCGGATCATTCGGTTTCGGATCGTTTCGGTTTTGGGTCATTCGGTTCCGGGTCGTTTCGGTTCGAGTCATTCGGGTCTTAGTTATTTTAATTTTCGGATCATTTGGATTTCGCAAAATTTGATTTTGAATCATTCGATTTTTCGAAAATTTAGTTTTCGGATAATTCGGGATCTATTTTATTGAATCCAAGACATTTTAGCAATATTATATTAATTTTAGCAGTAATATATTAAATTTCGGATCATTCGGGTCGTGAGTTTCGGATCATTCGGATTATTTGGGTTTCGGGTTTGTTTGGGTTTCGGGTCATTTGGGTTCGGGTCGATTTTGGGTTCGGATCATTTTGTTTCGGGTCGATTTCGGGTTCGGGTTTTCAGTTCCATTTCGGATTGTTGACTTTTCAATATTTTTCGGTTCGGGTCAGATTCGGGTTCGAACGGATCAGATCATTTTTTCGGCTCGGGTCAGATTTTGCCGGCTCTACCTTCTGTGCCTCTTAAAAGATATCCAAAGATAAATGAGAAAAATGTGGCTCGCCAAGGCCATAAATTATTTGAATATGGCACTGATGGTATTTTTCTACCTTATGTCATAATAGTCCTTTAGTTATCGACCAATTTCACTTCCACCCTAAAGAATTTATGATCTGTCAAGTATTGAGCTCACTTCAATTAATGAAGGGACCAACTTGAGTAGTAGAACTCCAATGTCACATGTATCACGACTTATCACGAGACTTTATTCTTAGACCCCGTTCTCCAATTAACACATGCACCATACTCTCAAATAATTAAAAGAAATCAGTATATAATCAAATCAAATAATAGATTAATTACAAATTAAGCAAGAAAGGATAAGTCCATACATTGAATTGGATTAATCTTGTTTTTAAGACAGTAGACAAGAATTTCTTGACTGCAGAGTTGGATGATTGAAGCAGGACTGGATTAATTAAGTCAATACCAGTCATTGATCTGAGTCATGATTCTTAATTTAAATCCATGTGTTAATTAATCACACATTAATCAACCATAATTAATGCTACTTTTTGATGTGTGTGCTCAATTTGTTTATTTACTACTTGCAGTTGCACAGCTGTTAGTTAGGATTTGCCTTTTCTAGATCTATATACTATTTTACTGTTATGTACACTGTTCAATCTATTCTACTATTTCACAGGTACTCCAGCAAATTCTCAAATTCACATATGCCCTTGCAAAATAGAAAATATCATGGATGCCTTTATAAAATATAGGAAATAATCATATATACCCTTACAGAACATAAAAAGTATCATTTATATCCTCCTTATATTTGCTTTAAAATGTTTCGAAATTGCCCTTGGTTAGTTACCTTTTGTCCAGGACGGGCTCGCACAAAGCATACCAAGCAAAAAATTTGGGTCGCAAAATATGAAAGGCTCTATTGAGATTATACTATGATAATATAGAACTTAGTAGGAAAAAAAATATGTAAGTAAGATTTCTTAACGTCAAACTGCTAATCCACAAAAGACACAACAATTCCCTAACACGAAGAAGATAAGAAAAAAGAAAATAACATAAAAAAAAAATAAAGAAATGAAGATAAAATTATTTTGTTCAGGACTCTTTCGCTTCTATTCATTATTTCTTTTTTTGTATTGTTATTCTTATTTTCTAAATCACGTCTAAAAAGACATTAATTTTGTTCTCAAAATTATTTTCGTTTTTAATTTGATATTCCAGGTAGAGCTGGCAAAATTTGATCCGACCCGAAAAAAACGATCCAATCCGTCCGAATCCGAACCTGAACCGAATCGAAAAATGTTGAAAAGTTAACGACCCGAAATCGAATGACCCGAACCAGAAATGAAACCGAAACCGAATGATCCGAATCCGAAATCGACCCGAAACCAAATGATCCGAAATCCGAACGATCCGAAACCCGAACTCACAATCGGAATGATCCGAAATTTATGACCCGAATGACTCGAAACTCACGATTCGAAAATTAATATATTATTGATAAAACGTCAGCGTCTCAGAATCAATAAAATAAATCCCGAATGATCCGAAAACTAAAATTGAATGATTCGAATTCAAATTTTGCGAAATCCGAATGACTCGAAAATCGAAATAGCCGAGAACCGAATGATTCGAAAACCGAAACGAGCCGGAACCGAATGACTCAAAAACCGAAACGAGCTGGAACTGAATGATCCGAAAATCGAAATGATCCGGAACCAAATGACTCGAAAACCGAAATGACCTGAACCCGAATGATTCGCAACCCGAACGATCCGTAATCCGAACGACCTGATGACCCGAACGACCAGAATCCGAAATGATTCGATTCGAACCCGATCCGTCCAATTGTCATCTCTAATTTCAGAATATAACCAGTGTGGGCCTTGCACTTTGGCAAAGATGACAATAGCCTAAGGCCCCACCAAGATTCAAGGACCCACATTCTTACGTGCTTATTTATTTATCTTTGCAAAAAATGATGAAAATATTATTATAAGAATGCAAAAATTGATGAAAATACTAAGAGACAATATAAAGTCATATTGTTCATATCCGTACAAAAAATCATAATTAAATTCTTTCTAATATTGACAAATTGAAAATCTAATTCTTCAAATATCATGTTTTCATTCCTAAATGTTGTTGATCTCAGGATTCGTTGAAAATAACAAATTTCGTACCTTTGTATTGATACTATTCAAGATATTTATATTTTATTGAAACCAAAATTACCTTATATTAAAATATCAATTTTTAAATTACAAAAAATACAACTTAATCAATATATTTTTGTGTGTCAAAATTAATACGTATAATTCGTCTAAATCCCCAAAATATATATGACCGATCATGAATATAAACAAATAATTGACTTTTTGTTATATTCAAGTCGTAACCGTTTTGTTTGGACAAAAAAAAAAGCAAAAATAAACCTTCCGATCCAAGTTTCATAAATGAAAAATTGTACGTAAGTTTGGTTCACGAAGAAGCCCAACAATGAATAATATAAGTACCCAAGCAATTTTTTATTTTTACTGTTATTTTTAATACAGATTGACCCTGCTTTTGTGAAAACATGTAAGTGAAAAGAAAAATTATTTTAATACTTTATGTAATAGGACCTCCTAAATTGTAACTCGATACCACGATGAATAAGGGAGCTCTTATTCGGGGTCCTTCAAAAAAAAAAAAAAAAAAATGTGAAAAGAAAAATTAGGTATTTACTTGAAAAATAAGATAAAATGGGTATTGGTGATATTTCTCGTATTTGCAAGGGTATTCGTGATATTTTACATTGGGGAGGGCTATTTTGTGTGTGAGGTTTTCATAGGTGCACTTGAAAGTCTTCTTTTTAAAATATTTACAGATTTAGGCTCGGCCGATGTTAACAAAGATTCATAAGTAAATATAAAATAAGGCTAGGCCTATAACTATAATGAGTCCGGCCCAAACTGCAGAAAATTTCTAAAATATTAAAATCTCCCTTGGTGCAAAAGTTATTTACTTGCTCAACTTCGACTCCTCAATTTGAAAAGAGAAAATATGGAAACGAAAAATAAAAAGAATAAGTAAAATAAAATATTTTTTAATGCGATAAATATTTTATTATGTGTTACTTTATAAATCGACACGTAGCAAAAATGTGTGTGGTCTAAAAGGAGAACAGAGAGAAAAAAATCTCTCAATTCAACTTCAATTCATTATTATTTGTATTTTTTTAGTAAGTGTTCGAGACATCGCAATTAGGAATGTCAATGGTTTGAATAGAATGTTCATACCAGATTCGTATTCATGTTATTCTTCGGATACTAAATTATCTGAATTGATACGATTCAAACATCTGCAATTATTTACTCTTTTGAAAAATATGTCATGAGTTCATGACTGAAATAGTTGAGTGCATAACAATTGAGTGCATAACACATTAAATCGGAAATCGTGAGTTCTATTCTCGTTGATATCAAATAATAATAGCGAGAGACGAAGATTATTTTCAATCAATAAAAAATCTTAGGTGAGCATGGGACGCTCCATTCCTTCACTTCGAAAAGTTGGAAAATTGAATCAATCTTTCCATTTCCACCATTTCAACTCAAATTGAAATATCATAATCATGGCATCCTCACTTCGATCTTTTTTTGAAGTAAGATTGTGTGCATTATTTGATACGTGTGTGTGTAACTATCGAGTTGATACATGATCAGGAACGAAAACAAATGAGATGGACCCAGAAGCGGATCCAGATCCAGGATGAGTTTATAGGGAGGTTTTATGGAGGAGCCGAACTGAAAAAAAATTCGAAATATATGGCTCGAGAATTTCGAACTCATGACCTTCCACTTTTAAAACACGCAATTTTACCACTACACTACTTCAATTTTGGTGAAATATAAACAAATTTAATATAAATATTATTTTTAAAACGGCAAAAATCTTCATTTTCAATAGATAATAACTAGGTTTCCGATTTCATGAGGTGGAGGGCTCCCGCTCCCTCCCGGATCCGCCACTGGATGGACTCAAGCTCTCCATACGCAAGATCCTTGAATGCGTGCCCAAGATATATGTGCAAACTCAACATGATGCATATTTCAGTAACCTAAAAAATAAATAATTCACATAAACATAATAAATAAATATTACAGAAAGAAAGTATGTTTTAGCCGACTGTTTTCCATTTTATCAAATCGTTTTGCCACATAACCAATATGCTTCGTAAGGTTGATCTTTTATACGAGTTGTTTGTTTGTGTTCATTTGAGCATTAGCAGCGTGTTCTTTAAGAGGGTCCGAGTTTGGTGTTTTGCACGAAACATCAAAGATTATGTTTTGCAAATCACTACCGTTCATCATGTGCGATTCCCCATCTGTATGATTAACAGTATAACACCGTTTAGTTTGATTTAGGTTTTAAAAGAAAAATAAGCAATGACATAACTACATAATCAATATGCCATCTTACTTGATAATGGTGTTAACCAAACAAATATGCCATCTTACTTGATAACGGTTGTAATTTGCAAAACACAAAGTTCGGTGTTTTGCGCGAAACATCAAACCCGAACCTGCTCTTTCGAGGTAACTCTTCCGAAGAAAGAATTTAAGGTCGTCCTGGTAGTAGTTGATGATACCAAGAGGAGGCCTATCCCAAATTTTATTTTGGAAAAAATTAATAATATATGTAACGAAAAATATTAAAATATCTTGTATTACCTGTAAAAATATAACAATCCATGAGAATGGACATGTTTGTGTAATAAAAAGAGAACAATCCATGAGAATGGACATGTCTGTAAAGGTTTATGCATGTCTCAGGCCAATTAGATTGGACTTGAATGTATAATATGTTGGGGCGGCGGCAACGATCCGGCACCGCCCCGTGAATAAAATAATTCAATTTGCCCGTTGAAACGGACCGTAATAACTATGTGAATTCAACCGAATAAACTTAATCAAAATCGTACCTTAACCATATGCAGAAGCGTATGAAATCCGTCCGAATTGATGTCGCGCCATCACCGTTGTTGCGTTCATGAAGCCTTAGTCGCAACGATTTGGAATTCCAAGCACTTTATGATTTCCAATTTGAAGAATCTTTCGGTTTCTTTTCTCCTATGGATCTCTCTCTTTTCTTAATGGGGTAGAAAAGAGAATGATAGAATCTTTCATATGTGCTTGGGACCAATTTGCTTTTATAGCCACAAGACATCTTTTCACAAAGACGTACCTTTTGGGCTACCTAATATGAATTTTCCAATTCAGCCCATCATAGAAAATAGAAGCACCACCCACAATATTTGCTCACCAGAATAAAATAATTCAATTTGCCCGTTGAAACGGACCGTAATAACTATGTGAATTCAACCGAATAAACTTAATCAAAACCGTACCTTAACCATATGCGGAAGCGTATGAAATCCGTCCGAATTGATGTCGCGCCATCACCGTTGTTGCGTTAATGAAGCCTTAGTCGCAAAGATTTGGAATTCCAAGCAATTTATGATCTCCAATTTGAAGAATCCTTCGGTTTCTTTTCTCCTATGGATCTCTCTCTTTTCTTTTAACCATATGCGGAAGCGTATGAAATCCGTCCGAATTGATGTCGCGCCATCACCGTTGTTGCGTTAATGAAGCCTTAGTCGCAAAGATTTGGAATTCCAAGCACTTTATGATCTCCAATTTGAAGAATCATTCGGTTTCTTTTCTCCTATGGATCTCTCTCTTTTCTTAATGGGGTGGAAAAGAGAATGACAGAATCTTTCATATGTGCTTGGGACCAATTTGTTTTTATAACCACAAGACATCTTTTCACAAAGACGTACCTTTTGGGCTACCTAATATGAATTTTTCAATTTAGCCCATCATAGAAAATAGAAGCACCACCCACAATATTCTACACATCAAAAGACCCACAACTTAATTGACACATTTAATGCTTAATTTTATAACTAAAATTCATCACTATATTAATAAGCATATAAATGACAATATTACAACACATAATATTTTACATATAAGTCCAATGTTGGAATAATGTTCCAACATAATATAATATAATTCGTTTATTATATTATATATAATGTATTTCGGAATGCATTTTAATATATGCATTTCTGGTGTTGTTTTTTTTTTACCTTCTATTATTTGAAATGTTTTAATTTAAACCGGCGTGATGAACAAATTTCTTTTGAAAATAGACTATGAATCAAAGTAAATAACATTTCGAATAATTTTTAATCAAATGTTTGTGACGACAAACACACTTGAAGTAACGATGAACATTAGTACGTTAGAACATTGATGATCAATGTGTTTACTAATCATGAATATATATTATCAAAGTCTAGAATATAAGTATATGTCAGAGATCCTATAGTGGATCGACCACAACAATGAGGATTGAAATAAACTCATAATCATGCTCAAAAGAATTACCAAATGATTTGTTAATATTAATTTGTTTAGTTCAGCCATAATTAATTATTAGTAAGATAGGTTGATCTGGAATCCGAGGATGACATCAATTGCCGTACTCGGCTTGCGATCGACATATATTGTAGAACAAAAATATTAGGTCACAACTTTTTTGGAAGTTATGATTATAATTATAAATAATTCATTTATTTGTGAACTAAGTTCATTAACAACATTAAATGAACTTAGATCGCACAAAAGAACTTAATCGTGTCGCGCATGAAATAATTATTCGGAAATTGGCACTGTTGTGTGTTACATGCGCAGCGAACGTATCAATTCCCTAGACGTATGTTCTGCTATGTATGATTTACGTTTTTGCATAAAAGTACAAAATTAATAACAAATTCTACCTCGATATGTAGAAAACTAGATAATTTGAACGGGTGACGCCTTAACTTTTTGTTTTTCTCTCCCCATTGATTGGTTGTATTTTCAAAATTTGACCTGGCCTCATAACCCAGTTTGTTGAGTATTTAACAGAATAAAATCATATATCGAAGAGGTTATGAAACGACCGGTATTAATCGAAAAAGTTATAGTCCATTCGGTGAATATATTGCATTTAAAATATCCGAGATTATTGAAGGGTAAATTGATAGTTTTTACTTAAACATAAAAAAAAATCCCAAACTTTTTTGGATATTATAAAAAAAAAACCTATATTTTTGGAAATTCCAAAAAAGTCCTCTACCAAATTTTTATTTGCAAATGCTCTCCCAAAGATTAAAACTAACCATGGATGATATTAATTTTTTTTTACCAAAATACCGTTCTATTTTCATATGTAGTAATTAAAAAATATTTTTGTTATTTTTTATTAATTTTATGAAAATTCGTAAATATTTTTTGACATGTATTGCTTTCAAAAAAATAAAATTGTTACATGTTGTGTTTATATAATTTTTAATATTTCATTTACTATTCATGAAAATATAACATCAGATAATAATAAAATAAACAACAATAAATAAACACCTTGAAAATATATTGATAGAAAAATATATATTTAAACATCTACTTTTTTATTTTCGTTTTTCTTTTATGTAATTTTTTAATAGTTTCATGAAACTTTTTTAAAAATATTTGTAAGGTGTTATTTTAATATTTGTTGTTCATATTATTATTATTTTATATTAGTTTTTTAGGAAAAAATATATATAAGTCAAATATATATAATGTATTATTAAAATGATATAAATATAACATATACTAATTTTTTTAAAAATATATTACATGCTAAAAATTAGGATTTTATTTAAATTAATAAAAAAATAACATTTTTTTAATGCGTACATATGTAAATAGAAGAAATTTTTGGTCAAATTTTTTTTCCCTTCATAGTTAGTTTTAATATTTGTAGAGTATATTTGAAAATAAAAGTTTCGTAGAGAAATTTTTTCGGGGTTTCCAAAAAAATAAAAATTATTTATAATATTAAAAAAAAAATTGGGGTTTTTTTGAAAATTTTCCAAAAAAATTTAAGTTGGCTCGTTTCTCCATTTCTACCTGTCAAATATTTATGAGTTTCTTGACGGTAAGGTAACAATAAAACAATTTCCAACTTTATTGAGGGCTAAATTGAGAGTTTTTCCTAATTTTTTTTATAAAAAATTCTCCGAAAAAGTCCATCGACAGGAATCTAAAAAAATAAAAAGGTCCATTTACGAACCCCTGAATAGTCTGGCGAATACTCTGCAAACTGGAACATACTGTCTTCTGGGTTGGTGGAATTAGTGGAGCCAACTAATCTTCTCTTTTACCTCTATAGAGAGAGAAGGAGGTTGGATAGAGAGAGATTTCAAGCTGAATCGATTCATTGCTTGCATATTTCAATCTAATTTGCTGAAATTTTGATTGAGGAGGGAAATGGGGCAGGTATTTCAGAAACTATTTGACGCCTTTTCTAGCACCAGAGAAATGAGGGTACTTTTTCTCTCTCTTTTTGAGACCCATTTTGTGATTCTTTGTTCAAATGATTTCTAATTGTATGAAAGTAGGGTTTAGAAAGAAATAAGTAGATTACTTTTCTAATTGCAAGAAATAGGGTTCAGAATATTCAATTTTATTCTTTTTCTATGTTTAGATGCTAATTATAGTTTTTAAGCAACTGATAATCTAGTAAAAATTTAGTAGCACTAAAACAAGACTAACCCTGAAGATTTTGAGAAATGTTACCAAATTTTTGATTCTTTTGCCTTGTAAATAACAAAAAATTAAATAATTGAAGATTAATAGAAAACAACTAATCTAAATGATTAGATTAAGTGAAATTAAATAAAAACATAAGATAACAAATCTAATTGCTGCGTATGTAGGTTGTCATGCTTGGATTGGACGCAGCAGGCAAAACAACCATTTTGTATAAGCTTCATATTGGCGAAGTTTTGTCCACTGTACCAACTATTGGTAAGTATTCTATATCGATCTCTACATTTTGGTACCAAACACCAATAACTAAGCATTCATTCGTTCAATTGTGCGATTTGTTTTGATTAGCCCAATTTACCTTCATTTTCATTCAATTTGATGGCCTGTGTATTATTGAAAATTGCGATAAAGCCCATAAATTCTTAGAATTTTTTTTTGTTGGTCTTGTTTGTAGGATTTAATGTAGAGAAAGTGCAATACAAGAATGTAATGTTTACTGTATGGGATGTGGGCGGTCAAGAAAAGCTTAGATGCCTTTGGAGGCACTATTTCAGCAATACCGATGGACTGGTACGTAAATTTCTTCTATTTCCTGACCCTAATTTTGGAATTATGGTTTATGTTAAAAAGAGCCTATAATCAAACAAATAATTTATTTTTGCATTTCTTTGTAGATCTATGTGGTTGATTCTTTGGACAGAGAAAGGATATCAAAGGCCAAAGCAGAGTTTCAGGTTCTTTTTTTTGTTCGATTATGTGAACTTTTCAATTCTTCAATTATTATTTACATGTAATTTTATTTTTATTTTATTTTCAGACTATAATAAACGATCCATTGATGTCTAACAGTGTGATATTGATATTTGCAAACAAGCAAGACATGGTTATGATATCTTTACCTCTTTTAATTTTTCAATTTTATTATTATTTATATGTTATCCTAACATTAATTAATTTGTAGAAAGGGGCGATGTCACCATCAGAAGTATGTCAGGGTTTAGGGGTGTTGGAGTTGCGAAATCGCATTTGGCATGTGCAAGGCACATGCGCCCTTAAAGGCCATGGACTTTACGAAGGCTTGGATTGGCTCGCTACCACTCTCAACCAATTACGTGCTAACGGTACGTACATCTCATACCCGTATTTATTTACCCGTTTTTTCTTATATTTTTTCTCTAATATTTGTTTTGTTATTTAGGTGTGCAACATCGAGTTGATCTTACGCAAGCAAGTTGGATGAATTCTCAATAATATTATTAATGGCATTATTTTTTTTCTGTTGTTTTTCTTTTTTTCGGAACAACACAGTTTTAAATTTGCATGGCAATGATATTTCAATAATGAGAAATTTAAGGAGTTTGGTACAGTTATACAGCCAGATATGAAATGTAAATAACTAATGATGATGCTGGAATATTATGTAATCTTCAATTGAATTTAGTACTTTTTTGTATACATGCATAATATTTTTTTGAAAAGTTTCTTTTTAATTTTTTTGTTCCGTTTTGGCCATGCTGGGAAATTTTACGTTGCCACCATATTTCACCAAAACATCATCTGTATCCATAATTAACATGGCTAGTTAATTGCATAGTTGTTCAGTTCGCAAATAATATGCATTATATGAACAATTATGTATTACGAATGATATATGTATCGATGTTTGTATATGCAATTTTAATCAATAATTCACGCTTTTTAATTTTTTTTTTAAGAAACACATATTATATATGTATTTGACGATTGTAATACGCAATTTTAATCAATAATTCACGCTTTTTAAATTCTTTTTAAGAAACACATATTATATATGTATTGGCAATAATACCTTTTTTTATTTTTTGAAGGGGAATTCTTTTTATGAAACACATATTAAATTAAAAAAAAAATCCTAATTTTTCTGGAAATTAAGAAAAAAGTAACTTTTTTTTTATTCCCTAAAAATATCCGTATATATTTTGCTTCCTAAAAAAACCTAACATTTTTAGATCCCCTCGGAAAATCTCTACATTTTTGTTATGTTTTTTGGATATGACCATTATACCTCCCCTAATTTTATTTTATAGCACTCCATAATTTAATACATATATTATATAAAACTACAAAAATAATTTAATACATATATTAGATATTAAAAATACTATAATAAATACTACATAGATATTAAAATATCATTTTTATAATTTTCAACATATTTGTACAAAAAAGTTCGATGGCACTATTCCAAGAGCTAACATGATTTAATTAGTAGTGATTTCAAATTTTTTTTTTACCAAAAGACCATTATGCCCCTATTGTTTTATTAATGATGATTGATATTTATTATTATACTTATCAATTAGTGTTATTATCTTGTATAAATGTTTATTGGAATTGAGAATGTCAAAATGATATGTTTCAAAAGGTATTGTTTATTTATTTCCACTATTTATTCCATTAACATACTAGAAATAAAAATAAATGATTTGAATTTAATAGATAGTTACTAACAATATTATATAAAAATATATAATAATATTTTTCAAAGATATATATTAATTTTAGTTTGAAAAATGTATTATAGTTCTTGAAAAATAGATAAATAATATTTTTAAAATGATATTTTAATATCTATGTATTATTTATTATAATATTTCTAGGTATAATTTATTATAATATTTTAATGTGTATAAGAATTATTTAATATAATATTTTAATATCTATGTATTATTTTTTGTATTTTTATATAATATTTTAATATCTATATATTATTTATTAAATATTAGAGATTTATAAAATAAAATATGGCGGGTATAATGGTCATGTGTAAAAACGTAACAAAAAGATAGGAGGGGTTTTGAGAGAATCTAAAAATGTTTGGGACTCTTTGGAAGAAGTAAAAAAATATAGGGTGTTTTTAGGGAATCTAAAAAGATAGGAATTTTTTCTTAATTTTCAGAAAAGTTAGGGTTTTTGGTAGAAATTCTGCTTTTTTAAAAAAAACATATATATCTTGTGAAATAAATAATATGAACCTAAATTTCGAACATGGATTAGACAACAAAAATATCAACAACAATCTACAATTTTATAATTTTGAAATAAACTAAACATTATTTAATAAAATAATTATATCTCTCAATTATTTATGATAAAAAACATTTATATTCGTATATTTTTTATATACCGAATTATTGCATTCTTATTATGTACGATAAGTTTAATTACATGTAGGGTTGTCAGCGGGTTGGATCCGGTTGGGTTAGTGGTTATACCTAGAGCTGGCAAAATCTGACCCGACCCGAAAAAATGACCCCACCCGCCCGAACCCGACCCGACCCGAAAATATTGAAAAGTCAACGACCCGAACCCGAACCCGAAATCGAAACCGAATGACCCGAACCCGAAATCGACCCGAAACCAAATGACCCGAACCCGAAACCGAATGACCCGAATCCGAAATTGACCCGAAACCGAATGACCCGAAACCCGAACGACCAGAAACCCGAACTAACCCGAATGACCCGAAACGCACGACCCGAATGACCCGAAATTCACGACCCGAATGACCCGAAAATTAAAATATTATTGTTAAAATTAATATAATATTGCTAAAATATCTCGGAATCAATAAAATAAATCATAAATTATCCGAAAACTAAATTTTTGAAAAAGCGAATGATTCGAAATCAAATTTTGTGAAATTTGAATTACTCGAAAATCGAAATAATCACGACCCGAATGACCCGAAAACCGAAACGACCCGAACCCGAACGACCCGAAAACCGAAACGACCCGAACCCGAACGACCCGAAAACCGAAACGACCCGAACCCGAACGACCCAAAAACCGAAACGACCCGAACCCGAACGACCCGAAACCCGAAACGACTCGAACCCGAGCGACCCGCGACCCGAATGACCCGCGACCCGAATGACCCGCGACCCGAATGACCCGCAACCCGAAACGACCCGAACCCGAAATGACCCGACCCGAACCCAACCCGACCCGCCCGATTGCCACCTCTAGTTATACCATATCTATATCCATACTATTTTTCAGATATTACATATACGAATACGAAACTACTCGAATCTGGATACGGTTCGGATAGTAAACGAATACAAATATATTTCAGATATTTTCGGATATAAATACGATACAAATACGGATACGGTTCTTTTTTGGATATTAAAATAGATATTATGTTATGATAACAACACATATTTAATATATATAATTTGTCACATGAACGACATATAATGTTGTATTTAAACGTGATTGTATGGTTGTGATTTCAAATTACTCACAAATCATTAATTTATATATGATTTTCAGCTAATAATACGGATCGGGATACTCGAATCTGATTTCGAATATCCGGATCCGAAACGCAAACCCGATCACGACACCAAAACTGAATATCGGATCCCTTTCGGGATCCAAAAATCAATAACCATATCCATCTATGAATTAATGTGGACCCGGATATTGTTTCCGAATCCGGATATTTCTTCGGATGCGGTTCCGATCGGTTCGGGCAATATCCACACCATTGACATCCCTAATTACAAGCGAAAAGCCATATGACGAATTAGTACATACTCCATTTTGTTTGACCGTCTTAAAAAACGATTGGTTCAAATTATATATAAATGTATTACGTATCGTATCATTGACATGTCACAAATAATTAACTATGGTTAATAGTTAATTAGCATATGATACATTATTAATTAACATGTATCATATAATTAACATGTGTTGATTCATATAGTTGATGCGTTCATTATGTGTCATTTGTTTAACTAAAATGCTAACTAATTATGTTAATCAGTAAAGTTGATTCAGTTAATATGATGATATTTTTATTTCTTTATTTTGCCTTTTTCATTTTGGTTCCGTGATTCTTCACGAATGATGAGGCAATACAACTAGTTAGATATATTTGTTTATTATTATCATTGACGTATGATTTTAATTTTAATTGTTATATTTATATGCAGTACTTATTCGGTTATAACAACAATGCTTTTGTTTCAAAAAATTAATCTTATCGGTGCAATTTCATATCGTTTCTTTTTTGGTCGAAAAGGTACAAGCAGTTTTGTTCGAAAGATTGTTAGTAGTTTCGGTTACCAGTTAATACTATTTATTTATTTATTTTTTATTAATTCAGTTAATACTATTTAACCAACCCCTCTCCTAATTAATCACTATTGCTCTAATCTCAAACATAATCCTAAATACTAGTTAGGGTTTCTCAGTTGATTTTGTAGAAGACCCACGATCATGAGTTCTCCACTCCCTCCTCCCTCTCTCTCCTCTGACTCGACACCAAAGCCAAACCCTAACTCGACATGGGTTGACGTGGTGATAAAGCCTGCTCCTGTTTGCCCTGAGTGTGGAAGAAACTTTACTTCCATGAAAGCGGTTCATGGGCATATGAGGTCTCACCCAGAACGTCAATGGCGTGGAATGGATGGCGTGATGCCAAAGAAATCAAGTTTGATGATCAAGATTAAGAAATCCAATCCCAAGAAGAAAGAATTTGAAAGAGTGAATGTGATGCCGAAGATCAAGGCTGAAATGATCGACTGGAACCATCCTAAACGCAAGTGGCGCATCGCAGCATTGAAGCAAACTTCGAAATCAAATCAGTGAAACACGACTGTGTTAATTCGTAGTGATTTAGGCAATTGATTGTACTGTAGATCGTATTACAGTGTGTGTGTGTGTGTGTGTGTGTGTGTGTGTGTGTGTGTTGTGCGTGTAGTGTGCTTCGTGTGTGTGTGTGTGTGTGTGTGTGTGTGTGTGTGTGTTGTGCGTGATAGTGTGTTTCGTGTGTGTGTGTGTGTTGTTCATGTGTGTGCGTGTAGTGTGTTTCCAAACTACGATTTTTTTTATCTGAGATTGTTGGATAAATTTTTCTGTTGCATCGATCATAATTATTTAAAAGAATGAATTATTGATAAATATTAATATGATATAATCATCATTGTTTATACATAATTATGTTTTCATTATTTTGCAACTAATTTTAAGCATTTTGAAAAACAACTTTAGTGATGGGCATGGGAACTATCTTTATAACCAACTTTAAGTTTTAAATATCTACGAACACATTTACTTCGACATTTGTATCCTAAACTTGAATTCCTGAAAATATTACTTAAGAAAGTCAATTCAAAAGAATGCATGTTTATATGATTATTTTTGAAAAATTGATATATTAGTATTTTCAAAACTATAATTTTAAAAGTCGTATATAAATACTAACTAAGTTATAGTGTGTTTTTATTCAAAACACTACGGTACGAAAAAAAATCCAGAAAATAATAGAAAAATTAGGATTGATAAAAAAAAAATGTAAAATTAACAAAACTGAATAGAATAGTTACCTCTCAAAAGTCAAAAAGCAAATAACTTATTAGACTTATATATTGTATATAAAGTATTATTGTTATTTTAAATACTGTAAATTAAAAAAATCATATAATATTAAATACTTTATGATTGTATTTTGTTCCTTAATTTTGACATTGGTTTTTAATTATTTTTACTATTAAATGTGATATCATATATATTTTTCATCGGTATTGTAAATAGCACCGTCTAGCAACGATACATCGTGATATAACTTAATTAGGGTTCTAAACGATATCCGCTGCAGTTCTTTTCCACTTTTTAACTATGTACCAGTTTTTTGAAGTGACATACTTGAAAGTTATAATACAATAAAATTAGTTAAAACTTATAAATAACTTATGTTGCGCGGATACTTCAAAAATCAAGCCGTATCGTATCGGATGCCGTATCGGACATCGATACTCGTCGGATACGTATCGGATACTCCACACGTAGCGTATCCGAATATTTTATTTCAAAATAATAACGGATACTTCTCGGATACTTGTCGGATACTTCTAACGTCTATAAACATGTACTTGAAAAATAAAAATAAATGAGTAATACATATAAATAATAACTAAATAAAATAAACATTTACTTAATAATAAATTATTTATGTAAAAACAAACTTTTAAGATATTTTATGTAAGATATTTTATATCAAATATATACTATATACAAATATTAAATATATAAATTATAATTAATAAAATAATAAAATATTATATATAATGGCCGTATCGTCTCCTATATATTTTTGAAAATTGTCGTAAAAAATCATTCAACTCATTTGTACTAATATGCGCGATATACATATTTTAAGGTTCTTCTACATATCATATTGCATATGTCATCATTTGTTTGCATTTTGATATATTATCTTTAGATATTTGTGATCGAGATATTTCATAAAAATATTTTATGATTTATATTATGATACATAAGAAAAATGTTTATTGCTTTTCATAAATATCATGTATGTTCCTACAAAATTAAATAGATTAGTACATATAAAATATTCATTAATATTTATTAAAAAACGTAACACCAAATATTATGTTATTGTTATTCACAATAATTTACAATATCAAATGCATAAACAATGTACTTGTTGGGAAATATCCTCGATCCCGGGCCCGCGCAGCGGATATGTAGGCCCGGTTCGATTCCCCGATTTCCGAGATCACGCCACGACTTCGAGGGTACGATGCGAATAGAAGGACAGATTCATACCAGTGCCAAATTGATGGCACACGAAGGGTTGATAGCCGCCTTCTATTTCCTTCGGTGTCACGTTGGTGACTAGCCCGTACGTCCCATACCGCACGTCTCCCACCGTTTCGACACGCCTCGGGTTGTCTTCGTGCGTTCCATGCCCGCATGATTCCACAGCCCGTTACTCGATTACTTCTCCGGTTTGATCACAACGAAGAGCCACATGTGTCGCTCCTCTACTCGTATCCACCGTGAGTCGTAGCACCTCGGTCGCGGATGCATCTGCCTAGACGATGCACCGGCAAACTTGCATGATTGCGTTTCGATTCTCTAGACGGAGAAAACTCTTTTCTCCTTCTCTCTCAATCTCTTCGCACTCTTTCATCAAGTGATTAGAGTCTCTTAATTTCTGGATTAATTCTAAATTAACTCCATTAATTTTCTGGTTGAACTAATCTAATTATTCAACTGGTTGGACTGATGAGAGAGAGAGAGAGAAACATCATATATATACTCCATAGGATAAGGATGGGCCAAAAGGTATGTATATCTTCTATACACCTTTTCAAACAGAAAATTGCATACACCCTTTCAGTAATCTGTCAGAACGAAAATATTAAATCGTTCGAACCGACTTTGAACATTTACGAAAGTTTTAGATAATCTAATTATCTTTCCAACCCAATTTGGCCTAGCCCAATTGGAGTTCGGACCCGAAAGTTACGGCCGTTTTACTGACTGTATGTCAAACTGTCGCAGCCTTTCGGTATTTCATTAGAACGATACTGATACTTCGCTCAAATGAAATATATTACAACATGAAAGTTCTAGATAATCACATTATATAACTAACCCAATTTGAACCATTCAAATCGGAGTTTCCTACTGAAAGTTATACCAGTTTTACTAATCTGTTTCGTATGCCCACGAACGCGTACGTTCGTTTGTCCTACGTACCATTTTAGCGATGATCCAAAACTGTATTTCCTTCAGTACTATCACTACAAAGGGCCACAATATCTGCGATGGTTGTCCCCGTCACTAAAAATAGTTCATACCGTTTCCAATAACGTCACCGACGACAAACCGTCGCAAAAAACCCGTCGCTAAAAATTGTGTCGTTAACAATAAGAATCAACAACGGCCCGTCGCAGAAGGGCAATAGGGATGGTATGTTAGCGACAGTAGGATATTATCGAAGGTGTGGTATTAACGACGGCCCGTCTAAGAAGGGTGTTTTTTAGACGGTGCTTTACACACGACCCGTCTAAGAAGATGTATTTTTGCGCCAGCCAATAGCGACAGCTGGTAAAAGCTGGGGGTTTTCACGATAGTACTATACCCACAACCCGTCTAAGAAAGATTTTTTTTGCGGCGGCCCGTCTTTCGTTTGTCTTAAATTATTTATCACCAATCATTTTCATATCGATCCAAAAAGAATAGAAAATTATACATAATATCACATTTTACAGTGAAAATAATTAAAAGAAATATAATGCATAAAATAAAATTCAATGCTAACATGGATGTGATATATTACTTAAGAAATACAATATATTTAATAGATTTATAAAATTCATACAATGCATGGATGTGATAACAAAAATAAAATTCATACAAATATATTTAATAGATTTATAAATTTAAATTTATAAAAATATTCATATTTTACAATATTATGTACATCTTCATATTCTATTTTGTCTCACATTTCACCATTTAACTTAATGAAATGATAAACAATGAAAAAAATTGGTCCGAGGGTGAATCTAGTATATGATATTTATTTATGTCACTAAGGGACCGTTTGGTTCGTGATTTCGAAAATGCCTTGACATAAAGTAATGTCAAAAAATATCATGTCAAGACATATCATTCCATGACATATTATATTATCATGTTTGGTCGGTACATTTATTTATTCCACCACATACTCTAGAGTTTGTTTGGATGACTGAAGAATATGAAATTTTTTATAGGCAAGGAAACCTTTTTTTAATTATATGTTCGAATGCAAATTAGAAAATATATAATAAGCGTTGGTTAAGAGTTCCGAACTCAAGACTTCTCAAACACACATTTTATTATCACACCACTCTAATTTTTGTGAAATATAAACAAATTTATCATAATTTTTTTTTTCATTTTCGATGGATAATAGCTAGGTTTTCGATTTCATGAGGGGATTGGGGGGGGAGTGATGGTTCCCGCTCGCCCTCTGGATCCGTCACTGCTTTCTTGTAAATAATGCATCGAAAAATGTGACACCATTAAAAAATTTATTTTGACTATAAATTCCTAAAATTTTATTCAAACAAGAATTTTATAAATTCCTACATATTTTATTCCCTCTAGGTTTCAAAATTTTGAAATCCTAGATTCTAGAAATAACAAATAGAATACTATACTATAAATTTCTTATGCATCCAGACAAATCTTGAAAGTTTAAAAATAAGTTTATTTATAGAAGATTTGGTCTATTAATTTTTTTTTAAAAAAAGTTTATTTTCTCCTCGCGAGAATAGAAAAAAAGAATCATTTTTGATGGTAATCATATTCTACCAACAATGTCTAAGAAATTGATTATTTTTTTTATTTTATTATTTAATGTGCAAATCAAATTATATTAAAATAAAATTTTATAAAAAATTATGTCAAGATCTTCTAATTTCAATGATTCAACCAAACATCTCCTAATGTAAGATGATATGCTATTTTAAAAACTATCTAAAATTTATGGTAAGATAATGATGATATAAATTTTTAAAAATAAAATAACGACATAAAAATTAATGATTAATTAATGATTTAAATTTTGTCACGTATTAAAATCTAACAATCGAAATGTTTATGATATTGTGATACAATAAAATTGTAGAACAGTTATATGAAAAATAAATGTAGGTTGAATTATTTTCTGTTGTTTAAGTTGGATGAATCACAAATATATACATACCGGGTCATTAATTTCATGATTCTAAAATTTGTGTAATATACCAATGATTTCTTGATAAAGTGTTTAGCACAATATATTAGTTATATAACCTTAACTCCAAATAAACATAGGAGCTGACTCTCATATTCAATTGAACAAAATATATTACTCTCTTTTATTTATTTATTTTACTTTTGAGAAAACTATTTCTTTTTATCATTATTTCAGTACATAAAATATTTTTCTTATACTTTCGCTTCATTAACTAATGCAATGTCGAGGGACACGCAAGATATTTTCTCAAAGAAAAGGAACACACACACACACGCGCACGCAACACACACACACACACACACACACAATTCCCACAATTCCCACAATCTCAACCACACACAGAGACCTCCACTCCCATTCGTCTTTCTCTGCTCATCACTCCCTCCTCTTCCTTCTTCCCCGTGATTCGATGTGAGAAAAACCAAACCATACCAAACCAAACTGAACAAGGACATCCTTAATCATCCATCCTAATATGACTTCTTCATCTCTTTCCGATCTAGGTCACCACCACCACCACCTGAGCTTCCCCATGCTGAGTCAGAGAACCTCGCGCCTCATGCTCTTTCCACTCGTCTTCAAGGCGGCGTCCGTGCATCTCCGTTGCTGCGTTTTGTCGTACGAACAACCTCCGCCTGTGCGGAGGACGTCGTTTGTCTGTCACTCGCTTGCTGCTGCCGGAAACGTCATCGCTGCGGCTGCTTCGGCGGCTGCGGGAGGCGGAGGCGGTACTGCTGTCGCGGCGCATGCTGCTGTTACTAGCGCTCTTGCTCAGGTGGCTGTTACTGCGGTTGCTATTGCCTCCGGCGCTTGTTTGTCGACCAAGGTCGATTTTCTCTGGCCTCAACTTGAGGACCAGCCTGGTCAGTTTCCTCCTCTCTTCTCTCTTGCCAAATGATTCTAATTTCGGAATCAATTTATGCATGTTTGTAGACGCTGTTGTGATCGAAGGAGTGGATGTTACAGGATACCCAATCTTTCAAGATCCAGAGGTACTATTACTAATTCCTTTGATCTCGATTTTTGTCTTTATTTCTCGATTCTTCGTTTTAATCATGTATACAAATTTGTTTGATTTAGGTAGTAAAAGCGATAACATTTGCAACCAATGCTCATTCGGGGCAAATAAGGAAAACAGGAGAGCCTTACGTGACTCACTGTATTCATACCGGCAAAATCTTAGCTGCTCTGGTACCGTCAAGTGGAAAACGAGTATGTCTTCTCTACTTCTTATTGGGTTCTCTAAAATAAATATCATATTTGCCGTTTCAAAGTTATAAAATATCAATAATATCCAAATTGTTAACTCGGTGTTAAATTCATCTAAGTGTATCATGATTTAATGTGATATTGAGAGGGTAAATTTGATATTTTTAATTTTGGAAGGGTAAATATGGTAATTTGGCTTTTTAGAACAGTATATATGTAAATCCCCCAAATTAAATTTTTGACTAAATGAAAGTTTTTTTTGTTGGTTTTTTTTTATTGTTAGGCTGTAAACACGGTAATAGCTGGAATACTTCACGATGTAGTCGATGACACTGTAGAGACGCTTCGCCACGTAGAAGAAGAATTTGGTGATGACGTGGCACAATTGGTCGCAGGCGTTTCGAAGTTGAGTTATGTTAATCAGGTATTTTCAAATCCTAAATTTCCTATGATTAAATTTGTGATTTGTATATTAATTAACGAATATTTTGTTTAGTTGTTGAGACGACATAGAAGGAATAGCCTCGACGAGACTACACTTACATCTGAAGAGGTATGTGCAAAATTCAAATGAACTTTTTTGTCTAATAAATATATAATTTTATTTATGATTTCCTTTTTTGTGTTTATAATAGGCGAATAATTTGAGAATTATGCTATTAGGCATGGTTAATGATCCTCGTGTGGTTCTCATCAAGCTAGCAGACAGGCTACACAACATGCGAACCATGTATATATTATAATTTCTTAACTTAACATTATCTTATTAGCGATATTTTATTTTTCATTTTTTTGTTCAATTTTGATAACTCATGTTCGTACCGATTTTGTAGTTATGCACTTCCAGTACCGAAAGCTCAAGCAGTTGCACAAGAAACACTTGCTGTTTGGTGTTCTCTTGCCTCGAGACTCGGTGTTTGGGCCTTGAAATCCGAGCTTGAAGATCTTTGTTTTGCCGTCCTTGAGGTTTGTTACATTATAATTTATTATCATAATTTTTATTTATTATTATTATTCTATTTTGTACAGCCACAAACATTCAAGAATATGCGTGCCGAGCTGGCATCTATGTGGAATCAAACTTACAAGGCAAGATACCTGAGGAAGTCATCTCCGAAAACCGGGATTCTGGTTCCGCCCAGAGTCGGGAAAATCAATCCTGATTATTATAGCTGGAACACGATTCCGTTGAGTGGAGATGAAGATGAAATGAGGGGTCTTTTGCAAGCGGTGCTGCCGTTTGATCTATTGCAAGAGCGTAAAAAACGGTCGAAATTTCTGAATAGTCTCGAGAATTGTTTGAATAATTCTGGGAAAATGCCTTCGCTTGTTAGCGATACTGGAATTGCATTGGCTTCTTTAGTTGCTTGTGAGGAGGCTCTCGAGAAAGAATTACTCATTTCAACTTCGTATGCACTCCTCTCTCTCTCTCTCTCTCTCTCTCTCTCACATCAACAGCATAAGCACTCATCTCTCTTTCTCGCTCTTATTAATTTAGGTACATACCGGGGATGGAAGTACAAATACATAGCAGGTTAAAGAGCTTGTACAGCATACATAGCAAGGTTCTAATCTACATATACTACATTTAAACATTGTATTCAAAACTGAATTTTTTTTTCTTTTTTCTTTTTTTAAATTTCAAATTTGAATAGATGAAGAGGAAAGATGTAGGGATAAGACAAGTGTACGATGCGCGTGCATTAAGGGTGATTGTAGGAGACAAAGATGGATCTTTACGTGGGCCCGCCGTCAGGAGCTGCTATAGTCTCCTCAATATTGTACACAAGTACGCCTTCTCAATTCCAGCTCTTTATTTATTTATTAATCTAATTCTTTCGAGTTGGATAATCTTTAAACTGGTTTTGTAGGCTTTGGAGTCCAATTGATGGCGAGTTCGACGACTACATCGTAAACCCTAAACCTAGTGGCTATCAGGTCTCCCCCGTTATTCTTTTTGTCCTTTTGCAGTAATGTATTAATATAATATATTTCTTTTTTTGGCAGTCACTTCACACAGCAGTTATTGGTCCTGATAGATCTCCATTAGAGGTTCAAATTCGAACACAAAGGATGCACGATTACGCTGAATCGGGTCTTGCTGCGCACTGGTTGTATAAAGAAAAAGGAACCGAAGAAAACTCGAACACAAACCAAATATATAACCAATCGAAACACTCGGAAAACGAGGGTCATATTCAAGAAGAAGTGCCGTGGAAATACAGGTCCATTAAAGTAGGTCACCCCGTGCTCCGCGTCGAAGGGAGCTATCTACTCGCTGCCGTTGTTGTCAGGTCTAATTTTTAGTTATTAAATTTAATTTGATTTTTGCTTGCTCAAATTTGGGTGTTTGTGGACCGTGTCTATACAGGGTTGATAAAGGGGGAAGAGAATTGCTCGTTGCGGCTAGTTCGGAACTAGAAGCTCTCGAGGCTGTTGCTGAGAGGAGATCCTCTTTTCAAACTAAACGTTGGGAAGCTTATGCTAAACTTTACAAAAAGGTCCTTTTTTTCTCCTTTTCAAACCAAATTTTAGATCCATTTTTTTAACTTGTTTCAATGTTTTTGACAGGTGTCAGAGAAGTGGTGGTTTGCACCGGGCCATGGTGATTGGTCTACTAATCTCGAGAAATATACACTCTGCCGAGACGGCATTTTTCACAAAGTAAATAACAATGATTTATTTCTTATTAATTAATATATTCTGATTTCGGTTCGTCTTGTTGGCGACGCAGCAAGATCATTTCGAGAGATTGTTGCCTACGTTTATACAAGTAATAGATCTGACGGACGAGGAAGAAACCGAGTATTGGAATGTCGTCTCTGCCATTTTCGAAGGCAAAGAAGTTGCCATTACCGTACCGTCTAACGGTACGGACCGTGGTCTGCAACGCGGGTCATCCTTCGATCCAATAAACAACAAGGTTAACCATTAATTGACATAATAATATCATTTATACCCTTCCAAAGTGTGAAAAGAAAACATGAAATATGTTTAACAGGTGCATTTGCTAAGAACGATGCTTCAATGGGAAAAAGATGTGAGGCGAGGAGCGGAAAGAAAAAACGAAGTAAGGTTAGAAAGGAAATACAAAGATAGTAAATTAAATATAGGGGAAGTGGTAATCATATGCTGGCCGCTCGGTAGAATAATGAGATTACAATGGGGAAGTACCGCTGCGGATGCGGCACGAAGAATGGGTCTGGATGGAAATCTGGTTGTGGTCAACGGCCATTTGGTTTGTCCTCTTACTTCACTTAAAGACGGCGATATTGTCGAAGTGAGGAGTTAGTTGCGTGGAAATTGTACAGATTTTGTTTTATGGAAAGAAGTTTGATAGTGTACAAATGTAAATAGGTTATTATTGTACTTATTTGTATAATCTATTATTCTCTAATTTTTCTTACTTTTATTTTTTATTTTCTTTAAAATAAAAATGTTGATTTAAATTAATCCCTTGGATTTTTTTTTTTTTTTTTTCATATTTACCCTTCAAAATAATATATCTTGTTTACCTTTTCAAAAATAAAAATACAGTACCTTGTATAATTATGAAATATTGTACTTGGGAATTTGGATATGTTTCCCACTTGTAAGTTTTGAAAGGCTCTAAATGTGATTTTTTTGGTATTTAGAATGGCTAAATTGGTCGCTTTTTTTTGAAGTGGTAAATATGATTCTCGGGAGGCTAATTTTTTTTTGAAATTGTGTTTAAATTCTGTGAAGCCCAAAAATATTAGATCCAGCCCCAGAATTATTTTATTCAGTCACCCAAAACCCTAGGAAAGATCAAATTTTCAATCCAACGGCTTCAATTGTGACATGTGGAACGCAAAGAGCTTGCCACCTCCATCTTACGACGCCGCCTCTCCCCAACGGGCAAACTTTCAAAATCACACCCTTTCAACGGTCAGTTTTTCAAATTCAAATTCAATGTAGAGCATTTAAAAATTTGTAAAAAAAAGAGACACCTAACCTGTACGCCTCGTTATATAAACCCAACCAAGCCCCCAATAAACCCTAGCAATTCATTCTTCGTCTATCTCTCCAGAAACCCTAGCTTTATCTCATCTCCAAAAAATACCTAGAAATGGATTTCCACTCCCTTGCCAGGAAGGATCTTCAAGCTCTATGCAAGAAGAACAAGATCCCTGCAAACATTACCAACATGGCCATGGCTGATGCTCTCAAGTCGCTCAAATCCGTAAGATTGCAATATTTTCTCGATTAGGCATTCATTTGTATTATGTAGCTGCTTTTTTTTAGATTATTGTTGGTACTTGTTCTAATTTTGAGCTCAGATTTTGACCCTCTACTATTTTTCTTATAGATCTAGTCGTTTTGTGTCTCTGATTCATTATCAGATTAAATTTATCCAGATCTGTTAGTTATTCTATCAATTCATGTTTATCTGATTCAAATTTCCTTTTTATGACGTCCTTATTCCAGATCGAGTGGGATGATGAGGTAATCCAAAAATTGTCACCTCAATCCGATGTAATTGAACAGCATGGAAGCCCCCTTCCCAGATCCCGCCGAGTCACCGCATTATCTGGTGAAATGGGAAGCTTTCCACATGAACAATTACAGGATTATGAATCGGAAGTGAAGAAGAAAGAAGATCTAATTGATGCTTGCAAAACCCCATCTACGGTGGTTCGTAGAAGCCAGAGGCTTCAGAGCACAGCAACCAAGAAAACTAGTGCCATTACTGGTACTGCTACTGGTACTGCAGCTGGTACTACCACTGGTACTACTACTGGTATGCGAAGGGGACAGAAGAAACCAGAAGAGCCAGCACTTGTACAGACCCCAGCGACTCGTACCAAGAGAACTGCTGTGAAAAAGGCAGCTGAGAGTGAGACAAATGGTGAGGTGCCAATACCGAAGTCTACAGTGAAGACTACAAGGCAATCTACTAGAAAGCCAGTGGAGAGTGTTAAAAGTGCTCGACTCACAAGAAACACAGGAAAAATGATGTCTTTGGATCAAGATGAAATTGGTAAATTTTTTTTTTTTTTTTTCTTTATTATGCTTATTTTTTAAAAGGCGATTCTCATATGGTGCATATATCTTTTATCTTGCAGAGACTACTGAGACCGAGTTAGCTCCATTGAAAGAAATCGAGACTACCGAGACCGAGTTAGCTCCATTGAAAGAAGTCGAGGCTATTGAGATTGAGGTAGCTCCACTGAAAGAAATGGAGACTATCGAGACTGAATTAGCTCCATTGAAGCAAGTTGAGGCTATTGAGATCGAGGTAGCTCCACTGAAAGAAGTTGAGACGATCGAGACTGAATTAGCTCCACTTCAAGAAGTTGAGACTATCGAGACTGAAGTAGCACTACTTAAAGAAGTTGAGACGATCGAGACTGAATTAGCTCCACTTAAAGAAGTTGAGACTATCGAGACTGAAGTAGCACTACTTAAAGAAGTTGAGACTATCGAGACCGAAGTAGCTCCATTGAAAGAAGTGGAGACTATTGAAACTGAGATAACTGGTATTATAATCTACTACTTAATTTTATACTTTTCCCCAAGTTAGAAATAATCTTATTGTGGTCGATCTGATCTTTTTAATATTTACTCCAAATTGCAGAGATTGTCGAATCAGTTGAGGAAGTCGAAGAGCAAACTGAATTAGTGAACGGTATTTCTGTTCTTTCAATTGAGAATTCCAATGAAGAAGAAGTTAACAATGAAACCCCAGACCAGAAGGGTAAAATATATTCATTGTTATTTTCTCTCTTATTAAATATTTTCAATTAACTCATTTTTTAATAATTTTTTATATTTATTAATTTCAGAATTCCTAGAAGAGAAATCTGATTCTAAAATTGAAGAATCAATTGAGACTTCAAAGGAATCAGCTCAGAATGATCTAACAATCGACTCACCAATCATGGGGATAGTATATGATGAACCAGAAATCGAAACAAATCAAGAAGATGCTTCCACCTATTCTGACATCACCCTCAATGCTTCGTCAATTGAGATTTCAACTGGAGAGGACAAGGAAGTTAATCTTACTGGAGAGATTCAAATCTTGTCTCCAGTCAGGCCCCTTGCCGAGGATCATTCGGTGGATAGAATGATTGACTCGGTCGTGAGGCACTTTGAGAAGGCATCGATCCAAGATGAAAATAAGGTGGCGATGGTTGTAGAAAAGGAAGTGAATTTGAAGGATATGAGTCTCAGAAAGCTCAAAGCTATTTACAAGGAAAAGCTCACAGATTTGAACAATGCTGACAAGGTATGAAAAGATCCATTTTAATTCGTTTATCACTTGTTAGGATTGCACTAACCAGAGTGGTGGTTTATAATTAATTATTTTTTAGGGGGTGGAAGGGCGAAGAATGGCGCTTGCAGAGTTGAATGAGAATCAAATTGTCTAAGATGAGCTTCTGAAGATGGAAGGGTGTGGGCCATGATATTATGGTTCTTATTTGAGTTTATTTTATTTGGGTTGCTTTGTTATTTTGGTGGATTGTGTTGGACAGAACATGTCTTGTTCTGTTCTTTTTTTTGTTTTCTCAAATGCGTGTCCTGTATATTTTCTGTTTGGAAGATTGGTAATAAATTTACTGATTTGCAAGATACAGAATCAACTTATATTACAAAAACTTCACAAAAAAGGAATATAACACTTGGTCATCATTCAACGCTTCAATTATTCATATTATTCATATTCATATTCATATTCATATTCATATTCATATATCCTTTAAGTTAAATGAAAATCATAACATTTTGACACGCTGCCAGAATTAATTTCAAACAAAATAATATTGCCATATTGGCCCAACAAAGCTCAGATTCATGACATAAAAAAATATACCTAAGTTCATGGATGGCATAATTAAAATTAAATTCCTTTAAAGTTTAATAAAAATCATAATCATAATCATAAATTCCTTTAAAGTTTAATAAAAATCATAACATTTTGACCCGCTGCCAGAATTTAATTTCAAACAAAATAATATTGGCCCAACAAAGCTCAGATTCATAAAAAAAATGAAAAAAATCTGTTTTTGGTCCCTAACAAATATCGAAATGTTCAACTTGTCCCCTGACTATTTTTTTTGTTCTTTTTGCCCCCTAAACTTGTTATTTTTGTTCGATTTGCCCCCTCCGTCAAATAACTTCTGCCCCCCAGTTAAAGAGCTGTTAAACCATGTTATTTTATATCTATTTTTCTACCCGACCCGGAATGTTTTAACCCGACCCATCACTAAAACCCGACCCGTTTATTAACTTATCTCTCTCTCACAGCGCTCTCTCTCTCTCTCTCTCTCTCTCTCTCTCTCTCTCTCTCTCTCACGAATTACCAGCAGGAGTTCCTAAGTAGGTTTCGGCAGAGAAATGATTCAAGCAAAATTGAACGTGTTGAATTCCAGTTACGTTAAAGCTTGCGATGACAAACACGATTCTCTCTCCCCAATTGGGGAGACACGATACAAGAATCGGGTACCAGATCCAGAAGAACAAAACACCACAAATCTCCTCCCATCTGTTAGGAACCTCCTTTCTTGAGCACAAGAGAGAGATTGATTGTGCAAAAAGATCGATTCTTGCAAATCCCATTACTGGATAGAAGGTTATGTGTTGGTAACTAACAAGAAATTTCGCGAGCGAATAAAATTGCATGGTTCTTTCGTAGTAGTATGATCGAATCGAGTTGAAAAGTCGGGAAGAAATTGCGAAAAAGGGCATGTGTTGCAAATTAGGATCGTGATCCAAACTATTGCAAGCAAAAAATTTATAATTTTTAATATAAAGAAAATAATGGTCGTTATCATATTGTAGCCTAGTCTGGCAGCGTGTCAAAAAGATATAATTGTATTAGTTGTACCAAAGTGATGGCATTTGATAAATAAAATTAACGGTGTTATGGGTAGAGTTATATCTATAAAAAGATAAATATCTAAGAAAGATATAAATTGCTACTAAAAATAATATGTATAATTTCTATTTAAAAATTATTAAAAGAATGTATATATGATATTTAAGTAAGGTATAAGATATTAAGTAAACTGATAGGTTCTTATAAAAAAAATATGATGATCATCTATAATGACATTTAAAAAAAAAAAAATTGTTATTAAAAATAAGAATGTATAAATTTATCCTTAAAATCTATTAGAAGAATGTATACACGATAGGAATAAGGTATAACATATTAAGTAAATGGATAAATTCTTATAATAAAAATATGATGATCATCTATAAAAGCATTTTCAAAAAGAAAAATATAAATTGTTATCTACAAAATATATATCTCACATCTAAAAAGATATATTTCGAGTTTTACAATTGACATAATATAAACTAGTAAAAAAATAAGATATAATTCAGTTGATTCGATTAACTTTGTTTTTTAAACTCAACTTTTTAACTCATATAAAATGTAAAAAAAAATCAGATATGTCCATATAATTAAAATATTAGCGTGTCTTTGGTAGACAATTAATACCATTTTTTCCTCGAAAAAATCTGGAGCACAAGACGTGTATACAAATTAGTGATCGCTTGCTCGAAATTAGTGATTGGTTGTTCTAGAAAAATTTTCACGTGAACCCAACAAATTTTCATTATATTATGTACACATAAAATTAGAAATATCAAGAACAATATGCTACAAGTACATCGTGAAAACATACTATACAATTTATATTTTGTTCCTTATTATAAAATATTCATTCTCCCAAGCGAAGCGAGGCTATAACTAGTTTAATTAACAGCCTAAACAAAGAATATAATTTTTAAATATTAATTATCATTTGTTAATTTAGATGAATGTTAATTAGCACATTAATCATATAACACGTATTAATCCAGATAACATTGCCCTCTTAGAAAAAACCCGGTTCTTTTCCAGATATTTTTTTGAAAACAGCGACTCTGAATCTCATGTAAAAACCCGGTTATTTTTGAGATATTTTTTTGAAAACAGCGACTCCGAGTCTCATGTAAAAACCCGGTTCTTTTCCAAATGTTTTTTTTGAAAACAACGACTCCGAGTCTCATGTAAAAACCCGGTTATTTTCCAGATTTTTTTTTGAAAACAGCGGCTCCGAGTCTCATGTAAAAACCCGGTTATTTTTCAAATATATTTTGAAAACATCGACTCCGAGTCTCATGTAAAAACCCGGTTCTTTTCCAGATATTATTTTGAAAACAGCGACTCCGAGTCTCATGTAAAGAATGGTTTGTTTTGGCCTATTTCAGTTCTAATGTGAATCGTCTCTCAAGGAAGTAGAATTCATCCAACGAATCAACCGACAACCCGACCGTAATCCGAGTCGATGTCCAATCCGTTTTTAATAACATCATATAATGTGTATTTATTAACAAGAAGATCAAATAGTTTGTTATTTTTATATCATTATTTTACTGACAATGAATTTGCAATATATCTATTTCAGTTCTATTTTTATATCATTATTTTTACCAACAAATCAACCGACGACCCGACCATAATCCGAATCGAACTGGAGCTGGCTCGCCAGCAGAACATCACCGAGCTCAAGCTCGGCTCGACTTTGGCTCGAGCTGGCTCGGCTCGGCTCGAGTTGGTTCGAGCTAATTTTCGAACGATCTTCGAGCCGAACTCGAACGAACGTCGAGCTCGAATTTTTTTTGCCAACCCTACATGTATGTGCCTGCTGCCAGTTTGAGATTAGAAAATTAATTATTATAATTAAAATTCTATTATTATCTAGTACCGTTGGATATTTGCAATTACTCTATGTTCCCGTTGAGGCGTTGAAGTTTGAATCGTTGCCCTTATATACGGAGGACCGTTCTGAAATTATCCTCTTGCGATGTTCTCATAGGGCCGTTTGGCAAGTGGAATTAGTAGAGTGGAATCGGATTATAAGGTGAGGAGGAAAAAAAAATCTGGAATTAATAATTCCAAAGTTTGTTTGGATGTCTATATTATAATATGCTGCAAAATATAATTTTTTGTTTGGTTGTTTAAAAAATTTGGAATTTTAGAATTGGAATTTCATTATTATAATATAATTACTCTATTACTAGCTTTTGTAAACCCATTATATTCAAATATTATTACATGAATAAAATAATTATATTATAATAATTATATTTATATAATCAATATAATATTATATTGTTACTATAATATTATTAAATGTATTGTTGTATTATTATATTATTATAATATTATATTATATCCGTATAATTACTATAATAATTATTATCTTAGTATAATATATTATATTAATTATATGGATATGAAAATAATATAATTATTATATTATTATAATAAAATAATATTATTAAATGCATTGATATATGATTATAATATTGTATTTTATCCATATAATTATAAAAAATATATAAAATTATATTCACTATATTCATATAATATAATTATTAGGAATACTTTTTTTTATTATAATAATATATTATATTATATTAATTTTATAGATTTAACAATTATAATATAATTATTCTCTGATTATAAACTTTTGCTCCACTTTAGTACATATTAATAATATTATAATATAATAATTATATCTTATTATTATTATTATATATAATATTATATTAGTTATATAAAAATAATAATTATAATGTAATTATTTTATTATAATAAAATTACTGCATTATTGATAATTACTACATAATTGATATATAATTATTTTATTATTATAATATTATAATGTAATCATTTCACTATGATTGGGAAAAAATATTTTTTTAGAATGATTTAGTTCCATTTTAATTCTCACACCAAACAAAGAATTTGGAGAGATTTATAGTTACATTGCGAGCATGCATTGTGGGCATCGCAAAGCACAAGTTGAATATTTGCTAATCTCAATCCTATAGGTAGTTTTTCAATGCGTTAGGTTTTAGGGAAAAATGTTAAACAAGAAATAAGAAGATAAAAAATAGCACAAATCCACACCACACAAATTCTAAATTTAAGTAAGGTACATATCCAACGATAATAGTACATCACGATGAGCACACACATGGCTCGATCGAACTTTATTACTTATTTCTACTAATTATTATACCAATACACAAAAGCTAACCAATGCTGGGAAACCGGTTCGACGGAACGGTAACGAGGAAGACGGTCCCAGTATGATCAGTTCTGATTTCAATTGACGCGAGGCTTCTCTACGTCCTCAGATGGACGAAACCAGACTTTCTGGTCCAGCACGGACCCGGTAACATCTGTTGCCTGTTCTCCTGCACCGATGCTCGTGGTGGGATCTGCGGGGAGGAAAACGCCGGTTTTAGGATGCGGGCCCCAATAATTGTCCGAGTTCGCGTCGATCACATTGTCTGGCACGATGGCCGGCCTGACTTGTTCTTCAATGTTCTTATCGTAGCTCGACACGTGCACCTCCCTCCTGTTTGCCATTTGTCAATATTATTGTTAGAAAAACTCTTGCAAAAACTACATATCTGATATTTAATTCACATTCACATTTAATTAAGGATTAATTAGGACATGAGAACGTGCAGGAACAGAGTTCAAAGTGGTAATGACTAATGGATAAGATCCAATCCACGTCATTGTGAAAAGTCCATAATACCCCTTCCTTTTGTAGTCTTTATGACTTTTAGGACCTAAACTATTGGTAGTTGTTTACTCTGTTCCTCTCTTTAAAAAGTTTGTACAAGCCAACCAATGACACAAATGCATGTCAACGAAAACAATGACTTGTCACCATTTATAGCTATGTCCATGGCGCACCCAGTTCCACTGAAGAAATCATCAGTACTTGGCATGGGGAATAATCGAACGGTCTAGATTGCTTTATCGAACCAAGGGATGGAATCCTACGGTACGGAGGGCCTACAGTGCGACAGTGCAGATGCTGTGTCTCGCACTAATGGTACTCTCTCACTCCTAGTCCTCACTTGTGTTCCTTTGCTGGTAGAACTGGAGATCTCCAGTTTACCGTGAAGTCCTCGGGATAAATTAGGGGAGAAATAATACATATCACGATCAATATAGGAAAAAAGAAGAAGTTGGTACCGGGAAAAAGAGACGGGTACGGCTGGAGTGGGAGAGAGGATCTGGTTGATGAATCGCTTGCCGAATGTACCAGCGATAACTCGCCCCTTAGAATTGGCTGCCATGCAAAAGAGAAGAGACTGTGTGAATTCGGATTTGGAGTTTTGGTTGGTTTGTTTGGAAGAAGAGAAAAAGGATGAAGAAGAAGATGGGTTGGTATCAATGGTATTGCTCGGTATATATAGAATAATAGAACACTTAACCACACTGATAAATATCCTACTCATACCAAACCGTCGAACTTAACACTCTTTGAGTCTTGTCTCCTCATTTGGATGTTGTGTGAACATTGATGTGGAGTATTTCATGCAACCATGTTAATTAAGTATATTTTTTTCTTAAATTAACAAATTTAAGAATAAGTTTTGCTATTTTTACTAAGAAAAATAATAAGTTGTAGCATTAAATTAAAAGAAAGTAAAAGAATTCTTGTAAATGATTTAAAATATCTAGTCGATTGTAATATTTTTACTTATTTTTAAATGAAAATGACGTTATTACTAAATGTGAATTTCAATTTATGGTAATCACGACAAAATCTCAATGAAATTCCAATCACGAAAAATATAATATTAATGTTTTCCAATTAGGATATAAATACTAAATGTGAATTTTAATTCATGACAATCACGACAAAATCTCAATAAAATTTCAAACACGAACAATACAACATTAATATGTCTCTCCTTCAGGACATAAATACTAATTGTGAACATTATTGTAAATTGAAAATATATGTGTACGTTTTCTTTATTTTTTCTTTATAACTTGACTCTTTCAAATATATTTAAATATAATATGACAGATAAAATCTCTCTTTCGATTTTTTTGAAAATAAAATATCATATGAAGGACCAAATCTCTCTTTCAAATTTTTTGTGTATGATCAACTATCTATTAAAAGGATAAAAAAAATCTCCATAAAATAGAATTATTCCAAAAAATATATTGTTCTCATAGCAAACCAAAAGCAAAGGCTATAATGAATCCCAAAATCAATTCTAATCTTCACGCATTGTCACTTTCTACGATACTTCGTCTAGCAAATCCCTTTTAACCAAAAAAAGAAGAAACTTACATAATCACCCTTTTTATCCAATAAATTTTAATTATTCACCCTTACAATTTTTTTAAACAACACATGTAAATGCAGGGGCATTCTTGATATTTTTTTTATCTTAAAATAACTAAATAATACAATACATAATTGCATTTTTTATTTGATTCCACTTTCTAGAGGGGTCGGTGAAATCATTCATTATTTTACTTGTTTGTCATTTCTTCAACGCATGCTCAAAGCAGGCGTGTTTCCTCTCGCTTCCACCCGTAAGCATGTAATGCAGCATTGTAACACATGTAAAGAGCCGAATATATTAAAGAATATTCCATTTTGGAATAGTTATAGACCTTTTGTGACCTTTTATAGTGGCCCTTATATGCACGGCGGATCCAAGATTAATATATAGAAAATACCAAATTTTATAGGGTGTCGAAATTAAAAAAAATTCAGAACATGTATAGTTTGAAGATTTTGATCGTCACATTAGTCTAATTTTCGTGAAATATAAACAAATTTATTATAATTATTACTTTTGAAATAAGCGAAATCATATTTTTCCTTCGCTAATCTTTTCATTTCCGATTTCAGGGAGGAGGGGGGCCTTCCGCTCGCCCCCCGTCCCCCGATCCGCCACTGCTTATACGTGCATGTAAATGCAATTCAATTGCAAAGCAAGGCTCGTGTCGTGAAGGAATTAAAATATCATTGTCAAAAGTCTAATTTGAGATCAAATAAGAATCTGGTTCCCAATAATGCAATTTCCTTTATGTTGTCTGCTTTTATATATTCTCCGTTCATAGTTCGTACGTGGAATAGTACTTACTCGACTCATTTACAACATCAACCTTCATATTTATTGTAAATATTTTTGTGCTCAAAGTTTAGAAAATAAATAAATATATAAATATGGGTTCAAAAGGACAATTGATTATACTATTAGTTTAAAATCAGTCGATAAATTATAATTGTACACAATCATAATAACACATTACATCAGTGTATAAACTCTGCATTTTGCATTTTTTTATTTGAAATAATATATGCATTCTAATCATTTCTAACTATCCTAATATTATTAGTTGTACAAAAGTTCTTTTACTCTATTATTCGATGATTGGATAATCTCTTCAAACCACACGCTATCTAAATACTCACAAATCACAATATCAAAATTCAAACATCCAATTAAATCACTAGAAACACTGAAACAGACATGCATCATTTTCGTTATCATTGGACGAGACCTTTTTCTCTGCCGAAAACAAACTAAATTGTTAAAAAGATAGGAGTCGTGCCCTCGCATACAAAGCCCATGCAAATTGCAAATACGTATCATCAAGGAGTCTTATTTTTATCCCAATTTCAATTATTTTGATCCAAGATAAGATAAGATTGCGAAATAAACGTTTTGTCAACACCTTATTACCTTCCTAAGCTGAAATTAGGTTGAATCGAGTTGATATCGAAGATTAAAATAATGGTAATCATGGTCAGAATAAATTGATCAACCAGTACAGGCTCATTTGCTAGGTTAGGTTGTATAACCGTATTTTATGTCCTCGAAGCAGGGAGGTAAACAACTTTAGAAGGATCATACAATAGGCAAATTATGTATCGAAATCCGTTAAAAGAGAACACACATTCAGTTTTAAACTATACTAGCGTGGTACCCGCGCAATTGCGCGGGTTCGTTGTAAATATTTTTTGTTTGGCTTATGTTATTTCCATTTTTGTCATTTGAGTGGGTATTTTTTGGTGAATTGAGATAAATTTTGTGATGTAATTCGAGAAAGCTAAAAAATATTGTAGGTTAGCAATGTTAAAGATTGTGTGCGCAATGTTAAAAAATATAGAGCGAATTCTAAATTTTATTATATATTATAGTATATATTATTGTATTGTATTATGTTGTATTATATTATAAATTTTATTTATTGTCATCATATTTCATTTAAAAACATTATTAATTTATTATTTATTTATTTATTATATACAATATAAATATATTAAAATAAGAACTATATAGTCGTATTCGTATTCGTGATTTTTTGAAAATTATCGTATTGCCGTATCCGTATCGTATGAGATACGATATCCGTATCCGTATCGTATCGGATACAATATCCGTATCCATATCCGTATAACATAGGTTAAGAAAAGAACTATCTAAAAATTGAGGGATCAAAAATACATCAACTGAATAATTGAATTGTTAAATTTTGATTTTTCTCAAAATTATTTATTTAGATGGACAAGCAAACAAAATTATTTTACCGCCCCTCAATTTCATTTGCACTCAATAATTGAATTGCTAAATTTACATTTTTCTCAAAATTATTTATTTAGATGGACAAGCAAAAAAAATTATTTTACCGCCCCTCAATTTCATTTGCACTCAGTAATTGAATTGTTAAATTTAGATTTTTCCTCAAAATTATTTTTTTGGATGGACAAGCAAACAAATTTATTTTACCGCCCCTCAATTTTCATTTGCAAAATAATTTGTTTTAGCGCCTACCAATTTCATTTTCCTCTCATTTGCAAAAAAAATTATTTTGTACTCAACAATTTCATTTCCCTCTTATTTCGCAGTCTCGTACCCAAAATCCCCCCCGCCAAAAATGTTGGACATACCCCCAACTCTCTCTCTAGAGACTTGATGACGTGGATATGATTTAACACATTAAGAATTAACATATTAATTAATAATTTAACATCTTAATTGAATATTCAATCATAAATCAAGATAATTAAATCACAAATTAATATGTTAAATCAAGTATTTATGTGTTAATTTGTAAGGTGTTAAATCATATCCACGTCATCAAGATCTTGGGAGGAGAGTACTAGGGATGTATATGACTACTCTTTTTTTTTTTTCTTTAATTTTGCCGCCTCATCAGACCCTTGTACCCCCCACTGACACACCCCAGAGGTCAACACTAACAATCACACACCAACACCAACACCCGCACACCCACACTTTAACTTCTATTTGTAACATTGACATCTATTCTTCCATCCCTCTCGCGTGAAGCTCCTCCAATGCTTCTGCTCCGACTTTATGCCCCAAAATACGAGAACACAAGAAACAAGCAGAAGGTTAGATCGAAGGTCATCGACGCCTGCTACAGATGGTGACGATCCGGCACAAAGTCGACGGCAGTTTGGCGAAACGTGGATCGATCAGCCCATATATCAAGTGGATCTGGCGAGCGAGGGTTTGATGTCTTCATGTCCGTTTGATATTGAGTGCATTTGTATGTGTCATGACACTTTAGTGATTTACAAATGAAGACCTCTATGTGTTCGAAGAAATGGTTACTTACTTTTTTGTTTGTTTGATGTCTTCAGGTCCGTTTCATAGTACTTCAAAGTGTAACTGAAATGCTTACTTAAGAATTTTGCAGAGCCGGAGCTATTATGATAGTGAATTGTATGAATGATTCGGGTTGATGGTTAAGATGCCTCTATTGATACTTGAAAGGTTAATATTATTGTCGTTATGCGCATCATCGTAGAGTCGTTGATTATGTACCAAACTCTAATGGTTGATATTGCAGTTAGAGTTTGCAGCGCTTGATATACAAAATTAGAGCTTGTAGGGACATATATGCAAAATCACTGATTGCAGGAATTGGTATGTAAAATTAGAGATTTGATGGGTTAAAGAAAACGATTGTTTCAAATTAGTGATATGAGATTTTAAGACTGGTACGCTTCTTAGTTCTTACTGCCCCATGTACCAGTGGAGTCTTCGGACCTTCTTGGGCCATGAATAGCGAAGTGTTATTCTATGCTGTCACAAATGAACAAAAAAGGCATATAGGTTGGTCACATTTCTTATTAGTTATACTTATAGAACATACTTCGGAAAAGAAACATCTAAAATATAGTTTTTCATGATTTTCTTTACTGGTTTTGTACCTTACCAAATTTTATACTTCTCTTACTATTTTATTTTATGATTTTGTTTCTGAAATTAAAGCACTTCAATTTATTTGTATGATATCGAATTTCATTTTGTTTGTTTTAAATAATGTATTATGTGATCAGGTTGTGTTGCGTCGAAGAATGAAGGAGCTTTTGATTAGGAATGGGTTAGGAAAGAAAAGATTTGTCATGATCATCAATGTCAGGTTAAGATATGCAAAATTATAGTTTGCAGGGGCTAATTTGTGAAATACGCTCTCCAGTATTCAGAATAATTGTTTGTAGGGATTGATATTGGAAATTACATGTTGCAGGGGTGATATGAAAAATTACATATTGCAGGTCTTTCTTGCTTGTAATTGCACAGTGGCAAACTGAGAAAGTGTAAGAGTTGATTTGGCCGTAATTATAGGTAATTTTCTTTGCTCCTTTTTCGAAGTGTTTTGTTGAACTTGCCATGAATATTTATTTTGTTTAACTCGCCTCTTTCAATAATGCAAGGGCTGTTTTGCATTTTTGTTTATCAATGTAGATACTTTATTTTAATTATTAAGTAATGTTGGGGCTGGTTGCAAATTCCATTAAAAACATAGTGTTTTGCATTAAAATATGTAGAAGTAATTTTGTTCAGGTGAAAATTGAAAGAAACACAATTTCGGATCAACCGTAAAAGTGTACATATAAGGATATATGAACATGAATGTTCATGGGTTGATTAAATGCATAATAGGATTGTGCATAGTTAAGTTCCAGAAAGTGGTTCGTTCGACGAACCGTCGGGTGCGTTCGAATGGACCGGTACGTGTATAAAATGGTTTTATACATAATTATTCCAGAGAGTGTCTGTTCGAACGAATCTTGTAGTTCGTTCGAACGGAGACTACGAATGTAATTATGAAATTAACACAAAAATGAGACAGAGAGTATACGTTCGAACGAACCATGGTGTTCGTTCGAACGGACCTCTTCGGGTATAAAAAGGATTTTATACATTCTCATTACAGAAACTGTGCGTTCGAACGAACATGCTGCTGGAAGTGTATATTGGATATACGCAACCTTTCACCCAATCCTTGTCCTATTTTAGTATAAATAGGATGTTTCTCTCCCTCCTCTAATCTAGACAAGACAAGTTCTGTCCAGAAATTAGAGAGACTCTTATCAAGGTGTTGAAAGAGTGCGAAGAGAAAGAGAAAATAGGAGAAAAGAGTTTTCTCCATCTAGAGAATCGAAAGCAATCATGCAAGTTCGTCGGTGCATCGTCTAGGTGCATCCGTGACCGAGGTGCTACGACTCACGGTGGATACGAGTAGAGGAGTTCGCACTTTGTGGCTCTTCGTTTGTGATCAAACCGGAGAAGTAAATGAGTGAAAGGTTGTGGAAACGTGTGGACATGTGATGCACGAAGACAACCGGAGGCGTGCCAAGACGGTGGAAGACGTGTGGTATGGGACGCACGAGCTAGTCACCAACGTGACAACGAAGAAGAGAAGAATGCGAGCAATCAACCCGTCGTGCTTGATCAATTTCACGCTGGTAATCGTCTATCCTACTTTGTATCGTACCCGCGATATCGAAGCGTGATCTCGGGATTTGGGACCGTACCGGGTCTTCATATCCGCTGCGCGGGTCCATGGACGGAATGATTCACTACGGTGATATCAGAGCAAGCGCTGAGATTCGAGGATCGAATCATAGTCGTATATTCGATATACGCACGAGTTATCAAAGTTTGTACCCGTTTGCATGATATGCTGGATATTTAGAAGTTTAATTTTTCGTGGAAATCACAAGTGGAATTTACTAGAGATCAATCATGAGATGATTGAGAGGATCTAGGAATGATCGTGAAAAGGTTTCATGATTTATCGTTTTGGAAACGAGCGATAACGGAAAACGGCAAAAACTACAAGAAAACAGGGTTTTCGGGGCCTCCAGGGGCCAGTTCGTCGAACGGACTGGCTCGGTTCATCGGAATGGACCCACGAGGATGCGGGGATGCCACCAAGGGTCTTGAAAGACAGTGAAAGTTCGTTTGAACGGACTGACAATTAGTTCGAACGAACTGCTCCTGGTTGGCGGAATGCTGTTTTTTGTTTTCGCGATAACTTTGGCTACGAAACTCAAAAATTTAAGTTTTTTATATTGATAGAATCGGCATCACTCATACTTGCATATAAAATAATTATCAAAGGTTAATGATCAATCAAATCTTGTGATGGTGATATAATACAATTATGTCACGTATACAAACATGTATATCATGATCCCTCATAATATTTAAGTCATGGAAATGTCTTCCATGTCCAAAACCATCAAGATTGGTATGACGTAATGCATGGTTTCATGCCATAGTCGGGCACATATTATTGTATGTATTAATTGTTGGGTATCGGCATAACTACCGAGCCATGCGCAGCGGATTGAATGGCCCGGTCCGATCCGATCCCGAGGACCACATTGTCGTTTCAATGATACGAATCATGCTATGCAACTAATCCTATGAAATTAACTCTTAATTCATAGAGAATCATACCACGTGAAATTGATCACGGAGAAGGGTTGATTCTAGTGTAGTTGCTCTTGTCCTTGCTTCGACTCCGGCGACACGCACGTCCCACGCCCGTGCGATTCGACACCGTGCTCGAAGCTCCGATTTGTCGTATACAACCGGAATTTCTCCGGTTTGGATCCGACCTTGCTTGTTCTTGCTCTCCTTGGATCACAATCCAAGATCTCAGTTGAGATCTCTTTACTCGTATCCACCTCGAGTTGTTGCCTTCCGGTTACGTGCAAATCCTCCCAGAATACTCACACATAATCTTGCTTGAATCTAGAATTGAAGAAACTCTTTCTCCAATTATCTATTTCTCTCTCTAATGGATTCTTGGTGAAGAAGATGAAAAATCCAACCGTTTCTATTCCACCAGATCTGAGATTATATACCATTAATCTCAGATCAAGCCATTAATTATGACAATCAATTCAGGAAAAACTGAAACAAACAATTCGGAACATAGTTCGTTTGAACTCACTTTTGGGTTCGTTCGAATGAACCAGTCACTGTTAGTATGTTATATTAGTTCGTTCGAACTAAATCACTATTCAGTAGAACTAACTATAGTGCCTTCGAACGCACTATATAGTTCGTTCGAACGAACCCTTTCATGGTTCCAGAATTCTCACAATCTTATCGTGAGTTCAATTCTTTGATCATCCTTATTTGTACTTTCTTCTAGTTGATCCAAAACTGTATTTCCTTCATTAATGCGGGTGGTAAGCGTTAATTGGGGACTCACGTGGGTTCATGCCATAGTCGGGCACGTGAGTAGTTCAATTGAACGATACGTTGGATATGGTTGTGACTTAACCGTCCAAGCTAATCCGATTAGAGTTCGGAGCATAGATATAATGCACACACGGAACTGGGATTGTATGTGATACGTGTCATGACCCGAAATAAAATAATCGTGAACAACATACTTACCTTAAATATATACGTGCATTAGCAGAGTCAAAAACACACAATACGAAAACCAGTTGGCATAAATTATAATCTACAATCTACATGTACTTGATAAGGGGAAAATAAAGCACCTTTTTGATATCTAATTTAGGGATTTTAGCCCTTTCAAATCTCAACTTTGTGTATAAAATTGTTCATATTTGAGTTAGCATGAATATTTCTTCACTAAGTGTGTTTTATTTCTTAATTACAGATTTTAGGGGGAAATTCTCAGCAATCCAAGAGTGTAGTTGCCTTCCTCTCCTCGAGCCGATGAAATCGGTATATCATACCGACCATTTCGGTACACGTATGAGGAAGGAGGCAAATAATCTTCAACATAAGAGTCTACACCAAACTCTACACGAAAATCACTCACACCATAGCCACTATCCATCCCACCTACCTCACCTATAATCCCCAAACTACCCTCAATCCTCTCATCCAACTCTTGGCCAATGGGAGAGCTTCAATGACACTATAAAATGAACCCAAGGGCTCATGAGAGGATTACGTTTTTTTTTACGCTCACTCTCTCTCTCTCTCTCTCTCTCTCTCTCTCTCTCTCTCTCTCTCTCTCTCTCTCTCTCTCTAGACACTTCCAAGAACTTTCAAAGAACCGCTCAAGAACCATTCAAGAACTCATCGAATTCTCAAGTGATTGTTTGCCGGACTCGAAGCTTTCTTCGTTCGGTGAATCGATCCGACCAAAGTAAGTCAAATGATACATCGTCACAACCGGACTCGAAGCTTTCTTCGTCCGGTCTTCATCGGGGTTACTGAAGGAAATACAGTTTCAGGATCAACCGTAAAAGTGTACACAAGGATAAACGAATGTAGGCGTACATTCGTGGTCATATCTTTCAGTAGGAAAATCCAATTTGAATGGTTCAAATTGGGTTAGATAGATAATAAGATTATCTACAACCTTCATATAGAAACATATTTCATATGAACGAAGTATCAATGTCGTTTCTATGAAATACCGAAAGGGTGCAACAGTATGACATACAGTTAGTAAAACAGTCATAACTTTTGCATACGAACTCCAATTGGGCCAGGCCAAATTGGGTCGTGTAGATAATAAGATTATCTACAACGTTCGTGTTGGTTGATTTTCTGTAAGAGAAATGTACCAATTTCGTATGGACAGAATACTGAACAGATTCATGCAACTTTCTGTGTGAAAGAGTGTATATTGGATATACATGTCTTTTGGCCAATCCTAATCCTATGTGATATAAATAGGATGTTTCTCTCTCTCTCTCTAGTCAATCCAGATGTGAATTCATTCAGAATATTCAGAATATTCCAGAAATATTGAGAGACATCTTTCGATTGAGTGAAAGGGTGTAAAGAGAGAACCGAGAAAAACAGTTTTTTCGGAGAAGAGAATCAATCGATCGAGCAAGTTCGCCGGTGCTTCGTCTAGGCAGTTGCACCCGCGACCGACGTCTTACGAGTCAAGGTGGATACACATAGAGGAGCAACATCTGGGGCTCTTTCGGTTGTGATCGATTCGGAGGAACGAAATCTGCCGGAGACGGAAACGAGCGAATCGAGTAACGGGCTGTGGAAGCATGCGGGCATGGAACGCACGAAGACAACCCGAGGCGTGTCAAGATGGTGGGAGACGTGCGGTATGGGACGTACGGGCTAGTCACCAACGTGACACCGAAGGAAGAGAAGGATGCGAGCGATCAACCCGTCGTGCGTGATCAATTTCACGCTGGTAATCGTCTATCCTTCTATTGCATCGTACCCTCGAAATCGTGGCGTGATCTCGGGAATCGGGGAATCGGACCGGGCCTTCATTCCGCTGCGCGGGCCCGGGGTCGAGGATATTCCCCAACAGTGGTATCAGAGCGATCGCCATCGATTCGAGGGTCGAATCATAGTCGTATATTAGATATACGCACGGGTTATCAAAGTTCGTACCCGTTTGCATGATGTTACATATAGAGAAAGTCAAATTCCGTTAAAATCACAAGTGAAATTCACTAGAGATCGATCAAAAGTTGATTGAGAGTATCTAGGAATGATCGTGAAAAAGTTTCATGATTTATCGTTTTGGAAACGATCGAAAACGGACGAAACGGCAAAATCTGCAGAAAATTAGAATACGAAACAGTGAGTAAAACTAAGATAAATTTCAGTGAAAAACTCCAAATTGATTGGATCAAATGGTAGTAGATAGATAATGAGATTATCTATGACTTTGATACAGAAAGTTTTTTCATTTTAACGAATTATCAGTGTCGTTTTTATAGAATACTGAAAGGGTGCGACTGTTTGACATACAGAGACTTAAACGTCCGTATATGTCGTATCGAAACCCCAATTGAGTCCAATCCAATTGGGTTAGTTAGATAATAAGATTATCTAGAACTTTCGTTCACATTCAAAGTCAGTTGGAACAATTTAATATTTTTGTTTCAACAGAATACTGAAAAGGTGTTTGTAGTTTTCTCGTTGAAAAGGTGTGTATTGGATATACTTACCTTTTCGTTTGTTCGTATTTTACTAAAACTGGTATAACTTTCAGTAGGAAATTCAGATTTGAATGGTTCAAATTGTGTTAGTTAGATAATGAGATTATCTAGAACGTTCATGTTGTAATATATTTCATTTGAGCGAAGTATTAGTGTCGTTCTAATGAAATACCGAAAGGGTGCAGAAAAACAGTTTTTCTGCCGCCCCGGGGGCAGTTTTTGGCGCCCCGGACGCGTCCCGGGCGAGGTTTTCTCGCGCCCGTTGGGCCCCTGCGTTACAACGGATGGGGGCAGTCCGTTATAACGGATCCCCTTCTGGATGCTGATTTTGTTTTCGCGATAACTTTGGCTACGAAGCTCGGAATTTTGAGTTCTTTATATCGATACGATCGGCATCAATCATTCTAGCATGTTAGATAATTAATTATTTAGAATAATTAGTCTCCCTAATAAAATCATATGCATATTAAAAATCTTGTGATAGTGATATAATATGATTATGTCACGAATTTAGAAACATGCAATGACATGATCCCTCATAATATTTAAGTCATGGAAATGCCTTCCATGTCCACAACCACCGAGTTTGGTGTTACGTTTCACGTGGGTTCAGGCTAAAGTCGGGCACGTGATATTGTAATTATCGAAAGGGTGGCAAGCGTTAAATCGGGACTTGTGAGACACAGGCTAAAATCGACTCACTAGTAGCCTATTTGAATCGGACCGGGCCTTCATTCCGCTGCGCAGGCCCGGGGTCGAGGATATTCCCCAACAGTTACGAGTGGATATTTCTCCATTACCGGACTCGAAGCTTTCTTCACTCGGTAACCTCTCCTTCCTCGGTTGAATTGTGTTCTTTCTTCACTCAAACGGAATCGAAGCTTTCTTCATTCGGGAGAGTCGACTTTTCTTCGAACGAGAAACTCTTGGGTTGTCCTAGCTTCCTAGCGACTCAAGCCTCGATTGATTGCACTAGACGAGAACGAAGCTCCTATTGACTCGACGAAGCTAGCCTCTCATTCTAGGTGTTTTCTTTTCATGTATTGAATTTTCTTGTATGATGAATATTGTTTGAAGTTGTGTAAAGAGAATTTCTTGTTTGAATCGAATCTTTATTCTAAATCTTGCTCTTTTACTTGATCTTTTTGCTCTCAATTACTGGCTTAATCTTAATTTAATTCTCCTTTAATTCAATCTCAAAACAAATCCTTAATTCAATCCTTAATTCAAATTACAACTTCGAAATCCAGTATAACTTCCGTTGTAACGGAACTCAACCTGCGTTGTAACGGACATTTCGGCTTGTACCTGACTTTCAGTCTGTTGGTGCTCCGCTGTAACGCACTAGAATTCCGTTGTAACGGACTTGTGAGGAATAACACTCAAGGGCACTCATACCAGTGCGTTGTAACGGACATACTGGTCCGTTGTAACGGATCAACCAATCCGTTGCAACACTACCTCAGTCCGTTGTAACGGACAAGTATATAGCGTTATAACGGAATCACATCCGTTGTAACGGACTTTCATCTCACACTCAACGTTAGCATCTCAAGCAACTCCGTTGTAACAGACTCTCTTTCCGTTGCAACGGACTATTTTCTGTGACTCCTCTTTGTTATTTCTTGTCTAGTTTTGATTAATTCTTTGACGCATTTACTCCTCATGGAACGAACTTTCATATTTTCACTATACACATATATTTCCAAACTTGTTGATTGAATCGGGTTTTCAAATACAACGATCTAATAAACCTAGTAAAAACCCGTTCATCAGTACTCAATATACATATGGTGGGCAGAAACAAATACAACTAAAACTAATATGATAACTTGTGATCGCACACTCCGCTACGCTCGTAATCTACACGAATGCCACTGCCACTTCAAGTGCTACTTGGAAATGTTGGCTGAGAGTTAGATAAGTAAAATAATATTTAATTATTATTTACTATCGACGACGACTACCACGACAACCTACTACGAGAACTACCATGATAACCGACTACAACAATCTAGGAATTTTGCAAATTGCGACAAGACCACTACAGAATTCTCATTGTGAAACCACAACGATAATAACACGGGACTAACTCATGGACTAATACCTCGGATCAGCTTGAGGTAAAAGTCAACCACACACGACTATGATCCTGCAAATACGGTAACAACTACTACATAATTCATAGTGTGATACTATGAGAACAACTTCCACCACAACTATGATCCTGCAAATACGGTAACAACAACTACATAATTCATAGCGTAGAGAACCACTTCGATAAGATTGGCTTCCACAAGGGACCCCACTCATAGACTTGTACCTCGGGTCTACATGAGGTAAAAGTCTGCTGCACTCTATCCCAAGAGTGGTGGTTTCAAGCACGCCACGACTGAAACCACGCCCCCTCGATCAGCTTGAGGAGATCGTACTGCTACGTCTAACATTTCGCAAGTTCGGGAGCGACCTGAAGATGCACCTCTGGCCAGACACTACATTAATGTCCAAACATGTGTTCCCTTATCCACCTCTCATCCTCACTACGAGTTGATCTACATCAACAACAATCCTACATACTACAAAGAACTACACATATTCTACAGATAAAATGATGAATAAATAAATGAAGAATCTGATTTAGTAATCATAATTACTGCCATTTGAACCACCTCGGAATAAGATTTCCAACGGAACCAAGTACTCACGAAACGTAGACCGAATGGAGAAGATATGAGCAAAATACGAAAACGTGACATCCAAAATCTGGTCGATAGACTCGTCAAAGAACCGATCAAACTACGACATCTCTACTTATCCGACACATCAAATCTTCTACTGACCTCGAGATGAAACCCAAACAATACGTGAGCGATGACCAACATGCAGAAACTACACGAGACAACTCAACTAAGAAACCTCAAACTACAACGACAAACTACAACGACAACTACTCATAGAAATCTCAGCCATGCGTTCAATCTTGGCTCGTTTTCTCATTAATCCAACCATTAATTAATTGGACATTATCGAGCAATCGAGCCTTCTCCTAATTACTTACCGGTGACTCAAACCAACAATCTCGACAATCTACAGATCTTCCCTGAAATTCAGATTTAATAGAATACAACAAATATCGGGTTATTGGATCTCAAACATAAACCAAACATGAACCCGACCCGTTAAGAAGAAACACCTCAATTCTCTCACTTGCGTTCATCCCCAAACCGAAACCCTAATTCCACAACTTTCCGACAACATGATGAATCGATAGCGCGACCGCCACTATTCAAGCGGACGAACCATCACGACCAAAAATCTTCCTCGACAATCCAATTCTCAACACTCGACCCGACCCAAGATACTATTTCGGCCACAAAATTAGGGTTCCACAAATAAAGGCTTAATCCGAAATATATCGATTCACATGCCAGTATAATGAGGTACTATAAAGATTAATATCAAATCCGAGATATACCTCAAATTAACGCAACCTTTGCAATCAATGCGACGCATTCCCCTGCTCTGAAAAACGTGCCACGGTCCCTCCAAGTTGCTGTCCTAATCCTGCCGTGACACCAATTCATTGATCCGATATAGCTTGTGCCGGTACCATCATGCTCTTGCCCCGATACATGCGCCGCTACATGTGTCGAGATGCCTCCATGACGCCGTTGTCCTGCCCCAACGCCCATGCCGTGCTGTCAATGTGATGCCCAACTCATGCCCCCCATACTCATGCTCCTTTCCACTGCCTGATGCACACCCATGCGACGCCGTTTTCCTCATCCAATCGACATGCCGTACAATCGCCCCGATGTCATTTCCTGCTCGTTACACATGCCGCTACTCCAATACATGTACCAGGGTCCACCCATGACCCATGACGATAATTTCTGGCCCTAATACACTTGCCACGAATCCTGCATCTATGTATCATCCTTCAACCCATGATCATTTTTTGCATCCTTTCTTCTTCATCATTTAACTCATATTTCCCTGTTGAGAGTTAGGGTTTGTATTTTCTCTTTCACTTGTATTTGAGTTACAGAAATCTGGCCGAAAGATGGGGTTTTAGATGTATTATGATTATGATATGGATATGTTTGTATATTGGGGATAAGACCAAGTTGACTAACCTCTTTCTTTGTCCAATAGAAATTAAGCATGTAATTATCTTCAATCAATATTGGGCTGCCGAAATAAATAGCAAATGGGCTTTTGGTTGTAATTTAAGAAGATTACAAGATTTATAAAAAAATGGAACTTAATGGACCGTTGAATTTGAGTGTTATATGGATATGATTATATTTTCTCTGTCCTAATTTATTGATCAACATATTCATCATCCAATTTAATTATTTTAATTATTTTCATCATATATTTCATCATCCAATTTATTTATTGACATTTATAATCATGATATAAAATTATCCTCTCCTTAACATAATTTCGTCTTCGAAATTCGTTACGTATACCATGATATAACAATCCCTCTTCCATTTTCCCTATGCCTTGTTTACTTCCATTTCTCTTAGTATATGCGTGGACATAAAAAAGAAGTATCCAGATTTAATTAGCAAAGACATATAAGTCCACTTCCACCTATACTTTGTCCAATAGGAAACTAATGAAAATGGTTAAGTGTGAATGGGGTTTAGGTAGGGATTTAGGTGTGAAAGGAGTTAGGTTCAATTGACAATTGATACCCATGGGATCAATAATATGGTCAAACACCAAAATTGCATGCCCCATTCATTTATATGTTCTAATACATATATTTCGAGATCCAAATTTATTGATTAACATTTATAATCATGATATAAAATTCTCCCCTTCTTAATAGATTTCCGTCTTCATGTGCGAGAGAGAGGAGGAGACTGCAGCTCATCTGCTGAAAGGGGGCTGCTCGAGCTTTGAAATAATCTGGACCCAATTCAAAACACAAATTCCTGAATTGAGCTGTAAAAAAAAAAATTAGGAGATGAAGTGTGGAAATCATGTACCAGAAGAGGGGAAAATGAAAGGGTCAGACAATATACGAGTTACCTGATATATGAAGTATGGAAGGAGCGCTGTAAAAGGACATTCTCTGACGATCGAAGAAACGAGGAGGAGGTAGCGAAGGAAGCGAAGAGGGCGTGCGATATGTACATAGAAGTGATGGGGTTTTCTAGGTTGCAAGAGATCGAGGAAGTAACAGAAGGAGGAGCAAGAAAAACGCAGAAGAATGGAGGAGTGAGGATATGAAGAGGCGAATGAAGGTACATAAGCAAGAAGAAGAGATAAGGTTGGAAGAGGTAATGTACATGTGGAGAAGAGAAGGAAGAAGTGAGCTGGCCTGGGAGGAGGAATGTCGATAGATAAGGAAAATGGGCTTTGCATCTGATAATGTGGGCTTATAGTTTTATATGTGTGTAGGGTGTAATATAACATTTTAATGAAATACATATATGTTTAGGAAGTGGGACAATAAAGCCCACTCCAAACATTTCAAAAAAAAAAAAAAAAAGATTTCCGTCTTCGAAATTCATTACACGTACCATGATGTAACAATACGATCCATCACCGAAATTCTATAAATGTTCAGGAGTCGTATTGGATACGATGGGATATTAATCCTATCTAAATAGTGAGATCACATTTGTCCAACATAGTCACTTGTGGGAGGATTGCGAAATATGGATCTTGAGTGATATGGACTCGGAGTCCCGTATCGGTATGAGGGTTACATATTCGATAAATGACACTTTAATATATCGTCATATAAGCATATATATTAATTATGCACGGTTAGGAGCTTAATCTTCATCATCCGTTTAGAATTATGTTTTCTAGCAACACCAAATATATCGATGAGATCGATATGATAGATGGCTTTTGGGCCGGAATTAACCTTGATAAAAATCTCCAAAGGGGGGCGGGGCAGGAGGGTAAAAATCTCCAAAGGGGGGGGGGGGGTAGGGGGGTAAAAATCTCCAAAGGGGGGTATGGGATTAAAAACCTCTATAGGTAGGGTAGGGGGGTTAAAATCTGCAAAGGGGGGGGGGGGGGGTAGGGGGTAAAAATCACCAAAGGGGGGGTAGGGGGTAAAAATCTCCAAAGGCGGGGTAGGGGGTAAAAATCTCCAAAGGGGGAGGGGGTAGGGGGAAAACATCTCCAAAGGGGCGGTAGGGGGGTAAATAATATCTCCAAAGGGGCCGGGGGTAGGGGTAAAAATCTCCAAAGGGGGGGGGGTATGGGGTAAAAATCTCCAAAGGGGGG